>JAXDDX010000059.1:350000-912500 GCA_034670405.1 Hoplostethus atlanticus | reverse complement strand
CCTGGCTGCTGCTGCCTGGCTGGTTGGACTGGCTGCTGCTGCCTGGCTGCCTGGCTGCCTGGCTGCTGCTGCCTGGCTGGTTGGATGCCTGGCTGCCTGGCTGCTGCTGCCTGGCTGCCTGGCTGCCTGCATCAATGACTTGGTTGGGGCTGCCGAAAGCCGAGGGCTCCACAGACTGTTTGCTGCAATAAAAGCAATTCTTCCCTTGGAGAGGAGAGGTGACGAGTGGAGGGGAGGAGGCGAGGAGGCGAGGGGGGGAGGGGGGAGGGGGGAGGGGGGTGAATGAGAGAGAGGTAAGAAAGAGAGAGAGAGAGAAAAGCAACTTTCTCCAGCCACTTATTTGATTGCGATGAATAATAAATGTGTGGGCTTGCAGCCGGGAGGGGGGGGGCCATGGTGGTGGATGGTGGTGTCGGTGTGTGTGTGTGTGTGTGTGTGTGTGTGTGTGTGGGGGGGGGGTCTTGCTGGCTAGGTGATAATCACAGATTTGAAGAGGGTACCCATTCCGAATTAACCCATTTAATTGAGCCATTAGGAAAGAACAAAGCTGGGGCTATGGGGCGAAGTGGTGGGGGGGGTGGGGGAGGTGGGGGGGGGCGCCTCTGCCCATCAGCAGCCATGGGAATGGAACCTGCCCCGCACGCAAATGACTCACTGGACCGTCTCCGGCGCCGGGGCGGCTTAATAAATGGACCCAATCAAGGCTGTTCTGGGTCCCACCTGTGTCCCGCACAGGTCAGAACCATTAGACCCGTATTAGAGGGCCGTGATGGACGCAGGCGCCGCTCTAGCCACCCCAATAATGAGGATAATAAGAGGACCATAATGGCATATTTATAGGCTGGCCGGGAGAAGGAGAGACCGACTGCAGGGTTATTCAGACAGGGGAGAGAAGGGAAGGAAAGGAGGAGATTGGAAGACGGTGACTGAGACAGTTTACGACACCATACAGAGTCCAGGCGGCGCATCGTGGCTGTCTGCACTTTTAATTTCAATTACTATGACTAACGTGATTACAGGACACACACGACCAACTGATCAGACCAGGAATGACCAGAATAACACCGCTCACCAGAGACTCGGTGATGATAGGTTTCCAGTTTCCCCTGGCTGCGGTGTGGGAGATGTGTCCTCACACTAGGTGGGCCTATCTCTGCATTTAAAACCTTCATCTTTAATCTTCCTCTTCATTCAACTATACTAGGCAGGCATGGTGTTGAAGGAAGTCTCTCTCTCTCTCTCTCTCTCTCTCTCGCTCTGTCTCTCTGATCTTGCCCGGTGATGAGTGGGCCGGCATTGGTTGAGAGAGGGGACATAGGGAACTCCATCAACCCCCTTCTGTGCCCAGGCAAATATTAGTGGAGCCCAGTGTGTGTGTGTGTGTGTGTGTGTGTGTGTGTGGCTGCTTGGCGTTCAGATGATCAGCTTGTTTACTGACGTGGGAGAGACTGGAGGAGAGACTGGAGGAGATTTAGGACTGTCCTTGTCCCTCCTCCTTCTTCTTCTTCACTATATGCTCCATCCCTCCCGGTGCTGAAGCAGTCACCAGGTGAGAGGAAGGTAATGGATACGCACTCAGGAGCCATGAATCATGCATCGTATACCGGACTGAAGTTAGAAGAGTCGCACTGACGGTGCTGTCGCGGCAAATGAACGGTCGCCTGTTGCTATAGGGCACTGAGTTCAAAGGGTGTGTGTGTGTGTGTGTGTGTGTGTGTGACGAGGTGGAGGGGGTCAAAGATTTGCTGATGTTAATGGAGACAAAATAACATCTTTACAACTTTAACAGCATGTCAGAGATTTTATTAGCCATTCTGGAAAAGCCAAAAAAAAAAAAAAAAGGTGTCAGACACTCTGTGGCGAGGAAGAGGAAGTGATGAGGACCCTCAAAGGGCAACGGAGGTCACCGCCGAGGACTGCCAACAACCCCAGGGAAGAGTGGGGACGGGAGTTGCTGTGTCCTCCCGCCCCGCCCCGTTCCTCCCCCCAAAAAAAAAAAAAAAAATCTGTCACAGGGTCGGGTAGGGTGAGTGGGAGGTGGCGGGGCCGGGGTGGGGAGTGGGCGATGGTGGGTACCAGACTGGGGCACCTCAGGGGAGTTTTGAGGAGGAAGAGCCATGCACCATGTCTCCTGCTACCAACCGTTGTTCCCTCATTTGATTGTGGGGCCATGAATAATGCATGGCGGATGGGAGTGAGGGAGGGGGGGGGAGAGATTGGGGGTGGGGGGGCAGTGAGGGGAGGGGGGGGAACCTCAACCTTAAAGGAGTCCTGCCACAGTGGGAGTCATTACCGATGAACAACCACACTGATGAGCCACGGAAAGAGAGAGAGGGAGAGAGAGAGCTGGGGAATGAATGGAGGGGGGAAAAACAAACAAGATGTGAAGAGAGAGAGAGAGAGAGAGAGAGAGAGAGAGAGAGAGAGAGAGAGAGAGAGAGGACGCCCGTGGACCGGCTCCTCTCACATTCCAAGCATGCCGCTTGGCAAGTGCTTTTTTCCCCTCCCCGGTTTTTTCATCACTCTGTCGATGTTTTGTTGTTGTTTTCATCTGTTCATTCATCTATCCATAATTCAACGTCGGGAAATACTCGACATTTTTTGCCGGTTTGTTTTGTGTTTGTTGCTGAGGTCTTTGTAATAAGTTTCATCCGCACACAGGCCGGTGGTGAGCAGAGGGAATAAACACACTGGAGCAACCTCTGAAGTACTACTGTAGTACTGTAGTACAGCTGAATAGTCTGTAGTATATGACAGAGGTAATACAAATGTTGAAGCATTATTTTTATAGTATTTTAACTCAGTTGAAGCATCAGTAGCACTTGAAGACACTTCAGATAGTGTCAGAGAAGTTGTCAATCATAGTAACGTGCACTAACTAGCAAAGCCAACCCTCCTCCAAGGACGTTGACACCATCACTAAGAGTTATTGACCCAGATCTGATGCGTTGGGATACATCTGGTTAAAGAAGCTACACTACAAACTTTAAACACGTAGCATGGAGCCCTAAGAAACGATGGACCATGTACATAAAGCATGCCAGCCTCCTGTGTTGGTGCTGTTCAGTCTTACCACCCAACACTGCAAAACCCTGATGCTGATGTTACGCTGACTGTGTCAAAAAGTGCCAGAGATGAGTAAAAGAAAGGAAAAGTGTCAAAGATTTTTACCCAGACAGTTTCAAATGGACACGTGGACACCAAAATGCCCTTCTCGACCTGTAAAGGCTTTATAATAGTCTATATAAAGATGTAATCCATGTTTGATACAGGGTTATCTATTGCAGTTCGGTTGTGTTGTTGTAAATGTTGAGTGCAGATTGCACCGTGGAACGGGCCTGAGCAGCTGACTGACGTGTATTCAGGATGTTTACCAGGTTTTTACACATAATCCATTACCACAAAGCAGCCTGGTCTCCTGAAACTTGGTGAAATGAGCACAATGATGTCTTAAAATGCAAACACACGCCCCACAACACAAGGATTACCTGAAGACATGACGAGGAACAGGCAGGGGTTTGACAGTGAAATAACACCGAGGCAGATGGGTTTTAGTTTCATTTTAACCCTAACCCATGACCAAAACCTGACTCTATCTTAACTAAAGTTGTTTTATTTTAAACGTAACTGTTGATTAACTTCATTAATAGTGATCTTAATTAATAATGAGCTTAATTAATAGTTAAGCTGATTATCTTCACATTAACTTTCACATTATTTGTGTCCTCAACACGGAGTTTATGTGCATTTCATGAAGTTTTGACACACTGACGCAGACACACATGCACACCTATACACACGCATGCACCACGCACACACCAACACACAACACATGCTCACACTTGGACACCAAAAAGTCACCAAAAGAGACTTACAGATCCATAGAGCCACAATTTCTCTCTGCATATGCAACTGGAGGAGCAGGAGGTGGGCGGGAGAGCGAAATGAGCAGAGCCATCCAGCAGTATTGCTGCTGCTAGCGATGTGTGTGTGTGTGTGTGTTCAGGTGTGTATCATAGGGTTTGTGTGTGTACGTATCATTTAGTGAGTGTGTGTGTGTGTGTGTGTGTGTGTGTGTGCCTGCTCGAGTGCCGTTCCCGCGGCAGCAGCTAAGGCGCTGTAGCGGGCCGAGGTGTTATCACTCATTCTGATTCCGTATTACAGCATGACGGATGGCCCCCCGCGGGCCGGCGAGCGTCGCCACGCGCTTATTACCGCAGCTCTTAAGTGGGAGTTGATTTAGCTTAAATAGGTTGTTTCATAAGGAGAAGACACCGGCGCTGTCACCACCGCTCTGCTCCTCGCTACAGCAAACCGCCACTCTAATTGAATAATGCCTCCTCTACATACCTATTAGGGTGCTTAGGTACACAGTGTGCCCCAATAATTGCTTATACAACCTGGCTAATTCGGCCTTCACCCCCTACACACACACACACACACACACACACACACACCTCGCCAATGTGTGATATTTTGTGCTCTCTATATAGGTTAGTATTTGAGAGTGTTCAGTGTTTAAAGATAGCCACTATTGCTGCGGCATATTAGCAAACTCAAAACAAATAGGCCTATATTTTAGTCATAAATCCAGGATTTGATGCTGCGTATCTAACTCGGTATTCCTTTAACCTGAATCCAATGGAATCACAGGATTCTCAATGCTATAAAAGTGCAAATAGAGCTACACTATAAAGGATTAGCGATCCATTAGCATATCACAGGGCGATATTAGAGCATGCATGCTCCAATAATACAAGCGCCATGGTGTTTTAGCGCGGAGGCGGTTACGATGGGAGGAGGTTGGGATAAAGGCAATTCGATTAACGAAACGTTGATCCGTCTCCCCGTCTCTGTTGGCTTTAAGAGATTATTGCTGATGCAACAGTGCGATGGCGTGTGAATTGCGCGCCGCCGCGGAGGGGAACCCGTGCCAACTCTCTGTAAGTGAACAAGGCGCCGTGGATTGTTGCCAGCGACAACACACTCCCGGGGAAGCCGACGTCGGCCGTCAATCACGGGCCCTCAAATGGAAACGCACCCATTTGTCACTAGCCCCCTACTCGCTCAGTTTGTCAGACGTACACACACATAAACACACACATACATATTCACACACTGGGGAGAAAAGTAGAAGTACTTTCAGGGGACCCAAAGTTGGATCGCGCCCCCGAAATGTCTTGATTAATCCCAAGCAACTGAACTAAATTTAACTGTGATTTCAAGTGAGCGGGGATATGAATTTCACTAGCTCACTTGCCTGGGGACAGAAATCTTCAGATCACGCTAGAGTATAATTTTACTCAGTGGACAGAATTTGAAATGGTATGAAGTTGGCAGTCTACTAGACCTGCTGCAGCAGCACCCAGAGGCCTCCTTAGGGACTTCTAATACGCAATTTGGTATCATTTCAAGTATTTTGATTTGAACTTACACATCTGTTGTATCATCCTTACACCTCTTGGAAGGGATCCTCCACCGGTGATCTTGTTTTACTGTGGTTTCTGAGAATACCACGGTTCAAACAATTCAACCGTGAAATATTTTAGACCCTAACCCTGCAGCTCTTTCACTCTTCCTCCTTTCCTCCCCTCCCTCACCACCACTACTCTCCTACCAGAAAGTAACAAGGGAGACAAGGGGAGGAATGGAGCGAAGGAGAGGAGGGAGAGACACAAAGTGGAGGCCATTTGGGACACTTTGCTACCCCGTCATCAAAAGTGGATGTCTGCTATTGATGAAGAGGCCCTATCATAACTGATACGCCTCATAGCCAATCAAAGATTACGCACAACCAGCAAGATATGAATGTCATATTATCCTCGCGATGTTCATTTTTTAATATATTTATTTTTATTGTTTTTATTGTACTTAATTTTTGATTCTAGTGTCTTTTGCAGTGTTGGTAAGGCTTGTAACTCAGCATTTCACTGTATAGGACACACCTGCTGTATCCACTACATGTGACAAATAAACTTGACTTGACTTTGACAGTCAACATCGGCATAGAACCTTTTTCCTCAGACTATTTTTCTTAGTGGCCCAATTCCAACAAATCTGACTCTTGCAACATCGCTTTTGTCAGACATTGGAATTAAAATCGTCATCATCCCTTACGCCTATAGGCACAATTACCCCACCCCGCCCGCCATCATGCCAGCCAGGTGAATTTGCTTATAGCTGAATAGGCTAGGCTATATAAAGTGATGAGGCATGATAACTGTTATTCTCTGGTAATGCTCCTGCTATGTTTGGTCAAGTTTTTGTCAATGATGTCATCGTCTGAGCGCGGTCACAGTGAGGTCACCGCCCCCAACCGTTGAAAAGATTTCCAGGGTAGGATACACTCGTGGAACCTCCGCTCTCGTCTCCTCCAGCATCGGGACAGCAAGCAACATGGTGGCACCGAGATCAGTTTCCGGGTCACGGAGGAAAGGAGGAGTGATTGTTGGAGCTTTGGGATCCAGCCTCAGTCATAAATAATGTACTCATTATTTTTATACTTATTTTTTGTACTAAATTATTATTATTATTATTTTATTATTATTATTATTATTATTATTATTATTTTATTTTTTATCTTTTTTATTTTTATTTTATTGTATTTTTATTAATTATTATTATTAATTAATCTTTATTGGGGTCCTATGTCATGAAATGTTTTGTTATGTAAAATAATGCAAAAAATTAAAATAAAAAGTTAAAAAAAATAAAATAATAATGTACTCAGTGTGACAGACACATGCTAGTACAGATGATATGAATCAGATCTTTTTGAATGTACACAAACCAAACGTACACATACTGTGGCAATATTTGGTAATTCATATTGTTATTATGGAAGGGAGGACAGTGTTACCAGGCAGAAATATCATATACCCATAATCATGCAGAGTTTACACATCTTGTCATGGCCCAGAAGGTATGCACACACACATCACACACACACACACACACACAATAGACCATACCCACATACAAATACCACACACACGCACACGTTCCCCCCTCACACACAAACATTTACAGAATATACACTCCTACACACATGCACACGCACAAACACAGACACACCCACACATACACAAGTGTACACACAGCCCTGTGGGTGCTTTGCTGTGCCACCCCACACTCTTTCCCCATGCGTGCTTGCGGTGCCCTCTGGTTGCCGGTGATTGATGACGGCCATGGTGAGGCAGATCATTTGGGTGGCCCCATCTACACAGGACGTAAATCAAATCAGCTTCGCTAATGATTCTCAGACGCTCATCTGGCAGCTATGGCCAGAACCCAATCGGGTCCCGCGCGGGGGGGACAAAAGAAACATCAATATGTCCCAGAACGATTTTATTTGACTAACTGTTCCAGGGATTGATGCCCATTTTCTCAAGAATTTCTAGGTGAGAGAGGGAAGCACCTCTGACAAGAGAAACCAGGGCCTCTTCATCTGCGCTGCATCATGAGAGTGAAATGAGTGCATGTGTGGTGTGTGGGCATGTATGTAGGTCTATGGATGTGCATGTATTTAGATGTGACGCAATGTGATGTAATGCAGCAGAATAGCACAGGATCACATGACTGATATACCAACATTAAGTGTTTTAAGATGTAAATCTGATTACACTTCTGTGTTGAAATCCACACAAACACTTATTGGCGACGGAGAAAAACACTTAAAAAATAAAAGATCCACACTGAACCTGTCTGAAGAGTCTATGGATCCCATCCTGTTGCTAGCAGGTGATGGATAACCCTGGCAGGCGAGAGGACCCTCAGCCCTCGGGCCTCCGGGGGTGACCCATTACAACTTTTCATTAAAACGTCTGTCCGATGCACCGCCTTGATTTGTCCATAATTTATGATGCCATTACAAACTAATTAGTGCCAGGATCCCTGTGCCCTGCTTGGCATGCCGCACTCTTGACAGTTAGGAGAGGGCACGCTCCACTGGCTTTAGCCACGCCGCTAGTAGCAAAGGTTACTTCTAATAAGGTAGGGTCTCAGTTCTCTTAGACTTAGTTCTTCATGATTGTAGTTGTGAGGGTCCATTACATTAGGAACTCAGTAGAAACAACATCGCCCTCCCACTGGCATTGTTTACGCTGTGATTTGTTGGTTTGAAAGCATTTTTTATCACTCTGACATTTATTGTCTGAGCTTTAAGATGCAAGGACTGACAGATCGTGAAAGCTAAGTGGGAGCTGTACGTGTACTCCGAGACTGCGAAAGGTGTGTTTACATTTGTTAAACACTCGAGTAAGTCAGACCTGTATTTTGAGTTTAATGGGTTGAAATAATTTAGACTAGAAGCTTTTAATGTATGTACAAATGGGGTAAAAGCTTATTTTGACCTGTCTTGGCTTAGACCAGCTGTATTGATCATGTAGGAATCCAAATGTCAAATTAAACCAACTTTTCCTTCATATCTCTTCATCAATAAATTCACAAAATTAGGCATTGTCAGTAGCAAAATGATGTTTGATTATGTCAGATGCAGTACTACGAAAGTGATTTTACTGTCATGCATCTCAAAAATATGGAGGTAATATGGCAACCGTTATACTTCCAGATTTTGTGAATACGATGGATAGGGTGAATCACTACTGTGTTATATCATTTGGCGTTAGAGAGCAGAAAAACGGACGTTTATTTCTATGAAAATTTTGCACAATGTCACTTTAAATATTGCAGAGAGTCCTCTAGTAATAAATGACTTGCTGATCTGGAGTTGAATGTGAATCTGGATTCCTTTTCTTCTTTCAAATTATTTCACCCCAGCAGAGGCCTTGTAACATTTAAAGCTTGTATCATCTGCATAGAGAACAAGTGTTTAAGAGTAGCCAGGCAGAGCCGAGAGTGACTGTCCTCAGCAGCTTGTCTATAACACGGGGGTGTGTTGGGGGGGTGTGTTGGGGGGGTGTGTTGGGGGGGGGAACTCATCAAAGCCAGTGCACTCATGCGTGAAAGTCAATCCACTGCTCGTATGTGTTTTATTTATTCATTAGTGACACGAGGCTTGAAAAAGACGAAGAAAAAAAAGACAAGAAAGTTCCATTCAAATAAGCATGGCATCCCCGGAGCAGGATTGTGCGAGAGAGAGAGAGAGAGAGAGAGAGAGAGCGAGAGAGAGAGAGAGAGAGAGAGATGGAGATAGAGTGAGTGTGTGAGTTTGTGAGAAGACAGGGTGCTGGAGGAAGGGGAGATGAGGGAAGAGTGGGATGACTTCTTTTAATTTGGGGACCCCCTCGGGGGAAATCGAGCCTGTGAACACGCAATTACAGCAGTCATCAGTGAAGCGCGCACATGAGGAAGTGGGGCGCCAAGCGTAAAAAGAAAATATCAGGATGGAGAAGGAGGAAATGATTTGTATTAGTATTATTATCTCAAGTCTTAGCCACCCCTCCCCCATTTGTAATCATTCACACACACACACACACAAACACACACACACATAAATCTCCATGCGCTTCATTTCGGAAATGATAAATGTAACTAATGCAGAGGTAATCTATTACAGTTAACTGACAGTTTTGGGGGGAAGGGAGACGGGCAAGATCATCATCATTGGCCAATTATCATCTTATTATGGGCGTTAAAGTGGCCCCATATTAGGGTCAGCGCCCCTCATTTCAAGGGAAAAAATAATTGTTAACCTCTGTAATAGCAACACAGAAACAATTTAACACACCCCAGGGGGATTCCCCGGGCTAATCAATGGATATTTTGACAGACGTAATGGCCAACTCTGAAAATAATCTCAGTAACTCCCACAGAAGAAGTCACATTCAGTCTTTCATCCGGTGAGATCCAGAGAGACACAAATACAGAACGAACTTCTTTTTTTTACATGTGAATTCAATATATTGGTGAATGCATGACTAAGATAAAATTCTCATTAAACTGAACAAGGCCGTTTTCCAGAGTAATCACATCTTTGACTCGTGGCATGTGCAATAAACTTGAAGGATGTCTGAGATCTGGTATCGTCTTTAAAAGTTGATTCTCTTTCAAAAGTGTGTGGAATGAAAATGAAAAATCCTCTATGGATATATCCTGTTCTGCAGCACCTCTCGGCAGCCCACAGGAAGAGACAACAGACTCTGCAAAGTGTGTTTTCTAATAACTTTTTTCTTTGAGTCAGGTAAAACCAAATCCATTTAGCTTGTGGATAACAGTCGATCTTATATGGATGACTCTCCTAAGTCAACCTGGGGTATATGATTTTAGGAGATCACTATTTGCAAATAACTTTCAATTCCATTCCCCTCCAAATCAAGTTTTCCAGAAAATTCTCTGTGGGGTATATTGCATCCGGCTGAGCGGCCTTTATTGCTGTGGCTCTCAGGTGGGCTTTTATAAAGGAAGGCCGGACCCCCAGGTCCTGTGTCGCCTCCGGCTCATATCGAGACAGACACCAAAGTGAAGATTTCCCCCCAATAGCCTGACTCACTCACTCAGCGAATCCTCTAAGTGAGTTACCTGTCTAGGAGGGTAGCTTAGATAGAATGAAACACTCCCTTGTCACTTTTATTAACCCTCTTATAGCCCCTTTCCCCCCCAACACCCCCTCCGAACCCCACCACCTCGTACTATCACTCTAACCCTGTCTTTCCACCCAACAAAATCCCCGTCTTTCTTTTCTTTTCTCCCCTACATTAACCAGCAATTCTCCCTGTCGCACCCCCTGAAGCCAAAATCATCTCCATTTTGCATAATGCTCCATTTAAACTGATAGAGGTGACATGAGTGGGAGATGGAGAGAATGGGGAAGTGATGAGGCTTCATCCTCTCTCCCTCTCGCTCTCTTTCTTTCTCTCTCTCTCTCTCACTCTCTTTCTCCCTGTCTGTCTCTCTCCCTCCCTTGGCAGCTGGTTGTGACCCCCGGTGGCAGTTATTATCCACAAGGTCGCAGTTGGTCCCTTGTCCCATGAGCAGGACACAACCCCGTCCTAATGTAGTCCCCCACTGGGCCCGCTCCCATGAAGCCATACACTCAGCCTCCTCCTCTTCAGCATACACACACACACACACACACACACACACACACTCCTCGCCCATCTATAGCAGCCACTGGCTGGTGCTAGTCAAGTGTGGTTCCTGGAAGCAGGAGGGTATGTGACTATTGTATATGTATAGTATATTTATCACTATTTTAGATGTGATGTGTGTTTAAAGGGTTTTCATTAAGTAATTACGTCTGTTTCACCAGGGAATAATGTTGAATATGAAAATATTTCTAGGTGTGTGAAAACCTTGTAACTCCAGTTTTGGGGACTTTCATGTTTTAACTTCAATTGAATGATTCCATGCTTTATGGGTTAAGAAAATATAACAACCATTCGTCTTATGAAACCCTTTCAAAACACATTGGATAAACTCTGAGAGTTAAGTTAAAAGTTAAAAACAAGTTCCTGAAAACATCACATTTTGGAGATACAATGTTTTCACCTGACAACAGCGATATGTAAGTGTCCAAAAAAAATGTGAAATCACCCTAATTGTTTGTATGTCTCAAATTGTTATCAAATATTAAGAGACAATGGAGCAGAAATTTCAAAAAGAGATTTTTCAAAGACTTCAGCGAGGAAACAAAGGAGGAGCCGAGCGCTTTTGACAACTCTATCCATCTTTCCTCGTGTGACACGTTCTTAAATATTCCAATCGAGGAGTGGGCAGAGACACAACACAACCTCATGAATTCAGACGGCGGATGCCCGGAATGCCAATGCGTCCGGTCTGTCCTGCTGCTACCAATTTAGATTTTCCATATGGGTCCTTAAAACGGCAAATGGAAGTCAGCGCGTGGCCTTCTATCCCCTCCCTGCTTCCCCCCTGGGTGCTAAGGCGGTCAAAAGTCAAGGAAATTCTGATTCCTCAGCGCACTGCACCAAGGGCACCTAAACACAAGCCAAACAAGCTCCCACAATGCCTTGGTGTGGGCAAACTTGGGCTCCCTCCCTCAGAGATCTCCTAGTATTCTAAATGGTAATTATTACGCACACACACACACACACAAGCGCGTACACATAAACACACACACACACACCTGGACTGTACTGATGAAATGCAAAAGACAAAGAGGGAGAAAGGGGAGGAGTGAGCGAGCGAGAGAGAGAGAGAGAGAGAGAAGATGAGATGTGGAAAGAAAAGATGGAGAAAGATAGTGAAGCAAAAAAAAAAAAATGCCAACCACAAAATGGAGAGAATGTAATAAAAAAAAGAAGTGGTGGGTATGTAAATGCAGGAGTCAGAGAGTTCAAGAGGAGAGACGAGGTATAATGTGGCGGGCTGACCTGGGGGCCGCGGGGCCGAGCGTCCAGGGGCCGGTGGGGGCCCGCTGGCCAGATCTCAGCGGTTATCATTATGTTGTGGGGGAGGTCTTCTCTGTCCCGCTCTCAACCCCCCACCCCCCTCCCCCACCCCGACTCCATTTTCCTCCCAGGGCAAAGGTGAGGCGGCCTGGGGAACGAGGGAAGGTGAAGGGTAACGGAGGGCAAGTCCGGGGTCGGCGTTTTGTCGTTAGCGATGCAGCCTGACCCGTTCACCCACAACTTGGAAGTTCTCCTCCCCAAGTTTTTTTTTTTTTTTTTTTTTTTTTTTTGTCCTCTCACTGCTGCCAGGCCAGGCTGGGAGAGATGAAATGTCCCCTCCTGAATTTTAATAGGTCAAATGTTTCATTGAGGGAACTTGCTGAGGGATAAATCTGCCAAAAGCGTTGGACAGAATCAAAAAGCATCTAAAGCGTCTTCTGTACTGAGGACTGCACTGAGGAAACTTCACTCCACTTAAGGGTGATGACTTTATGGTGCATCCTTTCCTTCCTGTCATCCTGTCATCCTTTTCTTCTGTGCATTATTTACAAGGAAGTGAAGTGAACAAATCTCATGTTGTCTTTCTGTCAGTTCTGGCTGCTAGTTTGCTCTCTGTGCTGGATTACATACATATTTCCAGTCATACATTTCTACCTAATATGTGTAGGAATGGTGGGTGGTGTGTGTGTGTCTATGTAAACCCCCATTTGTGCTTTTATTTTGTATATATTCTTCTTCTTTGATGTATTTTATTGCTGTTTTCTGTTGCAGGAGCTCAATTCCCCCTACAGGGATCATCTAGTTTCATCTAATCTAATCTAATCTGATGTGTGTACTGATCTAGCACTGGATGATTTTCCACAGATCCTGGAAATGGATGAAAAGAACGGAGGAGGAGGAGGGGAAAAAAGATTGAAGAAAAGAGTTCAAGTGGGAGATGAGAAGGTAGAAGGACCCTTACACCTCAGATCTATTAGAGAAAACACAAACACACACACACACACACACACACACACACACACACACGCACGCCTGTCTAAAACAGATGGCATTTTCCACAGATTAGAAATCATCTCAGTTTACAAAAAGCCCCCGCTCCGCCAAAGGTGTTCTTTTCATCGGAGAGAGAGACGAGACCATCGGCGCAAAAAAAAAAGAAGAAGAGCCCCGGGGCCTTGTCAAGCTTTCTTTTCTTTTCTTTGCCGCCAAACAACACCACCCTCTTTATCAGTGCAATTACAGCACAAACAGACTCATCATGGGCCCGACTGTCCTCTCCTATCACCTCCATTTCCACGGGCAACCTAATTAGTCCTAAAGAGAGAAACGCCGATGAGCGAAGGAGAGAAAAGACCAGCTATCATGTCCATTTGTGTGCAATTGGCACCGTAATCGTGTGTGTGTGTGTTGTGTGTGTGTGTTTTCCCTCTCCCTTTTTCCCCCCTTTTTTTTCTTTTTGTTGTTGTTGTTGTCCTCACTCTTTCTATCTCCTTTTTTTCCCAGAGAAAGAAAGCCTTCAAAGGAGCGATTGTGCCGAGCGAGGCTCAAGTGGTCTGTTGGTAAGCGGACAGCGGAGCAACACAACAAACATGGCCGCTCTAATCAGGGCCTCGGCTAATGTAAACAATGTCATTTTTTGCCCTTAATGAGCCAATTTTCCGCAGATACGAGAGGGCGAACAATTGGGGCAGCGCCTTTGATGTGATTCATCTGAAGGTTTGTTTGTGATCGCTTGGCACTTTTTTGTTGGAAGCCCTGCGCTCCGGCTCCTTTCATCTACCCCTGAAAAGGGAGAGCCGTGACTCACTTGGGCACAGGAGGGGGGGATAAAAATAATAATTTTGATTTCTTTCTTTTTTTTTTTATTTAAAAGGACACCAACCACCCTCCCCCTTTTATTATAAACTAGTCCTAATCAGCTGACCGGCCCCCTCCTTCTCGTCTCCAAACCCCTTCGCCTCTCCTCCACTTCTCTGAAACACACATACAAGAGCGAAGGAGCATCGTCGTCCAGGAGGGATGAAAAAAAAAAAAAAAAAAGGAGCATCGTCGGTGTGCCGGGGTGTCTATAGCGATCAAATAGCGAGCTCATTAAAAGGCGCCCCGGTGTGCGAGCCGCGGACACTGACAGGGCCTTCATTAACATGGCGCTGACAAAAGGTGACGCAGACCAAAGAGGCAGCCGGCGGGCCAGGTGTGTCGGCCGCGGCGCCTTTCAAGATGGCACCGTGTAGCCGGGAGGCAGGCGGGACGGCGAGCACCCTCCATCGAACGGCACGCTGACCAAGAACAAGCTTGTTCTGCTGAGAGAGAGAGAGAGAGAGAGAGAGAGGGAGAGGAAGAAAGAGAAAGAGTCTGACAGTCAGAGAGAGAGAGAGAGAGTTTTTCAATATGTACAACATGCTCTCAACTTCCCATCTGTGCTACGATCAAGTCAAGCTAATCCTCTCATTTCACTTACAAGCGACGATACGTTTCCCCGAGTCAGATCGCCAAACAAGTCTCTCCGCCGTGAAGTTCCCGGACGCAGGAAAACATCATTATCATAATAAAGTTAACTCTTCAAAGTTCAGAGAAAGGCCACAAGAAGAAAAAAACAACAACAACAGAACAGGAAAGGCGCCAGGAACGGGAGGCAGAGGGATATTGATGTAATGAAGGTAGTCAAAGGTAGTGACCAAAGGCAGTAGGCAGCCTCGTGTCCAGGCCGGTTCCAATCAATCACTGGAGCTGAAGTGAAGTCAACTCCAGGCTAGTCAGTCAGCCAGGCCCCCGGAACACGCACATATATACACACACACACACACACACACACACACACACACACACACACACACACCTCTGCCTCCCTGGCCATGAGTCAGGGGCCCTCTGGGGCCAAACACACACACACTGCACCTGCTGGGCCCTGCAGTTACCAGCTGTCAACTCCACGTGTTCTCTGCCGTCTGTTTAGTGAAGTGTGTGTGTGTGCGTGTGTGTGTGTGTGTGTGTGTGTGTGTGTGTGTGTGTGTGTGTGTAAAGAGTAAACGGGTGCAACAAAGTTTTAAGGCTCAGCTGGGCCTTGCAGGACGAGGAAGACAATGATGACGGGACCTTCAAGGACACGTAGACCGCATCCGACAAACGTTCACACACACAAAATCAAACCCTGTGACATCTTGCACATGAAGTACATGATGAAAATAAGCTACGGTGATCACGGCTGATGGTTATTAACACGTCCTACTGGAAATCAGTTCATAAAAATCACCACATTTGCTGTGTTTGCAAAGCTACAAATACAAATGTTGACACAAACAAATAGCACAATCTAAAACGTGGCGATCACTATTAGTTATTAGAGTTGACGGCGATATGTCCCGGGACGTGACCTCGGCCCTGAACGCCCCTTCCCCATCACTGTAAGGGGACAGAGAGATAGGAAGCAAAGCAGGCCGGGCTCAGGCAACAATGAAAAACATGTCTTGTTTTGGGCGAGGGGGGGGGGGGGGGGAAATCAATAATGTGTTGTGATGTGAAACTGTTTCCCCTCTGGGTTTCTCTCTGCGCTCCGTATACGAACCCATTCTCCCATTCTCCTCGTGGGCCCTGAGGTAAATAGTGTACTTTGTTACAGTGTGTAGCGGTTAAGCCTTGGAGACCGTGTGCACCAGTTAAGCCGCGTTGGAGCACATTAGCCCCGGCCATGTCAACGCAGGCTGGAACAAGGCATGGCGTGGTGGGGGGGGGGGGGTGGAGAGAGGAGTGGATGAGAGCGAGGGAGAAAGAGCAAAAAAAATGAAAGGAAAGAAGTTGGGGGAGATTAAGGGAGAAAAAGAGCAATCAAAGAAAGAGTGAGGGAGGAGAATAGACTATAGAAAGAGAGGGAATAGGACAGAGAGAGAGAGAACGGAGAAAGAGCGTTTTATTTGTGTGTACATGTCACCATCCAGTTTCCCTCCGTCCGGCAGAAAAAACAAGACGCACGGCAAAACCGAGACGCTTCACCGTGTCACCGTTGACAGTAAAGAGAGAGAGAGACAGTCGGAGTGATAGAAGGGTGAGACGGGGACGGAAAGAGAGAGAGAGAGAGCAAGAGGAAAGATTGACAAATTCCCCGCTGATGGCTATTTACAGGCTATTCCCTCTCACCTCAACCCCCCGTCTCATTTCCTCCTCTTTATTTCTCTCCTCTCTCCATCCCTCCGCCGCGAATTTGTCAGTTTTGCATAATCTCGCCGCACACCGGTGTGGCGTGGCGTGTTGTGGTGGTGGAGGTGGAGGAGGTGGAGGAGGTGGAGGTGGAGCGAGATGAGGCCCAAAGTGTGATGGAGGAAGTGGAGGCGGTAATGGGAGAGGGGACAGAGGCGTTGATAGCAGCAATTCCTTCTTCCATTTCTGTAAAAAAACACATCTCTGACCACGCAGACCCCCGACTCCCCCCCCGACTCCCCCCTTGTTCTGCCCCCTGTACCCCACCTCCCGCCTCCCTCCCTCCCCACATCGTACCCCCACATACTCACCACCCTCCTCCTCTCTCGCACTCTCTCCTTCTCCTTCTCTCCCTCTCTCTGTCTCTGCCCCCAAACCACCCACCCCCCACCCCCGCCTCCCCCCTCCCATCTCTCCAGGAGGCAGTTGTCAATCAAGTGCGTCTCCCACAATCCCTCTGGAGCTCATTGTGCCCGCGGTCGCTGGCGGAGGCAGGCGCTGCGAGGCGGCGGAGAGCCACAGATGGAGGGAGCGCTGTCAATCATTGTCACTAATTATTAATTTCTGTCACTCAGGCCCCCGTGGCAGCCACGTAGCGGGGGTCTCTCGTTCTCCCCCTCCCTCCCTCCCTCCCTCCCTCCTCTCTCCTCTTGTTCAGCCAGTCAAGCCTGTTCACCCCCGTCCCTCCCTCTGTCCCTCCCTTGTTCGGTCCCTCTCTACTTTCCTTGTCCCTCATTAAAGTCTCTGTCTCTCTCTCGCCCTTCCCTCTATCGTCCGGGTCGCCCATCTCTCCCTCCTTCCCTCCTTCCTCCCTCTCTCTCTCTCTCATGCTGCAGTCCCTCTCTCCTCCTCCTTCTCTCCCTTGCCACTCCCAGGGTGAGTTGATTTGGTATGCCACCCCGGCCACAGAAAGTTCAACCTTTCATTATGTGGTGCACGTGCACCCCCGCCTCCCGCCTCCCCCTACCCCCACCCCCCCCCGCCCCGCCCCCATCACCAGGTCAGTCCCCTTGACTCTCTACTCCCTTTTAATTGTATTCTGCCCTCCACCCCTCCACCCCTCCCACCCCTTCACTTCCCCCTCACCCCATCCCCAGTAACAAACCAGCTCCTCCTCCAATTCCTCAAGAATCCCAAAAAGACTTTCTTGACGTTTTTTCTTTTTTTTTTTTTTGCGCCGACTCACCGGGTCCCGGCCCGAGGTTCTGATTTGATTCGGTGAACTCTGTGTTTTTCAATTTGCACGCCGGCACTTTCGCCTGTGATGTCACTGTGATGGCAGCTAATGAGCGAGGCCTGACCCGCGTGTAGCCGCGACTGACGACGGGGCCGGTCCACTCCGCCGCCGGGTTCTGATCCGCTCCCCCTCACCTCATTACCGGAGGTGGCGGGCTGGGAGGCAAAGGGGGCGAGAGAGAGAGAGAGAGAGAGAGAGAGGGAGTTGGTGATTAGGAGTTGGAGCACACACACACACACACACACACACACACACACACGGTCAGACATATATAGTCATTCATGGAAACACACATTGCACACTCACACTTAAATGTTCCCACATCATGCACACTCACACACAGAAATTGTCTTTCTCTCACACACACACACACACACACACACACAAACTAAAAACACACGTGCACTTTCACTCACACTCACTCACTCATACACAAACACACACACACACACACATATACATGCTATCATATACACGCACTCAGGTGCATGCACTCTCACTCTCACTTACACTCACTCGCTCACACACACACACACACATCTTATTGCATATGCACACACAAGTTCATGCATACTCACTCGCTCACTCATTTGCGCACACACACACACACACACACACACACACTGAAACACACATATACCCCCCCCCCCCCCTCTCCTCCTCCAGGATTACTATTCGCGACAGACCTGTGCTGCTCTAATGAGGGGCAGAGGCAGAGGCCAGCTGGACACCACTGATCCTTCACCTCCCTCCTCCCTCCATCCATACCTCTCTCCATCCATCCATCCATCCCTCCCTCTGCCCCCACACGCCCCTGCATGCCCCACAATCCTGCTCTGCATACAGCCATTAGCAGTCCTCTACCCCTAACCTTCTGTCTCCCAGTTACCCCCCTCCTCCCCTCCTCCTCCTCCTCCTCCTCCTCCCCCGTTTCCTCCCTCCCGGTGCCTGTCTGCCTCTCTTCCTCTGTCTCTCGCTGTCTCTTCCCCTTCCTGACGCTCCCCTTTTTCCTCGGCACCTGTCACTTTCCTTTCACTTTTTCTGTTTTCCCCCGTCTTCCCATCTCTCCTGTTTTTTGCTCTCTCTTTCTCCATCTCTCACCTCCACCTTCTCATCTCCTCTTCCCTGTCACTCTGTCTTTCTTTTCCAATCTGATTGTCTTTTTACTTCCTTTATCTATCCATCCCTCCCTCCATCCACCTCTCTCTCTACCCTTCTGTGTGTGTGTGTGTGTGTGCATGCATGCGCGCACTTGTGTGTGTGTGTGTGTGTGTGTGTGTCAGCACTCTGCACCTCAGTGGAGACAGGGTTTATTGGGGTAATGCATTTATCACTGCTGCAAGCCAGGGCCTCACCTCCTTCTTTGAACCAGTGAGTAATGAAAATGGGATCACTTCTGACAACACTCTCCGACACACACACACACACACACACAACCTCACACAAATGCACTCACGCACACGTGCATGCACACACACCAAACACAGACATATCCATGCTTGTTGCTACAAAACGTGTGGATTTAAACACATAAGCTGTGATACAACAACACCGATGTGACCTAAAACCTTCTCCTGTATAGAAGTAAACCTAAATGGATGCATGCCTGTGGCGCAACGTATCTGGTGCACATGCACACACACATGCACAAGCAAGTGCAAACGCCCAATGATGTGGCCTTTTGTATTTCTGTTACATAAGAGTCTTTGTTGTTGTGTAGTTGATCTATTACACAGCACAGCTAAATAACAATGTAGCTGTAATTACACACAGAGACTATCCATCTTAAACTGTAAGAAATAACACTGGTCAGAATACAAATCACAATATGAAAGAATATTTCAATGCATCATGTCCTTCAGCATCTCTCTCCCAGAGGGATGATATGATATGATGTGTAATCATAGACACACAGTTTGTTTGTAGCCGGTTGTTAGGCAGGAGATAAACAGTAGTGAGCAACAATATCAGAGACAGCAACCCATTGGTCCACTGGGGGTACTAAGAAAACCTCATCTGCCAGTTACCCAGGCACCCCATGCTGTCATTACTGGCTCGTCTGTCCACATATTGATACGAGGCTTGGATCAATTCACTTTGAATTCACTCAATTCTCAATGTAAGTTTAAATAGCAATTGAATCATTTTTTTATAAATTGGATTTAAGAACCTTTTCATGGTGAATTTTACAACAGGTATCAGCCAAGCGATCTGATGCACATTCCCATTGTGCTGATTGTTCCCCTTCATTACCTGCTATGCTAACTCTCGTTGTAAGCAGGGAGCTAGTTAGCAATCGTTCTTGTTTTCTCCTGTGTTTTATTCTTGAGTATAATATAGTTTCAGACAGTATACATACATATGCATTTGTACTGCTGATGTTTCTCAGCTGTGCCTCGGACCTCCTGCATCACTGTCCTACCAGTCATCACAGTAAAGAAACAGCCTCCTATTGTTTCTATAATATTACCAGGTTTTAAAATCAACTGAGCTGATGACGCAGAAAGTGAGTCCTTATCCTGACACCACTCCTCCTCCTTGCCAATTTTGACTGGCTCCTCAACAAATGATATAGCGCCATAAGACTGAAACATTTTTTGTCCCTGAATTAAAACCTACAAAATAAAAAGCCATTGATATCACATGGAATTGAAGAGCCACATGTACACTGATTCCAGCCATTGGTTTCCTAGGGAGAAAGATAGCAGGAAGGGATCAAGTGTTAATGGCCAGGGGTGTCTGTCTAATCCCATTTGTTCTGGCAATGTTGAGGGTGTGGGGGGGGGGGGGGTCTTTACCAGGTTAAAACACTACCATCACCACAGGTATTCCAGCTAGGCTCTGATTGGCCTTGACAGAACAAAACACTGCCGCGGCAACCGACTCAGACATCCTCCCTCTACATCAAGCTCATGAGGACAAGGTCAGATCGACAGCGACATAAAAGTTTAATCTTAGAAAACAAACTTCTCTTCGAGCTACTCCCTTTAACAGTGTGTATCGTAGCAGAGGAGGAGAGCGTTGCTAATACGCCGAGTGGTGCGTGGAGCGCTTAAGTCAAAGGATTGCTGACTAATGTGCCGAAATGGCTGGAAATACTCTGTGGTATTGCAGATGGCAGAGGTTTTTGTTATTCATATGGCCCGCAAGGTGCATCCACGAGGCTTTGCGTGAAAGTGTGTGTGCACGTGTGTGTGTGTGTGTGTGTCTAGAAATGCATCCGCAATGCTGAGGATGCCATTAATGCTTGCTGCTGATCGCCCTCCCACATTTAAATAACAATAGTGCAGTCAGAGAAAGCATCGGTGTGAATCCAACCCGCAAAACACCCAGGAGCTGCAGGCCCCACTCCCGCTGTGTGTGTGTGTGTGTGTGTGTGTGTGTGTGTGTGTGTGTGTGTGTGTGTAGGTGCACACGCTTGAGCTCAAATATTCACACACATATATGTGAGTCTGAGACAAAGAGAGAGAGATAGAGACAGGGAAAGAGAGAGAGAGAGAGAGAGAGAGGGAGGTTGCAGCAGAGTTTAAAATACCCGTAGTCACAGTGTTGTGCAGATAGGCTGTATGATGAGAAACTGCAGGTCCAGAGAGCCGGTGGCCCTGGAGTCCTCGTGGATGTGCTGTCTGACGGAGCTGAATATAGCACTGGGCCTGAGGTGGACAGAGTACCTCTTTTTAAAGGTATATGCTGTCTCAGTTCAGTTTTAGTCAAGTCAGAGTTTCAATACTGTAGAAATGTACTCAAATAAAACAGTAGCTCACTACAAAAATACTTTCATTTCAAATTAAAAGCGTTTTTACACAACACAAAATCTTCTGTTTACACAAAACTCTGACCTTGCAATCAGCATGTTGCAACAGAAACTGGGATTCGTTGGAGCAGGCGATGTTGTTAGCTGAAAGGAGTAGAATCCAGCATGGTCGTTCTGCTGCTTCAAGCTTTGACGGGTTGCCTGATGCACTGAGCTCTTATTTGCATGCTTGTTGCCAGGTCTCATCAAACAGGTGTTTTTACGTTGACTGGATGTTTTTTTTTGTTTACTGTACCATTCCCGGTGAATTCTAGACTCTGGTTGCATCAAAATCCCGGCAGGGTGGCTGTCGCTGCGGTGCTGGAACCGGTGAGTCTGGCACCAACCATCATACAGCATTCAAAGTCGCTTAAATCACGCATTTTACCCTTTCTGACCTTTAGACAAACGGTAACTGAACCTCTAAACCCAGTCTGCATGCTTAATAATGTGGATGCTGTAGTTCTAGATCTATGTTCTATACATCCGTACGTGATCCGGTGATACTGTTGATGTGTTGGCAGTCAGAACTGTGGTTGGACATCAACCATGAGGACAATCCTCTGACTCGGTTCACTCTCACTTCTCTCCCTCTTTAATCATAGAGATGATTCCGCATCAGCATCTTTCCATCCACTTTTCATCCATTTCCATCCATCCTTCATGTTCCTGTCCCTTCAACCACTGTCACTGTCATAGCACACATACACACACACACACACACACACACACACGCACGCATGCATACATATAAACACACACACACACACTCTCTCAGACACACAACTGCAGGATGCAATCCGTCACTCTCACCTCTCTCTTACACTTTCTGAGAACGTTGGCCCTCGAAGGCTTTCGGTGAGACTAACCACTCACTGGGGCACACACACACACACACACACACACACACACACACACACACACTTAAATGCACACACTCAAAAATAAATACTCGTACACACATGCACACACAGACATGTACTGATCCATCCAAATAGAACAAGAAGCCGCATCACTGTAAAAAAAAAAAATGTAAAAAAAAAAATGATAAAAGATTCACATTTAATAAAACACTAAAACTCCCAAATGTCCGTTGGATAACAGTCAGAAAACAAAGTAAGAACAGTGATGAACTTCTCTTTCTCTTGTGACGTTGCCACAATTTGATGACGAGAGCGCGGCACACATGACAAATGGAGAGAGGAAAACGAGAGGAGGCGGGAGAAGAAAAAGTGGGATGCCGCCGGTGGAGATGAGTTGAGAGACTGTGGAGAAAATAGAAAAAAAGAAAGAGACAAAAAGAGTGAGAGACTGAGTTTAATAAGATCCAAGAGACAGTGTGCCGGTGTCTTGCGGTGCCATTTGAATACAGGGCAGCAGCAGCAGCAGTCGGAGTCGGTGTTGAACAGCTCTGCACTTCACACAGCATCACCATCAGGAGAGTATGGTGCTAGTAATACTCTGCTGGAGTCTACGCTGCTTCACACACTCCCACAGACCAGTGTGTGTGTGTGTGTGTGTGTGTGTGTGTGTGTGAGAATGACTCGAAGCTCTGTGGTTTTCATTACCCAGCCACTGTAATGTGCCCGCCTTGCTAGCGTATGGTGTTGGGGCTGGTGAGCCCACTGTTGGCTTACAGAAGAGGAGAGGCCTCACCTCTGTTCTGAATGCATTAGCACACACTACGTTTTTTAATCTGGACCTCAACACGGGTCCCCAGCAAGTCTACTGAATAGAAAAAGTGAGTGTGTGCAAATGTGAGTGGGCGTGTGTGTGTGTGTGTGTGTGTGTGTGTGTGTGTGAGAGAGAGAGAGAGAGAGAGAGAGAGAGAGAGAGAGATTGCAGTAAAGTTTAAAAATATCGCAAACTCCTGTTCTGTGCAGCAGGAGAAAGAAAGAACGAAAGAAAGAACGAAAGAAAGAATGAAAGAAAGAAAGAAAGAAAGAAAGAACGAACAATAGATGAGACCCAGGGTTCTTTGACTTTTTCAGCCCCGGACCTGCAGGCTCTTATTTTGGCACCCAGGCAAGGATCCAGGCAGGCTTGTCCTTTTCCTCTGCCTTTCTCAACCACCTCCACACTGATGATTGGCAGCGCTACCGTCCACATACCCTCATCATCTGGCCCCTCCGAGGTTCACTGTTTCCCTGGTGCACAGTTCCAGGACCTGCATCTCCAAGTCACTCTGCCAGTCACTCTGGACACAGGGACGTGGCGAGGGCTGGAGAGGTGGTGGTCTACACTCACCTCACAACCTTCACAATTGGCTCAAGGACCACTGCAGTGTTGCAGATTGATACTCTCATCTCTGTGAGGGCTCCATCTCTGTCTAGATTACCTGCAGTCAATAGAAATAATCTCATTCTACTATAATCTCAATTACGTGTTTATCAATACTACCTAATAGTTCTTTGGACTAAGGAACATCAGGTCAAATAAGACCTTTATCTGCCAAGACTTCACCACCACTTCATCAACTCCAATTCACCAGACCTTTTTCTTTATTATAATTGAAACCTGAGTGAGGGAGATGATTGAAGCCTTTCGCCCAAATGACTCCATACTTTCTCCAACCTAGGTTATCTGGACATCCATGGTCTTGCATCTGATTTTATGACTCTTATTGTTTTAATTTAGTCCAGCTGACATATCCCTTTATTATTGTCATTTGGATTCACCCCAGCTAATGTTCCACTCTAAGAAAGACCATTGTTCTCCTAGCCTCTCTTCACCTACCAGTTTTATCTCTCTTTACTTCTGCCAGCAAATTCTCAGAGGCCTTTTTGACAGCTACCTCCAACACTGCTCTAGTGCCCCTGCTCTGTACCAAGGCTCCTGTTGATTCTTTTAATAGCACCTTCTTGATGCTATTGCTGTCTGTAAGAACAACAAATTAAGAAAAAAGAAACTTGCCACGGCTAAAACAACACGCCTGGGCTGTGAAGAGGAAATGTAGAAAAGCCGAACATAAATGGAAGGCTGATAAACTGCAAGTGTCCTACAATATTATGAAGGATTTGATGCTGACATATCAGAAAGCGGTTGAGGATGCAAGAGCAGCTTATTTGTCTGACCTTATTTTCAAAGAATTGTTCTAACTCTGTTATTTTCATGTTTCTCATGAAGTCCTCCACCTGTCCCCTGGAGATATTAGGATCTGCAGTCACTGCGAGCATTTGATGAATCAAGAGGCCGCTGGTGTTTTTCCTTCTAGTTTAAAACCTGCACTTGTCCAGCCTCTTCTTAAGAAACCATTTCCAAACTACAGGCCTGCCTCCAAACTGGCCTATTTATCTGAGGTTTTAGAAAAAGCTGTCTCAACCCAACTGATGTCAAAATAATATGTCTGAGAAATTCCAGTCTGGCTTTAGAGGACTTCATAGCACCGAGACACCTCTCCTCAGAGACACCTCTCCTCGGTGACCTTTTAGTGGCGGATGCTTTTATTACTTTTGCTGTCAATTTCTTGTTTTTTTGTTTGTTATACCTTTATAAAGTGCTTTGAAGCTGTGTTTTGAAATGTGCCATATAAGTAAAGTCTATTATTATTATTGGTAGTAGTAGTAGTAGTAGTAAGTGTTTAGCACTATCTTGATCTAATAAAGCAGGCAGGATTTACACAGAAAAAATGCTAAAGAAGACCTTGACTTCACAGGTTTTATGTTATCTTGACTACCGAACCCCCAAAATGATTGTGTATGGTCTCTAACTCATACAAACATATTGCTACTTGTGTCATGTAGGGAAACAATACAAGTAGGCCCGTGACCCATTTTGAGTCCCAATGAAATCAGGGCTTACACAAGAGAGAGAGAAAGGCGCTGGCCTTTTGAAACACGTCCACGATGAACCACGGCAATTGTCAAAAAACACGAGTGCAAATAAACTATTTTGTAAAGCAAAACTCAAAACTCGACACACAAAACACCAAACACAGGTACCACAGCAAGACTCAACGTCAATACAACGTCACAACTGTCTGGTTCCTTCTAACACTAATGAGAGACAGAGACAGAGAGAGAGAGAGAGAGAGAGAGAGAGAGAGAAAAGAGAGAGAGACAGAGAGAGACAGAGACACAGAGAGAGAGAGAGAGAGAGAAAGAGACAGAGAGACAGAGAGAGAGAGAGAGAGAGAGAGAGAGAGAGAGAGAGAAAAAGAGAGAGAGAGAGAGAGAGAGAGAGTACCCTGATTAGTCTGGCAGCATCAGTGTCAGACACTCAGCAGGGCGTCCAAGGCTCTCTCTCTCTCTCTCTCTGTGTGTGTGTGTGTGTGTGTGTGTGTGTGTGTGTGTTCGTGCGGTCGTGCATTCAAGCATTTGTATGTTTGCCAGTCTTTGCTCTCTCTCTTTCTTTTTTCTTTCCATCCCTCTCTTTCTCACTTTCTCCTTCTCTCTCTCTCTCTCTCTCTCTCTCTCTCTCTCTCTCTCTCTCTCTCTAAGCTCTGAAAACTCTGATCCCTGTATTCGTTCAGTCTGGCAAATGACTGCAGGGGCTGACAATCCACTGTCAGCATGCGCCGCCACAGTCAATAACACTGTCCCATGTCACCGCACAACACTGGCTAAAGCTCACATTTCTTATCCCTCCCAAAAACTGCTGCTTAACAGCCCTTCTCTGCCTTTGCCAATCCTGCTGAACACGTTGCCATATCCTCCCTCATACCCCCCACCCCCACCCGTTTTTGGTTTCCCAAATGACCAGAACATCCCTGGGTGAAGAGAATACTGCATATTTTAAGACGCAGCGCCAGATGAAATTTGGGAGCGAGTGTGATGTGCTGCTCACGAGGCCTCCCCCGAATGCTAAGCAAGTGACGGGTGAGTGATCCAACTGTCTTGCCGTAACTAGATTGGGGTCGTGTATACTCAAGTGCACACGGTTTCCACGCGGAAAGTACATACGTGCATACACATGCATGCGCGCGGCGTGGTGGAGCTCAGACAAGTGTTACCAAGAAATTGTAGTCTCCGCGATAATCCAGTTCTCCTCTATCGTGTTCCATTAACCTCACAGTATACACAAATACTCCTCCTCACCCTGCACACACACACACACACACACACACACGTCTGTCATTCTCAGGGCCTGTGTCGTCCAGCTCCATTGTATCTGCATGAGGCTGAGATAATGGCATCTGTCGCTACTCCTTTTGTCAGCGCTGTCCCCGGCCCCTGCTCACTGCTGGTCCCCATTAGCTGGCTGCTGGCCCGCTGGCCCCTCCGCTCCACGCTCTGCTGCCTGACCGAGAAAATACAGGAGACGCCTGTCCCCTCCTCTAACTCCATCTTTCTTTATCTTTTTTTTTTACTCTCTCTCTCTCTCGCTCTCTCCCTTCCTTCCTCAGCTCCTCTCACTGTTGCAGAGTAAGGGGTTGAGTGGATTGGGAGGAAGGTGAGGTGTTTATTTTTGGTGAAAGGAGAAAATGTTGTGGCAGGTGGGTTCAGGATCGGTTACAGATCAAGAGCTAATAGCGGTAAAAGCCCCGGTCTGGGATGTGAATCTGTACGGAGATTCTTGAAAAGCAGGATTTTCTTATGCTAAATCATCTATTTGCAGTTTCCCGATCCCTCCGTGATTCAAAGTACGTTCTCTCTCTTTTACATCTAAAGCTTGTGTTTAGACCACCAGCCATGTATCAAGACCTCAATCAATTTGAAAATGAAAAATGTTTTCAATCCTATGAATTAAACAACAGGGAGCAGGTAGTGAGAAGAAATTGCCACCACAGAAATTGCTGTAACACTCAGATTCCACATGGGTCTAAATACACAGCAGATAGGTGAAATAACACAGTGTTTGATATGCAGCACCTCATAACTTTCTACTTTTGAGGCCTTCCAAGTTTCCCCAAGACTCCCAGTATCTAGTATGATGTCATTTCTCAGGCCTTTCACAGAGCTCCTGTCTGAGTACAGAGCAGGTTGTCCACTGATCACAAGGATGGCGGTTCGATCCCCAGCTCCTCCTGTCCACATGTCTAAGTGTCCTTGGGCAAGACACTGAACACCAAATTGCTCCCGATGGTCAGGCTAGCACATTGCATGGTACTTCACTAGAGTTATTACTCTACTACTCTATAGGACAGTTAAGAGTGTAGTTATTACTCTACTACTCCATAGGACAGTCGTTAAGAGTGTAGTTATTACTCTACTACTCTATAGGACAGTCGTTAAGAGTGTAGACACAGTAGTTATTACTCTACTACTCTATAGGACAGTGGTTAAGAGTGTAGTTATTACTCTACTACTCTATAGGACAGTCGTTAAGAGTGTAGTCACAGTAGTTATTACTCTACTACTCTATAGGACACAGTAGTTATTACTCTACTACTCTACAGGACAGTTGTTAAGAGTGTAGTTATTACTCTACTACTCTATAGGACAGTCGTTAAGAGTGTGGTTATTACTCTACTACTCTATAGGACAGTCGTTAAGAGTGTAGTTATTACTCTACTACTCTATAGGACAGTGGTTAAGAGTGTGGTTATTACTCTACTACTCTATAGGACAGTTAAGAGTGTAGTTATTACTCTACTACTCCATAGGACAGTCGTTAAGAGTGTAGTTATTACTCTACTACTCTATAGGACAGTCGTTAAGAGTGTAGACACAGTAGTTATTACTCTACTACTCTATAGGACAGTGGTTAAGAGTGTAGTTATTACTCTACTACTCTATAGGACAGTCGTTAAGAGTGTAGTCACAGTAGTTATTACTCTACTACTCTATAGGACACAGTAGTTATTACTCTACTACTCTACAGGACAGTTGTTAAGAGTGTAGTTATTACTCTACTACTCTATAGGACAGTCGTTAAGAGTGTGGTTATTACTCTACTACTCTATAGGACAGTCGTTAAGAGTGTAGTTATTACTCTACTACTCTATAGGACAGTGGTTAAGAGTGTGGTTATTACTCTACTACTCTATAGGACAGTCGTTAAGAGTGTAGTTATTACTCTACTACTCTATAGGACAGTCGTTAAGAGTGTAGACACAGTAGTTATTACTCTACTACTCTATAGGACAGTGGTTAAGAGTGTAGTTATTACTCTACTACTCTATAGGACAGTCGTTAAGAGTGTAGACACAGTAGTTATTACTCTACTACTCTATAGGACAGTCGTTAAGAGTGTAGACACAGTAGTTATTACTCTACTACTCTATAGGACAGTGGTTAAGAGTGTAGTTATTACTCTACTACTCTATAGGACAGTCGTTAAGAATGTAGTTATTACTCTACTACTCTATAGGACAGTCGTTAAGAATGTAGTTATTACTCTACTACTCTATAGGACAGTCGTTAAGAGTGTGGTTATTACTCTACTACTCTATAGGACAGTGGTTAAGAGTGTAGTTATTACTCTACTACTCTATAGGACAGTCGTTAAGAGTGTGGTTATTACTCTACTACTCTATAGGACAGTGGTTAAGAGTGTAGTTATTACTCTACTACTCTATAGGACAGTCGTTAAGAGTGTGGTTATTACTCTACTACTCTATAGGACAGTGGTTAAGAGTGTAGTTATTACTCTACTACTCTATAGGACTAATAACAGTTCTCGTCTGCTCTGTGTAGTTAAACACTGGCGCTGTCTCGCCTTACAACGGGACAAATTAAGACCCTTTTTTCACGTCACCTAACTGAGATGTCTTACTTAGCGGCGGCGTCATTTCCCCCTCGTCTCTCATAAGCATGGCTAATAAAATGTAAAGATGAGAGATAATACGCCACTGACTGAGTTTTATTAAGAACATAATGGCAATATCGTCGCCGTAATGATACCGAGACATCTAAGATGAAGCGCGGTGAAGCTGTGGAAGTGAGTGTGACATCACAGGCAGAAGTATGTTCTGCTAGCTTTATTTCATTATTGGTTGAGCTTCCTTATTAGGGACGGGGGTGAAGCGGCGTCGCTTTTGATAAAGCAAAGCAATTTCAGCAGCTGCTACAGTGCCAAATTACAGTTGTACATCATGCAGCTCTCTCTCTCTCTCTCTCTCTCCTGCTTCCTCAACTTCTCTTCACTCCTCCCTCTCTCTAGCTTTCTCTCTCTCTCTCTGTCTCTGGAGTGTATGAGTGTGTGATGTTGATTTCCATGTTGCCAGCACAGTGGAGCAGAAAGATTGAGAGAGGAGTGAGGGGAGAGCGCCGGTGACGGTCAAAACGCAGACAACAGCGCCATCTAGAGATTAAACGGATAAAATCACCACATGACTGAGAGGATACCGGATTATACAGGTGCACCGAATGTCAGCAATGCCTGTATATGGTTACCATGGTCACATATAGTTTCTTCTTTCAATTCCTTTTTAACAACATATTCAATTTGGACACCCGTTACTTGTCTATTTCTTAAGTTTGCCATTTACCTTTACAATCACTCTAAATCCAAGAGCTGCTGATGTGACTATGTTGTAATTATAGGACATGTAAGGTGGATCTTTCATCCAAAGCGCCTTACAGCACCAGAAGTGTATACATTTTTGGCATGGTGCTGAAAGGTGCTCTGGATAAAAGCATCCACCAAATAGCAACGTCCTACCTAGGATTAGTTTTATTACAATTAGACATTAAAAGGCATTAAAGACTGTGGTAAAGAATGGTTTTTGACGTGTTCACTTCAAGGCAGGCCCCAAGTGCATCATGGGCTGTGTCCCAAAGAACAACACCCATCCGCCGCAGCCGAACGACCTTGAAAACATCATAAAATGACCTCTCTCCCCTTTCTCCCGAGTATACGAAGTGACTTCTAGATCAGCAGGCCATCAGGTTGACAGGTCTAACCTATCTGTCATTTGCCGGTCCAGACATCACACTTTGCTTTAATTCACCATCTTTCAGAGTGTCACACTTTATATTCCCTGGCATGGGTAGGCTACATGCGGATGCATAATTTATCTCAAATTAGCGCCTATTTGAGTAAGCATCAAAGCAAGGCGGCTAAGGTTGGAGGAGAGCTTAAAGAACCGCGGGGAAACTATTGCCAGGATTAATGCGGGAGATTTTTATAAGAAATTAGAGGCTTAATGAAGTGGATAAAAAAGCTGTCAGTGTTTTATTGCATCTAAATTGTGTGGAAGTGGTGTTTAGCTGTCTCGCCTACACCCCACATAATGGGTCGTGACAGTAGCTGTGAGGCTTATTTAACTTAACTGGTGAATAACTTGCATGGCGAAGCTATTCAGTGACTTGTTATTTTATGCACTAAACCGGTAAGGGGGATTTTTTTTTCCTCCCCCTGCTCACTCATTATTATGGCACATGAACTGCAGCCAACTCCAGACAACTGACAATTAAAAGTCTGCGTGGTTTCATATTACAGAATTGTTGAAAATACTATTTTGAGCAAATAAGCAATGGTTAAACACGTATTTTAGACTGGTACATAGACTAAGCTACAGAAAACATTAGGACAATCTGGACCTCGACTTCTTTACAAATTGGATGTGAGCTAAACCCTGTTTTGTCAATACTGAGCAATATAATTCAGCCTATTGTTCTACTCACACGGCAGGCCAGTAAATGAAACAGAAACTCTCTCCTCCCCTTGCTATGGTAAGTAGCTGCTGAAATTTATAGTACTACTTTAAACAGGCACTATAATTCACTATACAGGTTCAGCAAATGATGCATGCTTACTGTAAAGTATGAAAACAGTTGTGGAGTTAGAGAGGCAAAGATGGATAACAATGCACTATGGGGAAACACTGGAGCGGGCTTATGGCGCCATCTAGCGTCTGTTTTCATGTCTGCAGAAGACTGAGAAAAGGGTCACCAGTGGAGTTTCAGATCTTTTGATTGCTGACAAGACAAGCATCCAAATATTTTTGCTTTTACAACAGGAACATTAACAACATGGAATAACTTGCTTCAATGACTTGGACTTCCAAACAACACTATAAGTAATATTGTGATGGTTTGGCTTACAAAACCTCTGAGTCATCACAGCAACAGTTATCACGGCAACAAAATCCAAATTTAAATTTTCATTTATTTCACACAGTATAGCGTCATAATACATCAAATCAATCATCCATCATGGTTCTGATGTGCAGGTGTTCATTTTCATGTGACTGATAATGGCCTAGGTTGACAGGACCTAGTCTTTAGATCAGCGGTGGGCAATCATGTGCCATGGGGGGGCCGAGAGTAAGCAGGTTTCCAACCAACGACTACACCAGGTGATTTCACTGATTAGCACTCCTTCAACCAGAGGACCTAATCAGTGAAATCACCTGCTGTATTCTTTGGTTGGAATGAAAACCTGCAGACTCTCGGCCCTCCATGGCACGATTGCCCACCCCTGCTTTAGATGAAGCCAGCCTGACTCCCCACATCTGCTTCCTGATCAAAAAAAACAAAACCCTGCAGGCATTAAACATTTTGCATGTCATTGTAATGGCAACAGTAATGAAATTTGGTCTTTTTATCCCCTTTACCATGTTTAATGTTCTTGGTTAGTCCACTTTCACTTTCTCACCCTTGAAAACAATGAGCAATGTTATGGTTGAGAACGATACACCTTGACGACACACAAGCATACATGCTTGGAATGGGTATTGGATGCTGCTGAATTCTGTTATTTTGTTCTTGTGAATCCCGTTATTAGAGCCGCACTAAATACAAAAGATAGAGTGAATCACTTTGGGCAGGACTGACATGGTAGGTGGCAAAAAAAGTGTTTCATCATCATCCCAAAATGTTCCAGTCACCCTAAACAGCCAACCAGGAATGCAAACCCTCTCGCTTCTGACTCATCCTGCAACTCGAACAGACCCACTTAAGTCAAGACAATAACATTATTCTAAGATGGCAGCAAATAAGTCTTGGATCACGATTTTAGAAATATTTTCTTACCCTTTTTTTATCATTTTAGTTATGCAATTCATTTTGGTAATGTCATTATAAACATTTCCCATTTGAATCTCCAGCCAAATACTTTCTTACAACCTACAAATCGGCAAGCAAAGTTTGATTTTAAGTGGAGTACATGTGGGAAAGGTACTCTCACTCATCAAACAGCTAGGGGTAGCTTTCATTTCCTTCAAGTAGGACAATGATTTACACAGGTTCCTCATCAGTACAGAGATATGGGGCCGAGTCTGGAATCAATTATCAGAACCTTTCCTTTCCATAACACACACAGTCACACACACTCTCATATACATACACACACACGCACACACGCACAAAGCCGAACAGATGGGACACCGCAATGCCTCTTCACTCTGCTCGAGGAACCTTGCTTTCCCTTCAGAAGTGAAACCAAAAAGCGAGTTTTGGGCAGCATTCAGGGAGGGTGAGGTGAGAGGTGGTGAGAGAAAGCTTGTACTTTAGGCAAGCTTCATCTTCATAAGGCTCTGAACTGATAGGGGTTGGACTAGCAGTTCTCATACACCATCTTTTCATCAGCGCATAAGTGGGGGGGGGGGGGGGGTGGGGGTACATCACTATACTGATCCCCGCAAACTGACATAACAGCTTGTCCATAGCCAGGGGTTACAATAAAGGTTGTTGTTTTTTTTCCATAGTCCACATACAAGGACCAGCAGCTAATTGTCACAGCCATCGCCACACTTCCTCTGACTGCTATAGGAAATCCGAGGAAAGATCCAGAGCACCTTTTGCTGTCTCTCAAGTGTATACAAGTCCAGGTGCACTTTTACAACGTTGACTTCCTTGAAGGGGACAGTGAGCCTCAATGCCTTGCCTTCACCTGAAACAGATGCTTGAATTTCCTTTCCATCCTAGTTTGAGAAGCCTGCCCCCCTCTGTGCTCCTACACTCTCTTGGCTCTAGCCATCTCTCAGTGCTTTAGGTGCTGGGAGCAAAGGATTGTGATTGGTGCGCTGGTGAGCCCCAATCCATTAGTCTCTCCTCCACAGGCTCCCTGGCCCCTCTCCATCTTTCCTCTGCCCTCTCGCTCTCTTTTTTTTCTAGATGTCTAGACAGTGTTGCGCGGTGTGCCATTGAGTGTCACAGCCTTGGTGCAGGGCGTGCCCACTGCCTGGGGTCCCACCGAGCGCTGCATGGAAACGCCCACCTCGAAGACCTCGTGGATAGCCTTCCGGAAACAGTGGAAGTTGTAGTCTATCAAGCCTGAGTGAGAGAATATTCCAAAACATTTGGAAATTAGTTCTGAGATCTGTCAAAGCCTTTCCAAACAATATCTGCAAGCCAAGCACTGAATTATGTCATGGACTATTACACACAGAGAAAATAAAACGTGATAAGAATAAAGAAAAAGAAAAAACACATATAGTTCATGTATCCATATAGGGTCATAGCGTTGTAGGGAAGCAGAGACTATGTGATTTATTGTGTGAGTGTGTAGCTGAGGGGGGCATGAAAAGCAAGAGTAGCAGAGTGAAGAGGAGTATATTGACTGATTGAAGAAGAAACGATTACAACCCTGCAACCTGAGCCTTCCTTTTTTGTACCTGTTCATCCAACATGAATGAAAATATCCACACACACACACACACACACACACACACACACAACACACACACACACACACACACACACACACACACACACACACACACACACACACACACACACACACACACAAGCAGTGCTTTGACAATACTACTAGTCTGACTCGAGGGATGTTTCACAATGAAAAATACACTGAACTTAAATCTACTTTTCTTTCCTCCACTTGACAATGGCATCCGTCAGATCTTTGCTCCCGTGCCTGGTGCAGGTAAAATAAAGGCTACTCAAGGCTACAGCACTAAAGCCAAACGAGCCATAGGGGACCGCAAGCTTCCATGACAGCTTACCTTTGCGCTCAAAGCTTTCTTCTCGGAGGATGCAGACAAGTGCCAGGAACTTGGTGACCTCCTTCAGGTAGAGCACAGTGGTGTTGTTGAGCTTGATGATGGCCATGGACTCCTTGTCGTAGGCACTGCCGCTGCCATCCTCCTTGAGACTGGAACAGCATGAACATAAAGTCACAGTGTTCAGGTGAAAATAGGCAATACATTGCAGGTTCCCTTGATCAAAAACTAGTTTCTAATTCTATTATTGTGGAAATGTATCCCTAATTATGAACTATACTATGAATGAACACTTTACCTGTGAATTTTCACACAACTCCCACAATCCTCCTCTCTTATTCAGAGACAACTATTCTGTCTACTCTAGCTTTTCACTGCTCATGTCAAAATATGAGGAAAAACCTCCTTTGTTCTGTCGCAGCCCCTCTTCATGAACTAGACTGATAGGGCACTCGCATTTTTACATAAAAGTTACATAATGCAGCCTTATGGATTATTATTATACTATATATATATATACATAAAGTTAGACATCTTGAAGTTATATTTTGAGATTCAGAAGTTAAACTGCTGTTGTGATGAACAGAGTACACTATATCAGAATGATATTTTCCTGTCCACACATCCTGGAACCATTTATCATTACTTGCGCCCAAACTGATAAAACCCCTAAGAACAGGAGCACTGACAGGATTCAAGACCAGGTCACACGACTGACATGTGATTCAAGAGGCAAACCGTTCTCAGATCAGTGCCCCAATTCCCTGGACACTCTCTGATTACAGATCTTTTCTTTTTCTTTTTCAAAGACCCAAAGGGTGAGTACATAATCCTTTAAATGCATTTAAAGAATAAATTGGAAAAGTATGTACTTGATGATGGATATGCCAAAACAGACCTGCAGAAACTGCATTGTTTGAATGATGCGGACAAAGGAAAGCACCATCATGACACAACTTTCAACACTATCAAGAATCAAGTATCAAGTATCAACTATCAAGAAGGATCCAAACATAGCAGAAGATCAGATGATCAAGCTCACCCGTAGATGCAGGAGACGTCGATGACCACGTCGATCATGTCGCAGCACAGCTCGTAGGACTGCATGTCCACGGGGGAACTGTCCGTGGCGATGTAGATCTTACTGACCACATCAAACAGAAAGGCCTTCTCTATCCCTGAATTCTGTCAGCAACAAGAATGGAGGAGAACGCAGAGAAGGACAGAGCGAGGAGAGAGGAGGGAGAGTGGGAGGACAAACCACATCTCAAATAAACAATACATACATTTTAAAAAGCCTCTGAAATGGCAGGTGCAGCCATAGATGGGTGGGGTTTGCCACATACAATGGTACAAATACAGACAATTTGGCCAATCACAAGCAAGTATTTGACAGTTGCTTTAGTACATTTACTCAGATTGAAAACTTGATGCAGTGAACCCTACCCATCTTTCCCAGTGATCTTCTGGGTGTTATCAACAGTGGTAGTATTTGAAATGAATTATTGAGCCTGTGCGTGTGTAAGACATCCTGTGCAGCATAACTATCGAGGGGCAAAGCACAAGCATTGCCTGGAAAGACCTTGAGGGCGTTGGGACTGTTAACCAACAACTGCTCGGCCTATAGAAGCAAGGAGGAAACTCGTGGAGGCCCGGAGATGACTCACATCATGCAGGCTGTCACACGAGTCATGTACGTCAATGAAGAAGAAAGAAAAAAAAAAAAGACTTAGTGTATAGTTCTGAATGTAAGTGTAGACTGGTCTGTACTTACAGAAATGAAGATGTTTAGGAGGTTCTCCAGGGTGGGAAGTTGAGGGATGAGCTTCTGCACTACTTTGCTGAAGGCCTCGAAGATGGAGTGGTCATAGATACTCGTTAAGTAGAAACTGAATCAAACAGAATTCAAAAAAGGGGAAAAAAAGGAAGTGAACAAACATTTACTCGCCAGTTATGAACACTTCCTCAAACTTAATATGAAAACAGGTAAAAATACAATAGTCAGGACATCACATGACAAGCAGCAACTGGGCTGGAGAGCAGAGGTCTTCCTGAGAGCAGAAAAGCCTGATGCTGACTTCACTTGGAGAACACTTGGAGGAATGAAAACCAAATGGCTAGCACCAAAACTGACTTCACATAGGTGCTGCAACACTGGACACACAGGACTTGCGAGCTTTGGTTGTTAGGACAAATGTATTGTCAGCCAAAAGATCAAACCCAAGGGAAGCCGGTGCCTTGAGCCAAATGGAACTGTCTGCACACGCTGCAGAAACTTTACAGTGGCGTCGGAGTACCACACATCAGGGCAGAAAACCTCTGCTAGCTCCACTATAAATCCAGGAGTGCTATGGCTGTCTGGCCTGAATAAACAACAATCTCACCCCACATAAACTACAGTGCAGTGGGCATCAATACAGCCCTCCAAACATCAAACATCAACAGCAAACCTGCAGTACTAACCTACAAAAGGCAAACAGCACCAACTATGTTTACTGTATTCCAAAGTTAAAAAGCCATGACTAGAATTTAGCTTTCAACAAAACTTAGACCCATGAATGCTATTAAACAGTAGTTTGCTCAGGGGCAGGACATCTAATTTTTCTCAGTTTCACTGCTCATACAATACTGCTCTTTGGCTTTGTAGGGCAGAGTAGAGCTGACCATGTTCAGCCAAGATAGACCATCAACAAACCGTCGCTATCTGCGTAAGCTCCCAGTAGAAATGACCAAAAGAAGAAAAAAAAAATACTATATTATACTTTCAGGAGGAAAAAAAAACATGAATGAATCAATAAATGTGCACTCCAGTCTCTACTAGCCTAAGCTAAGTGGCTGAGTCAAGCCACTGGAACCCTGATCACAACAGCTCTGGTATCTGTCTCCATTAGGAGGTCAGAGAGGAATCTCACAGTGTTGCTAAGGGTATGCAGACCATGTGACAGAACCACACCTCAGTCTAACAGTAGAAATGGAATTAGGCTTTACTATTAACACAAACTACATGCCTATCACCCTTAGCCAATCCTAATCAGTCTGGGTCAATATTACATACAAAAAAAAAAAAAACACTCAATTTCCCCCTGCAACTCAGGAGGCAACAGAGAGCAATAATGGCATCCCGGGACACTAAGGCTACGTTTACACCACAGGCCTTCATCCTCAATTCTGAATTGATCAGATTGTTTTGTACTTCTCCTGCAAAAAAAACCTTTCAGTTACAATATGCACCTTTGGGTTTTGGTTGCAAGTTAAGGTGAATAAAGAAAATTTACATAAAAACAAATTCAACTGAGGGATAGGCAGACTTAAAACACTGAACTACTTCCTAGGTCAGTACCAGGAAGACAATCCAACACAGCAGAGCCATCTTGCCTTTTAATAAAAGGGAAGAGAAAGTCACCTTTATAGGATCAATATCATGTGAAGAGCTGTATCAGTTTTCATTTCACATTTCTCATGAAAAATGTAAAAGATACCCTCTCACAGTTTTAACATAAAATAACACCCAATTTCAGCATTAGCTTAATGAAACTGGACTAATTGAATCTGCAAGTGAAAAAGAGCATGCAGATATCTTTCAAATGTATTGTTGCCTCCCACGGTCACATTTTTACTCGCATTTGGCTGGCAGATGGTGGAAAGTCCCCATCCTGCATCTGCACAGGATCTTCACTTAATACAGTAATTTTAAAAAAACAACTAAAAAAACAACACACAAATTTCTATTACAGGTCTTAAAATTGACAATAATGTGCAGGCATCTTTTACATTCATTGTGGCCTGCCTTGCTTCTCTTACTTCCTTGTCAGTTTCAACTGTTACTAGAAAAGGAAAAGAGCCTACATGCATGACTTGCATAGGCATGCAGTAATAACCAGTGATTAGGAAACTCTGCAGAAACATGCAAGATAAAAGGTATGAGGCAATTTAGTCTGAAAGTGTGTCTGCACGCATGTATGTGCATGCATGTGTCAGACATCATATCTGGAGAAGGCCATCGATATCTATATCCACTGTGAGCGCATAGGTGGCATGGAAGTCTGGGAAATTATCGGACTGCATCTCTATTATTTAATCGGGTACTGATGTGGACATATATAAATGTTTGTGTGTGTGTGTGTGTGTCTGTGTGTGTCTGTGTGTACCTTAGGTGCAGCTTCTCTAAGCTAGCGTCTGCCAGATCATCATTGGCTCTCTGGTGGATGTCTCTCTGGGTCTCAATCTTGTGGTCGTCTGAGAGGCCGTCCACTTTGTGGATGAACACCTCGAAGTTGATCTCTGGGTTGACCCGGTAGGCCCGCGACACGGTGAGGTGGAGCCTGCCCAAGGCCTCCACATAGTCATCCTGAGAGAAACATGAATCACAACATACATACACACTTTTTCAGAAAGTGAGTCACAAAATGGGTAAACAAACCAAACAAAAACAAAGCCTTTAGTGGCCTACAATGTTTTATATCACAACAAAGCAAATCAAACAAGCTGCAAGCTGAAAATGCTACTTCTGACAGTGAAATCTCATAGATACCTGTGACCATCCTATGCTGAAGTGAGGCTTGAAAAATAGCTATTGTCAATATTTGAATGCAGCTAAAGTTATACTTATAAACACCAAGTACGCCAGCTATGCCACAGCTGATCCTCCTTAATCAAAATGAGCAGGAAAATCAAGGCTAACTGCCTAGGAATTAAACTGTTTTGCAGCATGACAGCACTGTTGGCCCATAGCAACTATTAGGTGTAGCCCGAAGATAAAGGCAGGTGTGCATTCACAGTTTCAAACCAGGTATGAGGAAATCCATTACTCCACTGTCTTTCACAACAAGACAAAAATAGGGCCTCCCTTATCTCTGTGTGAACCACTGAAACAAACAAACAAACTGAAACCTAATTGTCTTGCTGAGTGAGGATCAAACAACGTATATTAGCGTGTAGCCTGCTAGCATGTTTTTTTTTTTCCTGTTTATTTCAATTTGCCCCTTCCTCTTCATGTGTGTCTATTGGCTAAATCAACCAGTTCCTTCCTTCACCTGAGCATCAATGACAAATATCAAGGCCCCAGTTCCTCTGAAGATCATCTCATAGTCAAAGGTGGGGTCGAAGAAGTCCACCTGGCCTGGGAAGTCCCAGATCTGGAAGTTGACAAAGGAGCTGCTGGATATGTCGTCCTTGTAGATCTTGTTGGTGCTCTCCAGGAACAAAGTCTCATTGGGAGACATTTTATGGAATACCACCTAAAAATCAGAATTGCTTTAATCCAAGTACAATAAATGTACATGACTTTGTCTTGGTGATATCGGTGCAGGGACAATACTGACAACCAAGAGTTCGACAGAATATACTGACACAAGTGGAACATTGACACAAGGATAAAGCAAGAATCCTAATCATCCTACAGGTTCATAGTCTTTCACACAATCTCCATACAATGCTTTAGCTATGTTACAATATATATATATCACTCTACGTATATACATTCAGCATTCTATATCTGTGCGCTTTCAGCATGACATACAGTATGTGAAGTGTAATGCAGAACCAATAGGTGTATTGAGCTACTGAATGGAATGAGATACAGGAGATAGGTTTCAGTTATTGCTGATGGAGGGAATCGGAGAGCTTGCTCCACCACTGCCATTTTGAATCAGCGGTTGGCCCACTGAGGTCACAGGCCAGTGAACCAGCTAAAAGCCAAATCACATGTTTCCCTGCCCATACTAAAGGCTTATACAGGAAAGTTTATCTGGGTCTTGAGAGCCTGTGGGTTCACAGCAAGCGTAGTGCAAGTGGGAACTTGAACACAGAAAGAAATGCAGAATTCTTCTGTTTCTTTAGACAATATTTTTTACTTTAGGCCACTGTTGTGTCATGGTAGTCTAGTTGTATTCTCTTCTTTCTATCAGAAGGGGAAACACACTGACCACTGTGCAGTTTAACATGAATAATAAAATATATCTGCAGCTCACCATCAATTATTCAACCACAGTGCCAGTTTAAAAGTGGAACTCGCTGACTTCTGAGAATGACAAAAAAAGCTTTGAATAGCCTAACCTTAAGTTAGAGACTCTCTAGGAGGGCATGCAGCTGGATATGGCATTCAAGTACATACGACTATACATTCACCAAACTGTGTATACTACATCCAGCGCACTGGTTCAAAACAAAGTGTTGTGACTTGCAGAATGGAAAGGTGTGGCCGCTTTGCTGTCATGTGAGAGCGATAAATCAGACCTGCCCTGTGTGCTGCCTTCAGTACCTTTCACACATGGGCGGGACTAAACTTAGCATGGGATGCAGGTTGTTAACTAGACAGTCACATGCCGTATGTCCACACAGAATACCAGTAAGATGCACTGAGCCTGTGTCCACCTGGTTAATCATTTATCAAAACAAACTAGCTAATGTTGCAAGCTAACTAGCCAAACACGATTGTATGGGCTTTGTTTTTACAATTCTTACACGGTGATAAACTAACTTGTTGTTAAATCACAACTAGCTGTGTTGTTTGTTGTGCACTATCGTCAAGCTTGCTACGTGCTAAACTAACTCGCTAGCTAGTTGGCTAACGTTACTTGCACGAACCAGAAGAAGGCGTCACTCGCCGCGCCAGGCAAATACAGCTGGTCACCAACACCTCTCCCTACCTTCTGTATTGACGATTTGCCACTTCTTCGCAAACCCATCAGCAGAATTCTTGGTTTGCTGTCAGACGGTGCTGGGCTGTCCTCGATGTCGGCCTCCTCCTCTCCATAACCAAAATCTTTGGGGAACGAGTCCGCAACCCCGTAGCTGTCAGCCAGCTGTTCCACCTCGTACTGAATCGACATTTTGACCCAACGACGGTCGCTTCCCCTATCCCCCCCTCACTTGTTGTTTAACACAGCCGTGCTTGTATCGGAAGATCGCTCTGCTCCACGGGTTTGCCGATGAAATAGTTTATCAATTGTGCCTAGGCTAGTTGCAACGACAGAGCGTGCTCCCACACATTTCCTTCGGATTTCCTTTCCTGTTAAAAAAAACCTTGCTTTTGATCCCACCCCCTAATTCTGATTTGCTGTCTCGATTACAGAGCGAAGAATGGTTTGTGGATTCGGCTGTCACTCTTCAGAGGCTTTTTGGTGTCACCTGACTAGTACTCAGACTTGTTTTGTGACCTATCACCTGAATAACAGACACAATCCTATTTTGTCACACATGTTCAACGTTATTTGAGCCTATATCGTAATACAGTATTTAAAATGTTAGATTTCCGTTTAAAAAGTGCATATTTGATGAAGGTAAAAGCCAAACCAAGTGAAAGTGTATATATATAGTATTATGCTGTGTCACCAGCAGATGGAGGCGCACATCCACTACAGTAAGAAATGAGGCTTTCAAGTGCTGTTGGAAATGTTGTAATATCGACTTTTGGGCACATGAACGACCCAGCAGAATGGTAAATACGACTGGGAAACCCGGTAACCCGCTGGAAAAAAGCGCACGGAAGCCGTGTCACAACAGTTGATGCTAAAAGTGATGATTATTATTAGTAGTAGTAGTAGTAGTAGTAATATTGTTATTATCTTCTATATGACTTAGTAAAAATAGTATTGCTGTTTGTTTTTAAGTTTACTCTTTGACACATTTTTGTACAGTTACAAGTTGTCCTTTTATTCTCTAGCCTAGAGAATATTTGCAACAATAGATGTACAACAACATTTGGATAATAAATGTAATGTGCAAAAGTCTTAAGCACATAAAATTATCTTAAGGTGCCTAAGACTTTTGCACAGTACTGTATTTTTACATGACTGGGACATGACATGCACATTTTCTCCTCTTTATTCTGACATTCCGGCACAAAGTAGCTCTGTGCCGCTTGATTTTACTTTTGTTATAGGACCAGAAGCACTTGAATGCGCGCCCAACTGTATTTACGTCGTACATCTGTGGAATTTGGAGCTTACGCGGAGCACATGAAGGCAGCATCGAGACCACACCCACTACGTGAAAGGAAGGTGATAAACGAAACTAACTACATCCTTCCGGCAGTTTGCCTGCTGTACAACTTTGATTATTGTTGTGTCGCCAGGGACACTTGAAACACAATTGCCCTTTCCAACAGGGAAGTTATCTCGACACCATAATGGCACATTATAGAGTAAGTGCTTTTATGTTTTCGCCTCAGTTTAGGCTGTGTTGTCGTGAAGAACTATCTAACAAATTGGAAGCTAGCTAAGCTAATGTTAGCAAGTGTAAAGTTTGCAAGGTAACGTTCCCATCAGCGGTCGGGTTGGGCACCTGTGACGCCTCACATTAAATGTTGACTGGCTCTTACTGTTTTGGTTTTCCTAATTACTTGACATTGTAACTTATGTAGCTAAACTTAAGTTGAAAACCCTCAAGATATTGTCAACAAACTAAGTAGACACTTTAGTTGTGTTAGTTATTTGTTTTTCTGAGTGAGAGTATTGAGATTTGCTAACATTGTTTTGCAGTGTTTGACGATTTTAGGCCGAGTAAGACTGGAAGTTACTAACTAGCAGGCACTTGAGGCACAAATGACAGACTCAATATAATGTACATTTTAATCATACTGTTTCTCCTACATTTTGATGGTGTTTTTTAGTAGTTAGGCCTTAACTGTTGAACAGTTTCACATTGAAGTAAATTGGCTAACATTGACTTTTTCCATAGGGATCAGATTCAAAAAGGGAACAGTTTCGGAGATACTTGGAGAAAGCTGGTGTTCTGGATAGTCTTACTAGTGGTATGGTACATGTTTCTCCCCAGGTTATTTCTCATGATGCGACACAGCAGCAGTAAAGTGCACTAGCATTTGCACTTCACCGCTGCCATGGATGATATATTTTGAGAAATGCTATGACCTGATATCTAGTCTCTCTGTACTCATTTTACACAGTTCTAATTTGCAGTCATTATTACAGGACATTTTTGGATTTTGTTAATTCGTTTTTCCCCTGAAAAGAGAATCCCAACAGCGATACCTGCTCTGCCCATTCTGGGCAAGATGCGCTCCTGAGGTCTACACTGTTGTTGACTCACTCCCTCGACCCTGGAAGCATCAATCTCTAAATTTACTTGAGTTATCAGAGTAATGGAACGGTACTTGAGATGGCAGGATTACTCCGACGAGGGCTTTTTGAAATGACTAAAGAAATGGGGCCCTCCATAGCACAAGGTTGCCTATCCCCGCCCTAAGTTATGGCAAAGTACCTACATATAATAACAGCAATCAAAACTGCCAAACGTACTGATTAAATTATTAGACAACACCAAAAGGTCATCTCGTTTGTCCTGAATGTGGTGGGCCTTTTTAAGGTGGTAATTGTCTTACAAACTGTCTCAGCCCTTGTGCAAGTGCATCTAATCTGTTTTTCTTTTTGGATTTCAGTGCTGGTGGCTTTGTATGAACATTCAGAGAAGCCCAAGAATGGCCAGGAGTATCCTTCTGAAACTCATGAAGCAATCCCCGCCACTCCCATACAACTGCGCCACCCTATCAGATAATCTCTTGGTAGAGTAAGTAGTGAGTTGAGCTGATGACTCACAGATTGCAGGTTCATGCCACCACACCCCCAACCACAATAATAACAGGCAGACATGTTTATCATTTATACGATAATGGGAACAGTTGCTGCAAATTTGCCTTAACCAGGTCTTCCCCAGATTTCTCAAGCAGTACCTCGGTGCGTCCGGCCAGGAGTCATCAGACACTGAGGCACTACAGCAGGAGCTGACCGAGTTGAGGCAGAGGTGTGCACTTCTGGTAGAGGAAAACAAGCAACTCAAAACAAGGGTATAATATCTACTCATGCTGAAATCAAGGAATTTGTTCTCAGTGTACAACTTAAGCATCATTTCAAGCAACATGCATTCCCTAACATAGTTTCACTTTCTCCCCCTAGCTTCGGTGTTATGAACCCCCGTCAGAAGACGGAGCCACAGCTGAATAGGCCCCAACAGAGTCGTGGCTTGATTCACATAGTTTTTCTTTATATGGCTGTCACTGTTGATTTCCATGATAGCACTGTTAAGTGACAGCCAAGTATTTTTATGTGTCTGCGCTATTTTTCTTAAAGGAAAAATCCACCCTAAAACACCCAAACTCTGTTGAAAACAGCTTTTGGTATCATATAGATATTTTCCAGTGTAGCTGCAATAGAATTCAATTTGATAAAGAATATTCTACGATCTAAAACAGGGATGGGCTGCCATGTGCCACGGAAGGGCCAATGCAGGTTTTCATTCCAACCAAACACTACAGAAGGTGATTTCACTGAGTAGTTCCTCCTCACTGGCTGAAGGTTTGTTAATCAGTGAAATTACCGGCTTTAGTCTTTGGTTGGAATGAAGACCTGTAGACTGTTGGGCCTCCGTGGCACATGGTTGCCCATCCCTGATCTAAAACATCAACGGTAAACATCAGGTTTGATGTCAGACCTATTTCTATGCTCCATTTCTATCCTTATTTCTATGGTTTGTCAAAAGGAATTCTGGGAAATGAAGGAAACCACTAACTGAAGTAAAAGCAGACAAGGCAGGCTGAGGGAAATGACAAATTACAAAACTTGATCACAAAATAACTGCTGGAATACATTGAACATCAGATTGATATTATGACTGGGGTGGAATTTTCCTTTTGCTTATTTTCTTTTACGTTTAAATGTAACTTATTTTGTACATAATGTAAAAAACTTTTTTTTTTTCTTGATCACTGAGTGTTGATTCTTTAACAGATATTGGACATTGCAAGTCTGTGCTTAAGACATTCGAATTAGGAGCAATATGATTTTTGGGGCTGAACGTGGTATAGAGGAAAATAACCAATATTTGATTATACTACATGTTGATTTTACTTTTGTGGTATTCAATATATTTCATGACCATAAACCCAACCCATTAATATTGTTCTTACTTAAAGGCCTGGTGTGCAGTACATTTGAAAAGCTCAAAAAAAGTTATTTTGGTGAAATCATTTTTTGTACTGCACTTGTTGGTGAATCATCAGTGGATCTAATATCTACACACCAGTCTATTGGTCAGGCCCTGTTTGGAACATCACAGGATTTTGCCACTTGTGGCGGTTACTACTGTTAAACCTGCTGAACACTCACTACTCAGTATTAAACAATGACACTCATGTATTGATGCAAAAATGAACAAATCTCCCCAAAGCTACAAGCCAGGGAAAATACTAACCTGTTATCAATATGTACAACATGGATCTGAAGACTCTTGAACTCGTAAAACATTTGAGCTTTCACACCCAGGACTTTGTTTCATAGTAATCTGTCAGTTCAGACAGCAGAACATTATTGTTGATACTTTTCCATCTTGTGTAATAACATGGGCCAATTGGCTATCTGCAACAGGAGTGTTCCTTGTCATTTTGAAATGATATTTACAGAATGAAAGGAAGTAATGTTTGTTTTCACGTCGCATTACAATGAAAGATTCAAGCCCATCAAAATCACTTTTTGAGAATGTATTCCAGTTTGTTTTAGTGTATCTAATCCTGGATTAGACCTCTTAGAAATATGGCGATATCTTGGCATGTTTATTCTACACCGTTTGTTTCATGCTAGTTTGATAGTAATGCATGTAGTCAGTCACAATAGAAAACAAGCTTTATTCCAAAGAACATTGACAAAACATATAAAATATACATAGTTAACTTGTAACAGACCTGTCGTGCCTCATTGTAAACTGAAATGTGCCATATGCAATATTGATGGCTATTCAATGATTTTCAACATTTGTAGATGAGGATGGAACTACACACCAAATCTCTGCATTTGTGATCTATCACCAATAAACGGGATCCAGCCTTTAAGTGCTAAATGAACTGCAGTGTAGGAACAATGTGTTAAACAATGGCCCAACCACACAGGCTTCTGTGGTGCAACTAGGGACCGGAACGTATGGTTTCCTTTCAGAATTTAGATTTGCAAGTCCGGGGCTCGTTGGCTGCTCGTGTTACTTGCCATGGATGTTTTGCGGTTGGAGGCAGGTGGTCTTGGGCTGCGCCTGGATCCTGAGCTGGAGCCATCCAGTGACTCCGGGGTGGAGGGCCGACTTGGATGTTTGGCGTCTGATTTTGACTGCGTTCGAGCAGAGGGGTATCCACCACTGGCTTTTGTACCCCCATATGAATCGGTGTCGGAGCTCTTGTCCTCCAATACTGTGGGGCAGTAGCTGTGACCCCTCCATGGTCTCCTCGCCACACTTACTGGCAGCGTGGGGCAGGAAGACGCGTTAGTTGCATCCTTTGGGCATTTTGCAGAGTCTGGGCTACCCGTGTCACTGGCATCATCCTCACTGTGCGGGGGAAGGTGTGAGAAGTCCTCTGCCTCTTCCTGCTTTGGAGGGGTCATTGAGTTGCACTTATTCTCCGTGGGGCTACGAGCTGCACCCTTAGGATCATCCAATACCTGCTGAGTGGCCAGTACTCCCTGAAGAGGAAGAAAAACTGAAGGGTTGATGAGGTTTGGGTACATGCGCTGGGCCCTCTCCATCAAGAGGTTGTAGTCACTGGGTGCAGAGGTAATCGTTGCCTTTCGGGTTGCACAGGTGCCCATCTGCACAACAGACTCTTTTTTACATTTGCTGCCACAGTAATCATCAAGCTCGTCTCTTTCATCTCTCAAGTGTGGGTAGTAGTCCAAAAGGGCCTTTTTAATCTTCTTGTAGCCCAGGTGCACGATCTCCAAGATGTTCAGGAAGAGGGAAACCGCGGCGATGCATTGCATGAACACCATGAAGACACTTTTTTCCGTCGGTCTGGAAACGTAGCAGTCTACCGCGTTGGGGCAAGGCTCGCGCTCACACTGGAAGCGCGGGTAGAGCTGGAAGCCGTACAGGAGATACTGACCCGTCATGAAGCCCACTTCGACGGCGGAGCGCGTGACAATGTGAGCCACGTAGGTGCGCAGCAGAGACCCGCTCAGAGGAGCTTTGTTGAGCTTGCCCTGATCCAGCTGTTTCATTTCCCGCTCAATCCTCTTCCTGGCCTCGGCCATCTCTACGTCCACCATCTCCAGCTCGCGGCGCAGTAGCACCTTCTTCCTCTGCCGCGCCTTCTCCAGCGCGCGAAGCCGGTAGAGAGCATGGCCCATGTACACCAGTGAGGGAGAGGACACGAAAATGACCTGCAGCACCCAGTAGCGGATGAGCGAGATGGGGAAAGCCAGGTCGTAGCACACGTTGCGGCATCCCGGCTGCTCGGTGTTGCATATGAAGTCGGCCTGCTCGTCGTTCCACACGTCCTCGGCCGCCACCCCTAGCACCAGCATGCGGAAGATGAACAGGATGGTGAGCCAGATCTTGCCGACCACAGTGGAGTGGATATGCACCTCCTCCAATATCCCCCCAAGGAAGTTCCAGTCCCCCATCTTCACTCGGCCATTTTGACTGGCAGTAGGCCGTGGAATAAAGTCGGTTTTTACATAGAAAATAAAGATAGATAACAAAATAAAAGCAGCCTTTCAGATTAAGACAGCATAGTACAAAGTGAAGGCAAATCATTAAGTTTTAAAGTAATATGTTTGTATAGAAAAACTAGTATTAATAGGGTTAGGGTTAATTAATTAATTAATAAAAAAAAGAAGCATTTAGAAATTACCAAATAACAATGGATTTATCAAAGACATACCTTACATCAGGAAAAATGAAACGTTAACATTGATGACACTTAATGTGACGTGATCCTACACCCTAAGTGTCACATATTAAAAACAAGCTCAGAAGACTTGACACAGCCATTGGTCTGATCCTGGGCCGGCCAGTTGTTTCCCTTTAGATCTTTACAGTGGTCCTGTTATGTCCTAATACAGCCGTTCCCTCCAGAGGGCTCAGTGTGACTGTCGCTTCTATTTACCTTGCAGCAGCATGGACAGACTGCCGATGATTTAAATCTCCTCGGGTCATGCAGCCGTGACGTGGTCACCAAAATGTTGAAAAATCGTTGGTGCCCTCCACATCTGTCCCTGCACATCACCTGAACCTAAGTGACCCGCCTCTGCCCAGTGTTGCCAGAAACAGAGTGGGGACAACTGAGCCGCTGAGGGAAGGGTGCCAACTCTACTTTGACAAGAGAATGTCGATACCGGCAGCTCCCCCGATACATTTAGACCGCAGCCTCACAGCAATTGGCTTGTAACGTGGGTTTTGACCTCAAGCTTAGCAGAGTCAAAGCCGATTTGTGTGTATTTGTTTGTAATTTTTACTTTTCAAAACAGCAACATTTGCTAGCATGAACATGACAAATGGCAACTTGCATTACACTGGTGGTTCACCAGAGAGTGTGTGCATGAGTTGCTGCTGTAGGTGGCCACTCTGCTCCCAGATAGATGCTCAATGATGACTTGTCTGTTTTGCACATCTTTCCATCTAGACTACGTAAGATAGGGTATAGCACTCGTTGACCTCTGGAGCTGCTCACTATGTACAAATGGAGAGGATTGAAAACAGTCGCTGTGGTTGGAATGTCCCTCCACACAGGATCCTTGTTTAATCAATAGTTTTCTACCATTGTGTGTCAATCAATGAGTCATGTCCGATTTCATACCCCGCTGCTCCTCTCTGGATGTAATTAAGTTGTCTCATCCACTTGACACAAAATTTTATCTCATTTACAAGAAATCAATCACTCGGGCCTGTTGCACTTTGCCAACTGCTGGTTGCCAACTATACATTCAATTTCTAAATACCATAAAATACCTTCACATGTCTTTGCATGATAGAAACGGCTGGTTGTAGCGGAGTCAATCGTGCTGTGTTCCCCAGAGCCCCAGGCCCATACGATGACATGAAATGTTCTATTCTTTCACTCACAGGAATCATGTGTCTGCTGTTGATACACTGCTAGCCATCCATGAATAGCCTAGACAGTACATGTCGTTAGTTATATAGAGCGTGACAAACAACATCTCAAAGAGTGAGAATATCGGTTATCAGCAGGAAACCGCAAACCCAATCCCAAAACTGGCCTAATTATTGGTCGTGGAAAAGGTTGAACCTAACGAATCAAAAAGTCAGCTGACCTCTGTGACCTGTGCACCAGTTCGGCTTATCTGTATCAAAACTGATGGGATGTGACTCGTCTAAGCTCAGTTCAAGATTTCCTTCTCACCAAAAAAATTCATTTTGAGGGTCTGTTAATGTGAGGCTTTCCCAAACTGTTCAAGTCTTCATCTTTGACCATAAATCCTTCTTCTAATAACTTGTATTTATATTTTGGCCTTATATTTATTTATTTTTTATCAGAACATGCTGTTGCCATTTACCTATTTGCACAATGTATTGTACTTCAAAATAATTTTATTTTGAAGGGGATTTCTTGTCTGTAATCTGCAGACAGTCCTTTACTATATCAAAGGTTCATTTATTTCACCCACATTTACATTTGAGTGAACCTGTATGGCAAAAATGTCCTGAACACTTGATTCACTGACTTCACCTAATACTGACTTCCCTTAATACATTTTATCTATTGATTTTGAAAAGCTCTTCAATGCTATTTATAAATAAATCATGTATTCCACTCTTTTGAAGCCAAAAGACCTCTACAGTACGATGTATGCTGAGTGGCTGAGCAATGTGACCGAGGCCATATCCCTCTGGGTCTTCAACAGAAAATTATTTTTCACCACAACAATTATTACAACATGTGAAGCAGCAGTTTTTCCAGATGTTTTATCAAATTCAGGAACTTTTCCAGACATTAAAGTGATCAGAGTTAATTATCCATGTTTTCAGACTTGCAGCAGTTATAACACAATAGCGATTCAATATACACTCAGTTGATTAAGCTTTTACATTTGCTGTTCTAAACATCCAGTGTCGTGTACGCCTTTCCTGGGAAAATCCTCCGGTGCACAGGAAGTGATGTGTTTCACATTACTGGAAGCAACGACAAGGTGTGTTTGGAATAAATAGAAGAACTCAGTAATCAGCACGAGCAGCGATAACCACCACGCTGAACAGGCAAGACAAAGAGAGAAGTGGGCTCTGGGAAGTGCAGAAACACCACAGCCAAGAGTGCTTAGCTCTAGACATGTTGCCAAAATAAAAAAATAACAAGAATCTTGTAGATTATAACTTTAATATCTGCAAAGGTTTTCAGCGTTCATGTCTAATGGCAGCATCGGATTTGTCTGCTGTAGAACAATACAGGGCAACATACCATCTTCCATTGAGTGTTTCCACAGATGCACTAGGTTATACTATGTAATGTTTCACATGAAGTGGTGAAAGTGGTTGCTGCGATAAGGGCACAATCAATCATAAGTCCCCAGTTAGTCTGGCTCCTGAAACACCAGGCTGTGGCTTCCTACTGGCCAACCTCTTTACTATACTGTAGATTAATCTAACTACATCAATTGTCCTATTTCTACAGAGATTCACAGATTATATACTACATATCAAAGACATCAAAAGAGACTTCACCATATTTCTAAATTGTATTAACATGCTCTCTCAAACATTAAACGGTGCCAATGCAAAATCAAGTGTCAAGATATTCTGTTTCTATTTCACATCAGCTTTGGTCATACAGTTTCTCTGTAATCTGACAAAAATTAAATTAAGTTATGGCATATTGAATAGGTCTGTTCAAATAGCAAAACCACATAATCGATGACAAAAGTATCCAGACATCCATCACTATGTAAGATGGTGACTTAAAGGAGCTTTTCTTTACAGACAATATAACTCATGGACTGTCACTCTTCAGTTCCATAAGGCACAATAAAAAAAAGGTTGAAATGTGAGTTGTGTAGCCAGACAACAGAGTACACCTACAGCTAAATAACAGTACGGTGTGTATCCCAGACTGCACTGACCAACAGGTAAAATAGTTTCCAATACCAAAAGGCTGACGTTTGAAGGCCATTTTTTGTTTCCAAGTTCAAGAAAGTAATGTTTAAAAACTGAAAACTGAATCAGCAGTTTTACATCTTAATGAACCCAGCACATCATTGGTCACTTCCTGTCAACAGGACGTGACAGAAAACAATAACTAGGCATTCAGCCAAGGCCTGAGGGTAAATCGTATTGCTAACAAAAGGCACTAAAAAGGCGATACCAGTGTGTCGGACACGTGTCCCTTTTCCCTGAAGTTGCCTGGTTTCCCGTAATACAGTAAAACATTTGACAAATATTTTTCTTCTTGTTAGTGTTACGATAAAGGGGACAGCATAGAAGTGACACCTCAGATATGTGGTGACTTATGTAATGAGGGTTTTCCCTGAGTTTACTGGAGGCCTGTAGTAGTGATGAAGGATCAGAGGAATAGAAAAAGTACAGAACAGTACAAAACATCTAAAGGCAGAGATATAAAACACTGTGTAAACACCAAATTTAAAATGAAAATGTATTTGCAAGAAAAATATCAATACCTGTATTACGAGGTATAACATTTCATTTCAGTGCAAAATTCTTCACTCAAATTTTGTTTTTGTTTTTTTTAAAAAAGGCACATTTTCATCAAAATTATTGCCTAAAACGCTCTAAAACGCGCCTTTCTGCAAAGTAGCACATGAACAGCAGAAGGCCCCGTTCCATTTGAACTCACCAATGCTTCTCTAAGTAAGAGAGATAAAAAAAAAATTCACAAAGTCCCTGAAAAGCAACTTTGCTCTAAAAGACATAATAAGTGTCGTCAGTAAAATACGTCTTCCTGAGTGTGACTTTAAGGCTTTTGGTGTAACTTTTAAATGGTAGGTTGAGTGGAGCTTAAAGGTCCTATTATGCTGGAGACAGGAAGATATTGAAGAGCACGGCAAAGAGCAAAAAGACAACATAACCCACTATACAGAACCAGAAACGTGGGTCTTTGAGCAGCTTCTTGTTGTAACAGCTGAAGAAGACGTAGCCGATGGTCATCCCGGCCACCCCTCCCCCGATATGGGCCACGAAGGACACCTGAGGGCAGAACGGGTGGACCACGTTAAACTGACGCCCGCAAAACTAGCAGAACCAGTTTAAATTTAACAGCCAAAACAAAGACGGTACTTATCACACTGACATTAGGGGCAGGAAAGAAAGGAGGATAACTGGGGGGGCGGGGTGGGGGGGGTGGGTAATCTTTTGGAAAGACAAACACGCCCGGTCAAAAACAAAGATATGCTTGTTTTGGGCTGTTGTTTTTCTATGGAAGCTATGGAGTCAAAGTACAAGTGAAAACACCACGAGGATATTTAGTTGGAAAACACTAAGAAGCAGGTTGTGTGTGTGTGTGTGTGTGTGTGCCGATGCACAGGCATGTGGCTGCATGCTTCATGGCGAGCGGTTTGTGTCTACATTGTATAAGGCAGCTGTGGCTGATCTTTTCTATAGCCACAAGCAAAGCCCCTGCTAGGCCGGGGCGAGGCCGGCCTGGGCGCTCACATTGCTCTCTCTCCATGTGTGAAAGGGCTTAGCACAGCCGCCGGCTTGTTTTCTGTTCTGTGGAAACAACCCTCTACTGTACAGGGGAAATGTCAAAACCAGACGCCTTCATACCTTCAAACCAGCCTCGTCGCTGAGAAATCTTCTGTAGATGGCAAAACCAAAATCTGTCCCGACTAGAAGAAGAAAACAGCAACTTATACATTTTTTTGAAGTATGATCGCAGCAGCTAGAGCAACAATAAATAGACCAATAGTAGAACTGTGTGGGGGAAAAAAGGACAGGGGAACCGACCGATAGCCACTATGACCAGGATACGAAACACTCCCAGGAGAGGAATCATCTCTCGGAAGTTCTGTGGAACAAAAGACACACAGCTTAAAAATACACTTGGCAAAGTTACAAAGTGCTGTAAAACAACACAACATTGACATCAACTCCAAAACCATCAACATGACAAGATCAACAAGATAGTCAACAGTGAACACTTGAGAGTGAGATGCAGTCCAGGTTCATTCTGACTCTTCCTATGAAGCCCAGCTGCATCTAAACTTACCACCACGGCATTCATAAAAAAGCCTCCTATCAGGGCGTACACCCCCCCAGAGGCCCCCACCAAGGCACTGAAGGGATCAAAGATGGAGCTGGCCAGGGAGCCTGAAGGGAGACAGACAGACAGACGCAGAAATAATCGGCTTTAACATCAGCGGCATTTCTGACACCCATGGCTTGCTCGAACACAAACAGGAAAAACCAACTTCAACATGAGCAAATGTCAATAGCCTGGCTGCATACCGCTCACAGCCCTCGCCTACACTTCAGTCATGAGGTCTAGCTATCACTGGAAAGGCCTCTGCAGTGTTACTTCATGCTGGACGTGAGAGGGGAAAAGAGAGCGAGAGAGAGAGAGAGAGAGAGAGAGAGAGGGGTCATCCTCACCTGCCAGGACACCGGCCAGGTAGACCATTCCCACTTCAAAACCTTTGTGTACCAGCTCCAGGGGGATGCCCAGCAGCAGCTGCATCACCAGATTCCCCAGGATGTGCTCCACACTAGGAGGGAGAGGTAGGAAGATAATAATAATACTGTAATAATACTAAAATCTATATGGACCCACAACAGTTTTCAGCACAGGGTATCTAACGAAGAGCCCCTCCCCTTACCCGGCGTGGACGAACATGTAGGAGACAAAGCGCCAGGCCTCCTGCCTGCAGTCAGGCTTGTAGGTGAGGGGGCTGTTCCAGATGCCTTCGTCCAGGGTCACCCACTGCTTCTGTGGCTTCCACACCGCATAGTATATAAAAACTGCCAACTGTAGGACAGTGAACGCACCGCAAATGAGTCAGAAAAAGAGATACTCAGTCATTGCTTAACTGCACACTATCTGCACTGTAATTTTCTTCACAAAAACATTGTCAGAAGGAATAAACTGCTGATCTGAGTAGGGGGGGGGGGGATGCTGCAGTGGAGAGGAAGTGGGTTTGTGAGAAAATCTGGACGGGCAAAGTGAATGAGAAACACATGGGACGCACCCCCGCAATGGTTTCCATGGAGCAGCCCAGTGGCCAACCAGTGGTGATTATACTGGGCAGCACCCAGGTCTGAATGAAGCAGGGTTGTGTTGGGAAAGAGCAGCCAGCTCATTCAAATGTTCCCCAGAAAAATAATAAAGTGCGAACTGCCCAAACAAGAAAGTGTTCACAGTCATTCAAATGCAGTGACACTGTAGAGCAACACGCAGTGACATGGACTGACAGCAACCTCACAACCTGCATGAGACCAGCTGGCATCATGTGTGTCCATCCTCCACTGGTAACAACTTAAAGAGGGAAAAGGGTGAAATAAATCCCTCAATCCATCCCCCTTTTTAAACCACAGTTTTAAGGGGAAATGTGAGGGGAACCTGACCATCAGCACCCCTTTGCTATTTGAACAAAATGGCCCACTGAACCGCCACACATCCCACGCTCCTCCACGATACACGGACGAGTTTATTTACTTATCCCAAAAAAAAATCTAAAAAGGTACAGTGGCTTTCTGTTTACACGTTCTAGAAAAGCATCCCTGAATCCCGTACTTAAATATTAACTGTGCCCAATCCAACCTGAAGCTGAAACCACTATTTTCATTGAAACCAAGCCTACTTCTGGGAACTCAATGAATTAGGAAATTCACACAAGTAAACTGTTTGAGATGTTCCGCAGTTAAGATGGAGGAAGAGAGGGAGACAGAAGTGAAAGAAAAGAGAGAGGTTGCACAAGAGCTTCTCAGTTTAGACCATGGCCACGTCCAAGTCAGGAGCTCCCCTATGAAGAATAATAGTATCACTCATGATCAAAACATATCCAACACAGGCCCCGACGAGCTCACGTGATTTGCTGCCCTGAATACAATCAAAGAAAATCAATAACGTCATTACCACCATGGCGGCGTCTAAGACGAATGTAGGCTGCACGTGCTGTACAATCAGATCACAGGATCCATATCAGTTGTCCTCGTGCGCCACATACATGCGTTCAAGGCAGAACACTATTTTTTCCCACAGTGGCAAAAATACTGATCAGCCAAATCAGTTTTAAAGGAAAAATCCCCCCTTAGATACTCTTACACTCTTACACAATTTATGATGTTCCAACGCTTTCCAGGAACTATTTTGTGATGATGTGATGTAATTTACTTTTTGGTGAATCCACTTCCCCTCAGTCTGCCTCGTCTGCTTCTACTTCAGCTTGTGATTACATACATTTCCCAGAATGACTTTGAACTTATTATCATCGCTGCCTCTTCCACGATGAATTTGTCAACATCGATGTAAACTGGCGAGTCTAGAAAGAAGCCCTTGACACCACAACCTGACTACTGACGTTTGAGATGTCAGACATCAAACTCCATTGTAGCTGCACTGGAATTATCTGGCCGGCTAGCAACAAAATGGGCTCAGAAATGCAAGGAACATCACCAGGAGCCAAAGTTTCTTAACAGTGTTACTTGTTTTAGGGTGGAATTTTCCTTTCAAAATAAAACCTCTGAGCCCTGATGGCCAGCTTGGCAGGTAGAGTGTAGAAAGTCACAATTTACCAGCATTTGCCACGTTACGGCGAGAAACTGAACACCGTGGCTCTGAAGCCCTCACCTCTCCAATACTGATGAGGATGATGAAGATGGGAGGCGGGCAGCAGTTGGCCCGTTGCAGGTACGTGTTGCGGGAGTCTTCGGGAAGCATCCATTTGGAGACAGAATGCTGGAACTTCTCACAACACCCCAGCTTCCTGTTACCGTCCGTCTGGTCTCGTGCACCCTCAAACGGTTTCCCATCTCTGTCCACGGGAAATGGGTCCTGCTCCTCGATGTCCATGCCTTCCATGCCCTCCATCGCTGCTGTGACCCTAGAGACGTGATTCCAGACATTTACACACCAGTTCTTTCCTATGTAGTGTGTATGTATGTAGTTTCCTATGTATTATAAACCTAGAAATTAAATCAATTGAAACACCAAGGCTTTTATCATCCAGTTTGATTTTTATTCAATAGGGTACTTGAACGTGCATGTAGAATTTGGGAGCCATGGTGTGATCAATATGGGATCTGTTAATCTCTATACTACTACCTTAGAAATAAAAAAAAAAGACATGGAATAGACGAATAGATTTGTACTTTTATTCTTGAAACGTGCACGTGGTTGCCTAAGGCTGTCCGACCACAGGGACCATTGAGGGGAATTTCACTATATTTCATAGATTAGACAGAAGTTGACAAAGTAAGTAACTGTGGAAGTTTCGCTTTCGTGGTACAATTACCGCGCACACCTGTTACTTTTTACCGTGCTTTGTCAAATGACAACATACTCTGACTACAGGTGTCGGGGACGAGCTCAGATGGAGGTACATCGCTTAAAATCCACATCTATGTATTTGGAGGTCCCGAGCGGGGAAGTCGTTCAATATTTGTTCAATGAAATCAACTCGTTACTCACGTTTCCCAGTTGAAGCGGTAGGTGAGGTGGCTGGTGGCTGGTGGTCCAAAGCGCAGCAATTACTCGATCGAACTTTTCTCAACTCAAATTATTTGTTTTGTTAGAAATTGCACAAAAAAAACATCAAACATAAAAACATACATGTGTACTTTTTTCCCAAACTATTCCTCCAGGTTTTAGGAGCAGGCAACCCGGGAGGTTCCTTCTTCAAAATGACTGTCCCCAAGAGCTCGGGAGATAAAAAGGAAAAAAAAACAGATTGCTTGAGATAATTATAGGCCTTACATTGCTTTTCCTGCAAGACACTTCCTTCCTCGTGCCAAACAAACCACAGACGCTTCCCTTTGCCAGAGACTCAGTAAAAACGCTCTTGTACGGAGTATGAGTCGTACCGTACGGTAGCCATGTACAACCAGTGCCTACCTGTTTCCTCAGTGCCACACCTGGGATCCGTGACGTCACTGGCCGAGCTCATTGAGGTAGCTTATCCAGATGAGTAGATCAGCTTCACCACCGAGCCTCCACAGCCCCATTGGAAATTAACACATGAAAACAATTGTCATCTTTGACCCACAGTGTGATCAATCCGTAGATAAATTGAACTAATTCACTAATTCACACTGGGGACAAAGACCCACGTCAACAAATGTTGCACGACACCATTTATACCACAGGGTGGCACTAGAGTCCACGATTAAGAACAATGGCCGCCGTTAAATACAGCTCTGGAAAAAAAATTAAGAGACCACTCCAAAATTTTCTTAAATCAGCATCTACATGTATGGCAGCCACTCCTTTCCAGTGTCTGTTGAATTCCAACACAGGCACAACTCATGTCAGTAGTTTATAGAATAAAACAAAAATGTTCATTTTACTCAAACACATACCTATAAATGGTAAAACCAGAGAAACTGATCATTTGGAGTGGTCTTGATTTTTTTCCAGTGCTGTATTGAGTGTTAAGAGAAAATAAATAAAACAAAAAAAAAAGTCACAAAAATTAAACTACTAAAACCATTTCTACATATTTCCTTGAGTGGAACAGTCAAGAGTCCCTCTATATTTTACAAACACTATGATTACATATGTTGAGCATGTAAATATGGCCATAATCAATACTTAGATGGTGCCGTAGAAAATATTTTAATAAAGGAATGAAGCAACAGATTCCTTAACACAAGAACGAAGAACCCGGGTCTTAAGTCGTTTGAAGAAACAAACCAGTTTCTCTTACAAGTATTGTTAAACTATTGCACATCACATTGCTCAACCCATCCTTGCTGTAAGTGAGACATTTTCATATTAACTCAAGACAACAGATTTAATCACAGGACTTTTATTTTTTCAAAAGAGGAAAAAAAATCCACATTCTCAGGTAAAAGAGCTGTGAGGGGGGCAAGAAAAAGTAGGAGAACGTGAGAAGCAGGAACCATTAAATACAGCTGCTGGCAGGTTATACAGAACGATCACATGAGCCAAGCTTTTTCTACAGCGCCAGCAAGAGATTGACACAAATCTGCTTTAGTCAAGATTTCCAGAGAGAGCGAATCAACAAGGCAAAGGGCAAAAAGGGGCTTCTTATATTTTTTTATCTTTCGGATTCTTCTACATTTTGGCCAGCAGCAATAGTTTTGGAGTAAGAAATCAAGTTTTGGATTAAAAAAATGTGGATAAACCATGGCACCAAAACGGCTTGAGAGGGGGAAAAAAAAAATAGGGGAATAAACTGAAAATCAAGTGGAAAGGGGGCAGTAGAAGAGCAGCCATCTTGTGACAAGGGAAGCTGGGATTCCACCGATGGGAGTTCAAGAGACATCTGAAACAGAGGAAGTAAGAATTAAGGGAAAGCTGCAGTCAGAAACAAAAACAAAACATAAATTGTGCTTCTGTGCTTGGAAAAACAAAGGAAATCTCTACTTCCTCTGAAGAATGCTTATTTGCTTTTCAAAAACAAAGCGGTGTGTGTGGTTGATTGTGATACTTACAACTAGCAGGCCGGGCACCGTATCTTCGCATAATCTGGTCTTGTGTGAATTTCACAAAAGATTCATATTGTTCTGGAAGAGAAGAAGATGGAGGTGAGGGTGTGCAAACAGATTCAAACACCAGATTGGGCACAAGAACCAGCGAATACAGTCTTGCCTCTATTTCTATACACAAATCTACCCTCTTTATCACACTTGTTCTCTCCAACTACCATAACCCTTCCACACAGATTTACAGTCTTGGCATCTAGAAGCATCTACAAATTTAGTCTGAAGCAACCAAGGAGCGCAAGTGCTACAGAAAACAGCCATAAATGGGAAAAGTGTTGGCGAGAAGAATTATGTGATAGTACCAATGACACCAGTAACTTCAGCATGTAGCACCAATTGTCCTTTTTAACAAGAATCTTTTGTACCTGCAAGTTTTGTGTTGAGGATCTGTTCGTACTCCTCCCGGATCTTCTCCTCGTGGTCTTTAAGCAGGCGCTCACACAGGTAGCCCACCTGCCTCAGTGTGAACGAGGGCAGGTCCTTCCTTGAGGCACCTGAGGAACACAAAACCACACAAGCTATAAAAAGGCTGAAGCACTCACATCTTCCATACAGTGATAAGTCACAGAGGCCGCAGCGTCCTCTATCCAGAAATAGGCGCTGGGCCGAGCGCGATTTACAGCTTTGCTTTTTGTCCTCCGTCACCTCCGTGGCGGCAGCAGCCCAAGAGGGTCATGTGGCACTAATGACGACCCTTTTCTCCAAGTCTCGCCAGTGTCTCCTTCACAGTGCAACTGGATCTGGCTGGTTGATTCATTGCCCCAGGCCTTTGAGGTCTGCTAAGACCGGTTTGGAAATGTTTATAAATCACAGACCAGGATGGCAGTGTGAGGATGAAGGTTTAACAGACCGAAAGAGGCTGGGTTAGTAATAGTGGTGGAGGATCCAGTGGAATGAGAGCAAAAGTGAATTCTAAAACTGGATATTCTGATTTAGACTTCTCTAAACCAATAATGATGATCTTAGCCAGTACCACAACATAAGACATTTGATGGACAACTTTATCCAAAGGGCCTCACAGTTGCATGAGCGCATACATTTTCAACATGGGTGGTCCCAGGGGGAAGTAACCCCCTTACCCTCCCTTACCTGGTGTTGGTGCCATGCTCTACCCATTTCAGCAATACGAGACCAGACATGGCATGACTTCAGGGGTCACAGCTAGTTAATCCCAAACTAAGATGTCTACAGTGAGATGGGGGACATAGCAGTTGATGCATGGGTACAGCCTACAGTAGATGTATGTGTACAGTGGACTGCTGAACCTACCTGGTGGGGAGCTGGGGGCAGCGAGGGAGGAGCTGGGGCTGGGGGCGTCACTGGAGCTGCAGGCCTCGGTCTGGTTGAAGGCCCCCTCCAGCTGCCGCCGCCTCTGGATCCGGCTGTACTCCTGACGGAGGTTCTGGAAGATCTGCTCTGTAGGGGAGCAAATAAAACCAAGGAAACAAAACAGTCAAATCAGGCCAAAGAACACCAGGACACAAGGCAACAATGGTGGTTCACATTGTCACGCCGTAGTGAAGCTGAACTGCACGGGCCTTTGGGTGGCAGTTCCCGGATCAAAGTAGGGCAACAATGTGAACAGGAATTACCAGGCCGATTCATTCTCAGCAAGGTTGGATAAAGAGTGAAACTAGATTTGGCCTGGAGCCTCAAACGATAACAAATGTTGTAGTTCAACTTTGGGAAACAAGTTCTTGCACGCCAAAATAATGTGGAATAGCCATGTTGAGTTCAAACAGCCAAGTCAGGTGAGAGGAAGCAGCAACCATATTTATCTAAGGTTGATTGTATTCCAAATTGAGAGGGGGATTTACGGAGACCTATAATCATTCATTGTAACCTAGAGATATTATGGGCTACTTGAACATAACCTCAAGCTATGCACGTTTCCTCTGTGCAATCTTCAACTAGCATGGTTTAAAAAAAAACACGCACTGACAGGAAGCAGCGCTTTAGAGTCTAGGCAAGACCAGCATCAGTAACGTGCCTACCACAGCTGTGACACAAAAACACACACGCACACTGATCCTGTGACTATCAGTTTCACTTCTGCCTCAAAGTCTTTAATGACATAGGCATTATGTCATGCTACATTGGTCGAAAAGGCACAAATCTAAGCTGAAACAAAACACTGTACTTTACTTCACATTTAGCAGTTCTGCAGATGCATCAGGCTTCCCATGGGTGTACACAGCAGATTGATTAGTGTAGATAGATCTTGGTGGTACTAAACTGCAATGCGGTGGGACAGCGCAAAAGAGGGCACCCCTTCTTCAGCCCTCTTTCTGAGAAAACTAGGTTGGGCCCTGGCTCAAACATGTTGTGATCACTGCAACACAGGCACATGTGGATAAAGCTTTGAAGGGTCATGGAAAGGTTGTGACTCCTGCATTGTGGTTGACTCCTGATCATCTCAAATCTTTCCTTCTCAAGATAAACCCTCTGCTACCCTGCTGTCCAATGTCAAAAACAGCTTAAACATGGCCCACAGCTCACACACACACACTCTCACACACACAGCTAATCAGGTTAAAGTTCATAAATATAGGAAAAACAACAGAAAACCACCATGGCCCCTTGCTGGTCACCTGAACCAGAGCTGATAACCAAATGCACGAGGGACTTATCTTATCCAATTGCAGAGCCTGTGCACATGTTGCACCTTTATCTGGGGAGCCCGACCTCATTTATCTTGGGTGGAGGGAGAGCCAGCAGCTACTCAGGCTTGCACATGAATATGCTTCTTTGAACGGTGATGAAAACAGGATCTTCTCCACAGACCCATTTTGAGAAAAGAGACACAATATGTAGTCGTGCATTATCAAACGGGAGCCTTCAATGAGCGCACACAGCGAGGGAGGGGTCACGGGCCACCGAAGCCTTCGTGCGTTAACAATACAGAACCCCTAATCTGACAGGCTCTGTTTGTTTAGCCGCAGCAACGCTTTTCACACTTAATAAAGCTATGTCAGTGGGGGCTGAACGACATCCCCTGACCAAATCTTCGCCTCTAGAAATGGAAGAGTATAATTTGGGCTTGGAATGATTTCTTCGCTTCTTTGTCACTCAAGGTTTAGCATGCATCTGAACCCAATAGGCTATTGATGCATACATGTCTGCCAATACAATAGGCTACCACCTGTGCACAAACACAAAACAATTTGCTTTAGGTTATTGGGAAACCAACCACACCCAACTATAAAGCTCAATTAGGCAAACACAGACTTTTGATTCAAGGTAGTGAAAGAATGTTGGACATCTACTCTGCAGCGCTGAGTGATCTCAGTGGTACCGGTGACTGACAAGTGAAAACCCTCCCCTGCTGCCAGTCACTTCCAGCACTGCCAACTACTAGAATCCCAATTGTAGGCGTTGCCTGGCAACAATGACCCTGCCACAGCCAGGCCAAGCAATCAATCACAGAGACTTCCGGGAGCCGGGGCAAGGCAGCGGAGAGAGCCACAGCTAAAAGGCTTAGGCACAGGCCAAACAAAAACAGTGAATACAACAGAAGATTGGCCAGATAGATTGGATGTGGGGGTAGAGAAAAGAGGGTGTCTGACTCATTTGATTTCACCCTCCACTGATAAAGGATAGTAGTGGAGGGGGAGAGACTTAGAATGCCCCAACTACCAGGAAGTAGCCGGTGATATATCATGGGTCAGTTGACATTGTACGCAAAGAACTCAAGAATGGTCGTCAATGGTTGCAAAACACAGACAGAAATGGGAACTGGCAACTAACCTACTGACTATCTGGAAGTTGGGCAACGAAACATCTAATGTAACAATCTGGAACAAGAACAGCAAGGATACACAGATAGACACAGCTGAGATTATATTTCAACTGCATCGAGATAAGTCAAGGCCCGAGTCAATAATTAATTCAACTCAAAGTTCAAAAGACAAAAAAAAAACTGATATTTAAGATATTTAGGTAGATAATCAACCGGGCACTTTTCCACACTAAAAGGAAATTCAGTCTTTAAAATAAAGATGTGGCTGATCAATTTTGGAATACACCAGCCAATGTGGCCACTGTTTAGTGGAAGAGAACGTTATCCTGACCTGATACATGGATCACATCAGATATCCTATGGCAGCGGTCCTCAGGGTTGAGAGTCCTCCTGGTTTTCTATCCTACCAGGTAGTTAATGACATCCACCCGGTGTCCTATGTCTAAATCAGTCCCTGATTAGACAGCTAGAAAAATACCTGGCAACCTGCAGCAGAGGTCCAGATTTGAAGACCACTGCGGACCAGTAGGCTGGGGATCCCTGCCCTAGAGGATATATATCCACACTACAACGTGAGGTCTGCATTTTCAAATGTTTTCACTTGGGAGACAGTTTTCGGAAAGCTCAGTTTTCGGGGGTGTGGAAAACGCTGCCGTAGTGTGGACGGAAAGCCAAAACAAAGAAATACATTTGCGTTTTCAAATTGAAATGGCTTAGTGTGGACGTGGTCTACGACTGCTGATGGGAGTTAAAACCAGTCCTGCTGCTTAACCAACATCATGCCCCAGGCAAGCACCCAGACTCATCTGTCATCTGGGGGCATTTAAACTGAAGCACAAGCCCCGACTGGTAGCAAAAGGGCGGAGGAGGAGGAGAAGAATGGAGTGGATGATCCTATCTAGATGATAAAATAATTACCTTAAGATGCCTTGGCTGTAATGGCTCCCTATGCCTAGCCAGCAGCCGGTGGCTTGCATAGTCACAGATCACCACCATCCTCACCACAAAGCAAACTTGGATAGCTGGAAAGCATGTGTGGGCAGAGAGGGGTGGGAGGGTTGACAGCTGACCTTTAGCTAAATACAAAACTGCTTTCACTTGGCAAACCACAGCAGAAAGACAGGCTTGCAGCACCAGCACCAGTCCCACGAGGGGCCTCTTTCTGGGTGAAGGTGAGTATAATACCTGGCATCCAGACCTCATGTCTGCAGCGTGCATGCACGCGCGCGCACACACACACACACACACACACACACACACCTCTACATTCCTTCACCCTCTGCAGCTGCTGTGCTGTAATTCAGCAAGCCAGGCAGACACCGAAGAAAATGGGAGTGCACCAGGGGCCTGCTGATTACTTAGTATGAAATCCCAGCTAGGTCAAGCAATGTGAGGTAAGAAAACTTGGGATAAACTGATCTTGATGATTCAAATGTGTCCTAAATCTAAAGTGTAAACATTTGCAAGTATTTGGGTACTCAGGGAAATGCTAAAACTGAAGTTATCCATTTTACCACAAACAGAAATAAATGCATTTCACAGGAAGCCAGCTGTGACTACACGTCCTTCTGCATACATGGCTATCACACGACCCTATACAATTGTTGACATATGTTAAAAGCTGCCACCATATTCTGTTTGCACTAAAACTGTCCCTTCCGCAACATCATCTTACAATGTTGTGAAGCATGTTATTTTTACAATGCAAAATCAGGGACAAAACACAGCATGAATTGCATCTCGTCTAAACAACGAAAATACCAGGCAACTTTTTTCCCCAGGTAATCATGCACTACAGAAATCTTTTTGGGTCAGCTCTGGAATTCCTCTTGATACAAAACCCAGTCCTACCATCTCCCTGGTTCCATTTTGAGCTGGAGGACAAAAAAGGGTAATGCTAGGTATTCGCTGTAATAATTACATTAGACAAATTCCCAGAAATGACACTCCCTCCTCCAGAGGTGAATAAGTTACATGAAGAATGACAACTGAAACAAAAGTATTTCAGCGTCACCGAGCATGATGAAGAGAGGGAGATGCTGGCTGACAGCCATGCCGCAAATGTGTATCATTTACAACAGCCATAATCTATGAGACTAACAGGCAAAGGTAGAATGAACGAGGTTTAACCAGTTGAATGGGGGAGGAAAGTGCCTCAAGACACAGCTCATGGGTCATTATGAGGAATGGAAGCACCTCTAAAACAAACAACTTCTTGTCCAGTGGGTGCCTGTCGATACAAACTCATGGCCGGGGAGGAAGTCGTGCACTTTCTTATTAGATTTCTGAGTCATTGAAATTCCTCACAGTTACTTTGTGGTAACTAATACATTTCACTGCAACAGGAAACAGTGGGGCTATTTGCACCAAGTCTACTCTTGCTCCCTTTAATGCAAACTATGCCAAAGACAATGGATTTTTAGCCACTGGGGTGCATTACACATAACATTATGTGGGTTAAATGTGGGGCTTTAGAGCAAGTCTCAACCTTGTAATCCTATCTTACATTTCTTGATGATGTAATGCTCAAATAATTCCTAAGAGGGCCAGCGATTTTTAATTAGAATTCAAAAAGCGTAAGGATTAGGCCTTGCTGCTGTCAACCTGCCCAGTCCCAGTGATTGGCACATACAATAAGCCCCAGTGGATTGCTGTGGAGATATCCAGGTAATTATCTTGCTTCCACATGTCCCTCCCCACACCCATCCAATGCTCACAGGGGAGCTGCATTTTCAAGTGAATGGGGGGAGAGAGAAAAAAGAAGGGTACAGACATAAAGGAAATGAACAATGCTTTCCAGGCCAAAGGAGGGAAAGAAATCAGTGTGGTACAGAACGGTAACACCCCCACACACACACACTCCCCCAAGACAATTGTGGCACTAAAGACAGTAGCCCAGGCAGCTCCTAATTAACAGCCAGCAATGATTTGCCAAAGACTGCTGTGATGCCATTTGGCTTTATAGGAGACAGAGAGAACAGGCTAGCTGGTCACCCAGGTGTAAAACTAAAAAGGAGGGCTTGCTACGAAGCTATTGTTTTTTGGGTCTTGTGTTTTAAATTAATGTTAAATTGAATCTGTTTTCAATAGCTGGGAATCATATAATGCCATGGCCACAGACTTGAAATTATGAAGACGAAGCTGATTTGGTCCTGTTTCTTCATCTACGCCATTACCAATAATAATGTAATGCTGTCATAGTTTAAACGCAGAACTTAACATGTAATATTTTCGTTATCAAACTAACATTAGCCAGACTAAGCTAACTTAGCTAGCAATAAAATGTGAGCTGGCATGATCGATGCCACAAACGAAATGTCACGGAACCCTATTAATTTTGTACGTCAATGCAATTCTACCAATCAGTAAAATGTTCTATGTAGGTAACTTAGCGACGACGTTCACGTTGCTAACGTTAGCTTTAGCTAGGCTAACGTTTAGCCTCCAACCCCCATTCTGATTCTCTCAACTAGCTATCCATTCCACTCCACCCAAACCCCCTCCCCCATGATACCCACCCTGAAACGCAAATAAAACGTTAAATTTGATACTGTTTTATACCTGGGGTGAGCCGGTGTTCACCTCCCATGGCCGGAGGAGACATCGAGTGCGATGGGCTGTCGACTGGGGGACGGAGGTTGCATCTTTGCGGGGACGGAGTGCTTGGAGTCCCCGGTAGTGGATTGCACCTTCTCCGCTTGGGAGACTGGGGACTGAGGAGGGCCTCAAACTCCATCGACCGCTTTAACGTAGCTCCACAAGCCATTTTGGCTAAACAAAACAGGAAAAATAAGTTTGGGAAAAACCGTCCCGAAAAAATGGGGGGTAAACGCTGATAGTTCTTATGTTAATCTTTCCTCAAATTTCCAGAGCCTTTCTTCCTCTCCTCACAACAACGGATTTTCTTCCTTGGAGTAGCACGCCAACTGCCGACCCTGCCTGGTGAATTTTTACAACGTCACAATGCAAGAACCTACCATTCGCAAAAAGAGGGGGAGCTCAAATATTTACAACAAATTACTTTCTTATATTTCCACTCAGTTGGAATATAAATGTAACCAAGACACATTAATAAGTAATAATTGTTATTTATTGGCACAAATTGTGATGTTTATCATTTCTCCTGCTATTTTATGCTCGGTGTTTCTCGCTTGTAACCCTATTGTTCGTGTCGACTGTTTTTTGTTGAACAGTCGACAACTAAACCCTGACCCTGATGGTCAGGTAAATCAGGCAGATAATGATCAAATAACTTCAGAATGAGATTAGATTTTACTTTCGTATATGGAAAACAGAGATTATTCAGGATATAGATACCTCATCTCGCCTTTCAACTACTACAGGTCTCCATTACACTTTTATAATATTTGAGCGCGGACACGTCAAATTCACCCTTTGTCTGCTAAACTGAATACAAAGTAAATACTCCAGTTTGTGGATATATAATTGATAGATATTGGCTACATCGGGGGCAATGATAGGTGGTAATGGTTTAGGTCAGAATGCCCTTGTAATCTGTCGCAGATATAGCCTCTTTTGAATTAGATAAAGTGATGTCAAGGAGCTTGACCTCTGTCTCTTCACTGTGACCACAACCATGTATGTAAGAAGGCTTATTGCCTGCTGTTGCTCTACTCCATTTTGCCATGTAGTGAGTGAGTCAATGATCAAACTAGGCAGGAAAAAATATGTGCTTTCACCAGTGTTTGTAAAAGCAGTTAAGAAAATATATGCCTAAATATTTCATTTGTCATTCAACACTATCACGGTGCTGTCAGCCTGTGTCTTGACTCATTGCACACAAGCGGCATGCAATCGCAGGTGTTATATATGCACTGCATGAACATGTTTGTATGTAGAGCTTACTTGCTGCTCTTATCTTGCTTTGTCTTATCAACTCTGTGCTCCATAGCAATCCTATTCTATCACATGCATCAGTAACCAGTCGCACATTGATTGCAGTCTATTGTTTTGATAATCTGCTGAAACTGGCATTGTCTCATAATGAATCATCCATCAGTTCATATGCACTGCTCTGATTGAAAATAAGTGTATTTACATCTGCCAGGAATTTGCCTGGGTGAGTTGGTGTACATAAGGTGATAAGAAGGTATTGATCGTTGAGTGGATATTGAGTGCATGCATTGAGATAAATCAAGCAAATTAACAGACAGGCAAAAATGTGTAATGCACAATGTACTATGGGCCTGGCTTACTATTTCATTATTGACATGGAAGCTGAACATTGAATATGAGCAAGATCAGCGGGGACACAGTGTGGTGATATAGTAGCTTGCATCTGACACACAGTATTCATGTGATTTATACTGCTGGGAATGCTCTCAGCAATATCGGTCAAGGTGACATTGTAGCCGCTCATCCAAAAGGTGCCAGAAGACAGTGTTGGTATAAAGTTTACTGTTAGTTTTCTGCTGAGTAGCTGCCTTCAACTGGTTCTCCACATTCTCCTTATCCCCATCTTTGTTATCTCCTCTTTTGTGTGTAGACTATTGGAAAATTAAATCCATCCATTGTGCACCACTACCTGAGGGATATAAAAGGATGTGCATATCACCTGTGATCATCCTCTACTCTATCTTTTAGCTACAGTGTATATAAAAATGCACCCATACCCCCTCGCTTCGCCATTTCCCTACTTGAGTCTCTGACATCCCTCACCCCTCACCTAAACTGTCCTGTATTTTTCCACTCTTCTCTAACTGATGGTCTGGCCTGGCAGACACCCTGTCTCCAGCCTGTCATCTCTGGTAACAGGAAATTGGGTCCTGCGAGATTGATACAGAAGAGGAGACATCTACAAATCGTACAGCGTTTGGCTGCAACTTCAGATTGCCTACCTTGCAATCCGCTTTGCCACTTGACAAGGACTAAGGCTGGTATAGTGCTGAGCAATATTTGTTCATGCAATTTCCTTCAGGTAAAATAAAGACACCAAGTCAGACAAAATAGAGTAAGTATGTTTAATTTAATGAACAAGTATTGACTATCCACAAGACAAAGATCAACAATCGTGTTTGAGTATTTTGTGACAACGTCCCTACAGTGGCATCTTTGTGAGTGCATGTCAGTGTGTGTTTTACTGTAGCTGCCAGCTGTTGCTATTGCAAAGAGTGTTCCAGTGTGTCGTTGTCTTCCTGACGTGTGCCCCACTTACCTCGGCACACTGCTTGTAGTCACATGTGTTGAGCATTGTGTACAATCCTCCCGTGCATAGGGCTTTTGTAATGTCCTGGTATTCATGGGCAGATAGGCAGCCCACAGGATCCTCTTTTCCTGCACGCTCAAACATAAACAAGAACACTAACACATCCACCTTTCTGCTGCGCGTGGAACCCAGAGGTCAGCAGTTTAGTTCACAGGAGGCAATATTTCATAGTAGCAAAGAGCACTAAAGCACTGGCATGGGAGGCAGAGAGGGCAAAGGTTATAGGTTAAGTGCTGTATGGCCTCAACGCTTTGGTCCTGCCTTTTAAAAGGGCCCAACTAAAACTACTGCTTGGCCTAAACCAGTGATTATATATAGGATGACTTATTTCCATTGGTCTGGATCCTATAGCATAGCATCATTCATAGACTTTAACCACAAAATGTTTGATAAAACTTCCCCAGACTGTCTTTTATTTGCAATTACAACATTTTAGGTAGATGGCTTTGGTTACACCTGACCAACCCCCCTGGTCAACATTTCCCCCTTAAAATGTTTTGTTAGCACTGCCTCTCAGTTGTTTTAATTGCAAGTAAGACACCGTGTGCAGGATGTTTCACATGTTTTGTAGACTTCCTGGTGTTGACCTACTCACATTTCACCAACAATACTGTTTTAATAGTCTTTGCCACAAGTACCTTGTTCAAAAAGGCAAGCTAAATAGTTCTGCTAAGCTCTAATGTTGTCCACAATGAATCCTACTCTTAAGTAAGTAATGAATCTTTTGGTAACAGATAGATACTTTATTAGTAACATGTTTTTTATTATCATTAGTTTGTCTTATTACACTGTGTTACTTCATGTGTATGGCCCCTCTTCACCACTAGTGCACTGCTACAAACATAGAAGCTACTCCACCAATATTTTTCTCTGCCCCCCCCCCCCTCATTTTACAGTGTTCAGCTGCTGCTTGTCCACCCTTTCTGAGACCGAGGTCATTTGGCTGGGTGGGTTTCTGGGCGCCTCACCCTCAGATAAAACAGTACAGCTGTTGCTTTCTTCTAAGGGCACTCCTGGGGTTGAATCCCTGTTGGATTTTTGGCATCCCACAATCTCAAACAGGCGCTCCAACAGCCGCAGTAGAGCAACCCTCAGGTCTCGGCAGCGCAGGGCGTACAGCAGTGGGTTGACTGCTGAGTTGACCAGGCAGAGGGTGCTGCAGAAGGCAAAGGCCCTTTGTTGGTTACGGGTGAGGACCACAAAGACATCAGCTAGCATGAAAGAGAGCGCAGGAAGCCAGCACCCCACCATTATGAGCAGTATCAGACCAAAGGTACGTGCCAAGCGGATGTCTATCCTCATGCGGGCCTGACCTATCCCCAGCCTGGTCATGGAGGCTTCATGGCGGTGGGCCTTCCACAGGATGAGCGCATAAGCCCCCAAGATGAGGGCCAGAAGCACCAGAATGAAGCTGATCCAGCAGAGCAGGTAGATCTGGTTGATGTAAGGGAAGAGGCATGAGCAGGGTGGGGCAAGGCCTGTGGGACACCTCCAGCCCATCAGAGGCAAGAAGGAGATGAAGATGGTGGTACTCCAAAGAGCTAGCAACCCCAGCAGGGCTCGGCGGCGGGTCAGCAGCACCTTGTAGCTGGAGGCCTGGTGGATGCAGAGGTAGCGGTCGAGGGAAGTCAGCAGTAAGCTCCCCACTGAGCCGGTGAAGGCCATGGTTACACCACCCAGCTTGAAGAGGTAGGCAGTGGGGCCGTCGCTGCGGCGGAACAGGTGGAAGTACAGGAAGCTGGTGGTGAAGAAGCAGCTGGCGAAGACATCGGCCAGGGCAAGGCTACCGATGAACAAGTAGGAAGGCCGTTGCCGCAGGGTGGCTGTGGCCGCGATCACCACCAGCACTAGAAAATTCTCCAGCAGGGTAAAAGGACCAGCCAGGAAACAGATGGCGCCGATGGCTTTCTCCTCCGCCATGGTCAGCACCATGTAGCAGTTCAGGTTCTCACAAGACCTGTTGACTGGTCAGTTGAGAAACACAGAGAGGTACTGTGACTAAGTCATTGAGACTGTAGCTATCATCATTGTTGTACTTATTGCATTTGAGGGGAAACCCATACATCATTTGAAACCATAGAATTGTTATTTGTTTTGATAAAAAAAAAATCTTTTACTGAGAAATGATACAAGATACAATGTCATGTATTTACCCATTGGTGCTGATGTGTTCTCTTTGGCTTCTGTGGCGCCTAAAGAGGTGGGAACCCCCCATTCTTCCATTTCAACTGGTATTTTTTGGGTTTCTATCTTTGACAAAACAACAGCCACAATTAATGTAGATGTAATGTAATAAGCAACGAAAATGATTATTAGATGGTGATATATAACAAAAAGGATGTATCTTTTATTGTTTCCATTCTCACCGTTCCCTCTATGCACATGTTCATCTGTGAGTACCTTCAAACCAATGATTTGATAAGAAATACTGTACTAAAATCATCCCCTTCTTGAAGAGGTGACTGCAAATACCAACCTTGAGCTTGGGTCTTGTATGCCAAGTGGGCGAACGGGCAACTCCCTATGGCGAAAAAAGGTAGGAGGTATCATTACTTCTCTCCGTCAACATTCAACTGGAAGCTTAAAAAGAAACATTAGATGTTGTGAGTCAAGACATTATGTCATTTAGAAGAAGTCAGGTCAAGGAGATAATGCCCATTACATTAGCAGCTGATCATAAAGCAAGCAATAAACCCTTTCTTGCGGGAGGAATAATGACCTAATTTTGTAAAGAAAAACCTATTCAGTGATGAATCCAATAGCATTCAGCCCCCTCCCTATGCAGAGACAGTTAGTGACCCCAATATGATCTCATTGTTCTGAGTATGAGCCCTGAAATGTCGGTGTACTTTAAACTGCTTCATTCAGTGACATAGAGTAACAGGAGATGGTAACCAATGGCACTGCTGGTTTGTTGGTTTCTTTTTTCTTGTAAAATCCTGTTGTCTTTGTCCCAGGTGTGTCAGTATGTCCTGTGAAATTGTCCTTGCATCAATGAGAGGAATAACAGGAAATTCATAATGTCCCATTATCTTGTCTGGCAGGTTCAAGACTGCCCCCTTTTGGAATTAGATGGGATTGTGTTTTAACGTTTAAGCAGTCTCTTCTGGGATGAACCTATGCGATCAATAGATTAAACTAAGTGTGTGACAAGCCGATGTGAGAGGATTAGATCAAAGTAAATAACACTGTGATAAACAGCAGTGACAACCCATAATTGTTGACCTGGATCCCTAGTGGAATTTGTACCATATGGCTAAAAAATAATAACAGGCTATAACCTAAACCTAAATTATAAATCTCTCTGAAAGGAAATATTCTTCAGAACTCCAACAGAACAATCAATGAATACAAATAAAAATATAAAAATGTGTCAAGTAAAGTAGTGGGCTTAAACGACCCACAAACACATAACCCACAAACAGTGTGTGTGATTGCCATCCCCAGTGGCAGAGAGGAAAGAGCATTTATACCCAAACAAATGGGTCACTTTGCCCTTCATTCCAGCGTTTTCTCTTCATTTTATTCCTGGTGATTATTATCACTGTTTTTCATCACAAATATGACACTGTCTTATGAAAGCATAGAGAATATATGAGCAGAAGTGGTGCGAGTAAATTACTTTTCAGAGAGTCCCTTATTGACTTGAGGGACAATATTTCTCAATTCGACTAAGGGCCATACGGGTATGTGCACTCTGGATATTACACCACCTCAGGCTTTGTCTTGCCTCCCTTGTGGTGGTGAGATCTTGATTGACAGGGTGCTGCACTTTGTATCTCATGATGCTTGGTTCTGTCATATCCTTATGGCAAAGGTTTTCCCAAAAAAAAAAGCATCTGTGCATGCAGCAAACTTCACTTATCAAAAGTGTATACAGACATCTACTGTAGTCACACGAGTGGCGACACCAGTGCTGAAATATGATGTTGCAATAAACCCGAGAGACATTGTCACACTCTGCCACATTGTTGCAAAATATCTCGAGTCCCTCTGGCTTTAAGTAGATAAATGACAACACTATTTGAATTCCAGTAGCAGCATTTTGCAAAAGGTCACAAAATAACAGAATGGATTATACTGTGCAGATACACTCAATAAACCTCGCTCAAAATTAACAACAGACCCACTCCCAATGTTTTGGGGAGCAACGTTTGTCCTTACAACTTTGAAATGCGTCTTTAAATAATACTTGCTGAGGGATATCACCACCATGCCAGTTCAAAGCCAAATCAAGAAATAACAATTATGTCAAAGCATTATGACCCTCTTGAAGCTTACCTTCAGTTTTCTCCCGTCAGTTATGTTGCGTTTTAGAGGACCTGATTCGCTCTGTCTCTCTCAGCAGCAGCAGCAGCAGCATCAAACACACAGTCCCACTTAACAGCCTGTACACCTCACTGGTGGCAAAGTGAGAGTGTGAGGGTGGGTGTGGTGTGGGTGTGTGTGTGCGTGACAGGGAGAGAGAGAGAGAGACATAAACAAAACCAGTAGTATTACAGCTGGAGAGAATGATAATGTTGATTCATCAAAGAAAACAAGGCATCTAGTTAATTTTGATGTGAGGCTGCATGTAGACAAATTCAAGTTGGAAAGGTCTAAATCAAAATTGTCTGTTTCTAGACCACATCGTCTTATATTTCACAAGCATCCTCATCATTCCATAATAACATTCATTCATAATAATCGATTCCTCTTGGAGTACAAAGATAGTGACCAGTTGGACCCAGGTACTCACACACATTTGTGATTTATGTCCTTTGCTGATGCCTCTCAAGCAGACAGGGTCAGGACAGACCCGGGGGGCGGGGGAACAATAAAGTCTTTGGTTTTGCTCCAATTTGCTCCAACTTCATAATTCTTCATAATGCAGAGAATTTCTGTTTTACATCAATACAATATTTTTTATAATAATAATAATAATAATAATAATAACCCACATCGAATTACTGTAGTTTTGTACTAGCTGTGTATCACCAGCATCAACCAACACCAACACAATATTACTATTAGTGCAGCAATATGTTGATTGAAGGTCTAGTTTCACACCATTTCCATTTCCTCATAGCCGTGGTGATGGTTTTATGGAAATCAAGCATGCTCACCGTTTTCAATTGTTTTGATGTGAATGTTTTTCCTTTGAAAAAAAGTAGAGCCAAACACGGTTTCAACAAACAAATGCATTTCATACCAGCTGCCTTGACGTGTGTCAACACATACATTTGTGTAAGATCTTTTTAGTTGCTTGTTTTGTGAGTTTGTTCCTTTTGATTTCTGTATATTTAATTCATTATTGACTCATACTCACCCATGGCTCAGTACACATTTGCAGTAGTTGAGTAAGGGTGTAATGATGTTTGCAGCACAACAGGGGGCAATGCTAACCCTAACCATGGATTTACAGTGGCCATAAGAATTAACTCAATATATGGTAGTAAGGATGGTTGTTTTATATACTTTATTGTTCTGCATGGATATAAAGTCCATTAGATAAGCAGTCCTTGCGATAATCAGGGCAGTTCAATTTAGATTGCGTGCTCCTGGCAAAAAAGCACAATGCTATTTCAGTAACATTTTAATCAGGTCATGGTATCACATACCTGAGGCAGTCTAAAATAAATTGTTACCCTTCTATTTCAGCCTCACAATATAGAATCAATTTGGCTAAATAACACAATAACTGGGGCCAATGAATATATCAAATGACATGACACGCAAATAGGTCAAAGAGACAGTTTGTGTTGCTGCAGGATATGATGTGAGGCAGGATCCCATGTGAGATGTTTGTTTCCAAGTAAATTATGATGTGAAAAAAATCCATCTGGTCTGGCAGAAGGAACAATGGCTGTCTGGTGCACTGCCATTCTCTTCCCCTCTGCTGCCCCATCATTGACCCGATAGATCCAACGGGCCAGAAGGCAGGAAATGTGATTAGGAGCAGACAGCACAGCTTCAAAAAGGCTTCTTCTCTGTTAGTATCAACAAGTGCACTAGGACAGAACAGAACACAAGATGGCAAGAAGCCTAAACGTTTGATTACTGCCAATTGGATTGCATCAGACTGTTATGCAATGTTTTTTGTTTTTTTTAAATCACTCTGGATACAAGCTTGTTTTATGGTTTCAGATTAATTCAGGATAAATCCATTCCTCTCTATCCAAAATTGCTAGACCCTTTAGGTTGCAGTGAGAGGGCTTCTTGTGAAGTCGTGCCATGTTGGACAAGATCAAAACACTCAACTTAAAATAGATGAGATGTAAATGTCAAATTAAAATGATATATATATATATAAAGTCAAAATTGAATTTCAACAGAGACCGAAACAAAATGAAACAGCAACTTGAAAAATTGCATTGAAAGTGCATTCTTTATGTTGAGTTTTATGTCCTGGCAGGTTTAGATGTGTATCATAGGAGCTGCTACAAGTTCTCATTTTCTCACGTTCAGGATAATGCCAGTTACCAACGATTACCCAACACACTGCATTAGACTGTGCACTGGACGGAGCTCTCCACCTGGCTCACAGAGAGGCTTCTGGTGCCAATCCTCCCCTCAGATATTGGCTAAGGTGACCAATGGGCCAAACTCTCAAAAAAGTCGGTGTAGTCCTTTATCCGGTCCCTTTCACACTCACTCACACTCATTCATTGTCCTGCACATTACTCACTCTCATTCCCTTTCACATTCATTCATTCACTCTGTATATATGTACCATCCATTCATTCACACGTCGGTTCTCCACAGTTCCACAGTCAAGGGGGTCGTGGCATAGATGGGGCCGTTTGGTCATTTATTCCCTAAAAGGCACTCGTCACAAAAATAGGCCACTAGTGTTTTTTAGTCACTATTCTGGCAGTTACTAGTCGCCGTTTTAATTTTAGTAGTTGCTATATAATACATACTAGTTCTAATTTAATAGGTACTAGTTACTAAAACTGAGGCAGAAGTACTATTCTGCTAGATACTAGGCTCTAATACTATGATACTGGTTGCTGACAGGCATGGCTGGGTGATTCCCACTCCACCTTCATTCTGTATCCAACTGAGCTTCGTTTTATCATTTATTCCCTCAAATTTTATTGTCATTAAAAATCACCATTGCCACCAATACTTATTTTTAGTCACTAATCACTGACATGGTTATGAAGCAGCGGAGCTTATTCAGCCCCAGACTGATCCCACCACGGTGCGACAGAGAGCGCTAGAGGAAGTCTTTCCTGCCTCCCCTCCCCCTCTGCAGCTCAACTGAGGACCTCACCACTTATCACCTAGCACCCTGCACTTTATTCATCTCTTTCACATTCATTCATTACCCTGGACTTTAGACACTTCAGCCACTTCATTCCCCTTTCACATCATTCATCCATCACCATTCTTTAACTCTGTATACATGAACCATCCATTCATTCGCTCTTCCCTACTTGTATATATGTAAACATGCCATCCATCCGCTGTACATCCTGGTTTTATGTCACCTACTACCATAGTTTTTTAGTATTTAGATTTTTAGGCCTTTGTTTTTTCTATTTTGTATTTTGTACCTTGCCTTTGTATTTTGTGCATTGTTTGATGCTGTTATGCTGCTGGCTGCAACCCCAGAATTTCCCCCCAGGGATCAATAAAGCATCTATCTATCTAAACAGTCAATTTGCCTAACTGATTGCCTAATGTGAAACTGGTTCTTCCTTTCCCACCGTTCAGTGACGCAGTCTTCGTGTGGGTGTGGTTCACAGTACACTTCCCACTATTCAGAGTCAGAATGTGAAAGTGCTTTTGATTGTTTATTTTGCACCATTAACACCCAATGACTAAATAGCCATTTTGTGTGTGTGTGTGTGTGTGTGTGTGTCTGTCTCTCTGTCTTTCTGTCTATAAGTAGGTGTATTTATCTACGTCTACCTGAATATGAGGAGGAACACACCTGTATTTGGACATAACTGTCGCTCTTAATGTATTTTCCATTCCACTTTCCATGACTGGAACTATGTCTACGGTGCTGTTTACACTGGCATGTCCTTGCAACTGGTCAAATTAGGTGTTTTACTACCTCTTTAGTCCTGTATGACCTACAGGAGCCTCTCAGTGACCTAGTTTCCATACATAGCTGATTCTTGACCGGCAGAGGTCCCGCCTTTCAAAGGCCGTGCTTAGTTGGGGAGTGTCGTCCCGTGATTTAAGAGCTGGCTGACGCGGAGATGTTGCACAACTCTCTTAAATTCAAGTCCAAGGAAGTGAGAATGGTTTCATTGACATTAGATATGAGTTCAACTATCAGAGCAGTTTTTTTCTACCCTTTAGACTTGGACCAGTAGACTCACTTACTGCGTCCTGACAATCTTAACATAACACGGTAATACACGGTCATAAACATAACACATAACAAGGTTACTCACAGTACATGAGTAGATTTTTTACAAATACTTTTCTGAGGTTGTTTAAAAGTCTGTACTTTTCCTTCTACTTGACTGTTTGACTCAGTATTTACTCCTACTTTTTCTTCATTTGACTTATATTTTCTTATATAAGCAATAATACAATGACATCAGGCATTTAGCCTCAGGTAAAACAATCCATCTGACCCTTTAGACTGTTAATACAAAGGAGCTATCCACACATCTTGGGCAAACAATGGCCACATTTTGGTGTGCGCACAAAATAGTAATGGTTTTCATTAAAAAATAACCGAGTTCTTGACTATTTTGTGAGGAACTCTTTTGCTTTTACTTTAATAATTTTGTTGGGTGCCCTTACTTTGAAAAGGGGATACGCTTTTATTCAAGTCTCACTCTCACTTTCAGACACATAACAGCATCACAGCATAGGACTAGTTTACTGCTCCTGTAATATGCTGTGTCCACACTGCCAAGTTTGACTGGTGCAAAATCGTGTCAGGCTCATGTCATTTCTTACACAGAGAAAAATAGAGTGAATGATGGTCTGAATAGTGGACCCACATTTTGCCAATGTCATCTTGTCCCAGTCTAAGCTCTATTTGCAAATCCAAAATGTTATGGTCCAACCACAGTGACCCAGGTGGAGAAGGGGTGTGCTGGTTGAGAAGATGAAAGCTATCTCTCTCTTCACAAGGAAAAGTGGACAACGCATACCCAATTTTATCTCAAAGGAAATTGTTTAACAGCAGTGCATGGATGAAAAGGACTGTTGTTTTCACAGGTCACAAAACAGGATCACTGAAGATGCCCTCCACCAAAGCCTTCAAGTGAACGATTTTTACTCAGAGCAGCTGTCTAAACTATGGCCCCTCTCTTTGACTTACTGCCTGCAGAGTAGGGTGAACTATCTTACAGGTTCAAACTAAGCTAATGACCAAGGGCCCTGGACAGGATACTCACTAGGATACCACCAAAGGAAGAGAGAGAAAGCAAAAACAAACACTAACACATGATAGTGCTGAATAGGATCCATTCCTATTCACTACAGTCTCACAGATTAGAAATGGAAGACACCATCATAAATGACTTGGGTTTCACCAAATTTATCACGGTTTTGTTTTGTCAAGAGCACATGGGGGGGGGATGGGGAGTCTCTGGCTGGTTAGACCTCTGTGTAGCCTGTTGCAGCTGTTTCACCCCAGCAGGCAAGATCAAGCTTGATAAAAATTGCCAGCAGGAGCGGTGGTAGTTTTAAAACAAATGATTAAAAATATACATTAACAATCTAATTTGTGGAAGTTCATACACTTGAATTTATTGCTATGTTTTTTAATTACATAAAGCTGAACTATGTCTATTGGTTACCCAAAACCGATATATGGTACTGTATATAACGTTAGATATGTATTCTAGACAAAATGCTTTGTAAAATGAATGCTTTTAGTTTTGGAAATTTGTCTGGCTTGTTGTTATTTCCCCACTTCTCAGGAAATACCCTCAACAAAGGAAGAGGGGAGGGCCTGGGATTGACGTCACCAGTCTGGCAACAGGCGTGAATGCGTCTGGCAATCGCTTCGACGATTGGTCGCTCGGTTTCGAGGCGGTGTGTGATTGGCGAGATCTCGGCTAAGGCAAGCTACATATCCCTGCTGTAGATTCCATTTTGTTGCAATTCAGACGGAGTCGGGAGGAGAAGTGGAGTTATACAGCCGTTTTTACCACCAGCCGGAATCAAAAGGTTCACGGATCTGTTGGAAATATAGCTAGCTATAAATTCCACGTCATTCGCCGTGATATTTCAAAGGCTAATTTCATAAATTCTGACGAAGGGCTTTCAACAACCAAGCCTGAGGAAGTCGGTAAGAAAACTGATTTGAGCCTCGTCGCCATATTGAGTCGCTGTTCTTTGTTTTGGTTTGGTGCCAAAGTAGTGTGACCCAAATAGAAAATCTGTTGTTTACTTTACACAATTTTTATGCGTATCGTTGAAAAGCATGTTCGATCAATATTACCAATATTCTGTGTTCGTTCTAGTCACAAAACAAACATGCGAAGTTATTCAGCAAGCTAGCTAGCTTGTTTTTTTCAAGAGGACAAAGCGACGGCCGCTTCGCTATCGCGATGCGCACAAACAACAAAGTGGGATAAGTCGCAGGCGCTTTATGTAACGTGTTATTATCGTTATAACCAACGATTACAATGGAAGTGATAATGGGCGAGGTGCCACTATTTTAACAATCTTATGTGGTTTTACAGTACAAGACATTTAATGACGCACTTGTGAATTCCCTTTGCGAAAGATGTCCCCTTTCTGTAAACGTAGACTGGGTGGATGTCACCGATTTAGCAAATTTATGTCGTAAATGCCAATGCAGAGACGGTAGTATTTCTAACGGTTTCCCTTTTAAACCCCATAGGTTTCTTAGAGCACCGTGCGCCGAGGTGAATTGATGTTCAACTCGGCTCGACGAGAAAACAACGCTCATTGGCACATGAGAACCTCAGACCTTGCTGGACACAAAAGTGCAGCGAGAAGTAGACAGAAAACTACTTTGAGGACCTGGAGCCCGGTTGGAGTGAAGACATTAAGGAGAGATATCTGCTTAGCCAACTTCCTGACAACAAAGAGGTGAGCTGAAGCTGTTTTTCTCTCGGTTGTGTGGGGGAGGGGCGGGCCAGGCTGTTTTTGCACGTAGGCCTCCAGCCCATGACGACGTTTTGAACTGTGTTTATGGGGCTCTAATGTGACGATTCTTTTGTTAGCATAATATCCCATATTATATATACATGTTATACAGATTATTTAGCTTTTCTCTTCCCCTTTTTTAAACTATATTTTTATTTCCAAAGTGCTCTTACTGTAAATAATGGTGTTGTTTTTTTATATAGAGCTCTTACTGTGATATTGTAAATATTGTGTTGGTTTTTTATTGTAAATAGTGTGAACCTGTTATTTTGTTCTTGCACATTTCTTGCACACCTCGTGTGTGTGTATGTGACAAATAAACTACTTGAACTTGAACTATTAGAAGAAAAATATCCCTGGTGCTTCAGTGTTGTAATGTATAGGTTCTAGTGTTTTTAATAGCATTATTCTCATCATGTAGGTGACACGTAGTGTAGGAGCAGTATGGGAGGCGGAGAGAGGTACAACATTCCAGTGTCCCACCCAGAGCGCCCCCTGCCCAAGAAGAACCATCAACTGGGCCGGGCCAAGCAGAGAGGCCGTGATCAGAATGGAGCAACCGTAGCAGCATCTGCAGGAGTGGCGGGAGGCCTTCACCACGGCCACCGCAGGAGTGACAAGGGTGTAGTCTACCCCTGGTCTCCAGAGGCGCGGCAGGCCGCGTCGGCTTCTGCTTCTGTCCGTTTTGCCACCAACTACGATCAGAATTGGGAGGGCGTTGTGTCTCACCTTAACACGCTCCTGGCCACCCAGGGAAGCCCAAGTTACGCAGGGCCCAAGTTCAGTGAGCCACCCTCGCCCAGCGTGTTGCCCAAGCCCCCCAGCCACTGGGTGTCTTTCCCAATGGGCTCCTGTGATAACAGGGAGATGATGGCCTTCCAGCTTAAGAGTCTCCTCAAGATGCAGGCCTGAGATGGACTCCCACACATGACCTTTCGAAAAAAGCCAATGCATGAACTACAGCTCCTTTGAGGGCACCCGCCCACCTGGAACGCCTCAGTGCTGTAATACTTTTTTAAAGCTATTTTTAGATTGAGCTCGTTGAAGGGTAGGAGGCCTTTGCAGCGATGTTTTGCTGCAAATGTCTATCCAATACCCACCTTTTTTTAATGAGTACTTCAAAATATTACAGCACTGCATCCTTGCTGGTGGGGGTTCCCTTAGTGGAGTCAGTTTCTGTAACCAACGACAAACTGGAAATCCTTTGTACTTCTGTGCTCTGTTTATTTTGTTTTGTTCCTTTTTTTTTTGTTGGCCGTTAAGGCAGATTAAGTGTGCTTTTCTTTCCAACGAGAGGTAGGGTTAGATATTCGTAGTAAATGCTAGCGCTCACTCTTACAGTCCATTTCTGTGGACAGACATGCTTTCTCATTGACATTAGGTTATGATAATCCTTTGGGGTTCACCTCTGAGGCTTCAGGTGCTAAAGCATATTCACATTTGTAGCATTTCTTGTAGGACCCCATTATATATTTTTTCTTTTGTTCCCCTCTTGTTTGGAATGTTAAAGCCACTTGACATGGCAATTCTGCAGGGAAATGAGCTTACGTAATGGAGGTGGATCAGCTGTAGCGAGTACAGGTCACAAGCATAACCTCAGACTGAAGGGTAATTTGAGACCATGGCACACGGACCTCGGACCCTCAACTCCTGTACCTTTTTTATTGCGCTGTGCGCACTGCACTATAGGAGTTGAGCCTGCCTAAGGGCCGCCACTCTATCATAGCATTATTTTGTAAGTCATTTTGTGTTGTAGTTGACAGATGTATGAACTGATGAGTGTGTGCGTGTGTGTTAACCAAAGCAATGTTTTAGCTGTATGTTTCGCCATCTCCTCCTTGCCTGACCGACGTGGTCACCAATGCCACAACCCCGTCGGCCCGAATGGCGAATTGATTGGGGTCCTTAGGGTCACATCTAGCTAACTTTTCCAATCAGTACTGTTAATGCTCTTCAGTGGAATGCTGCAGCACAAACACCGCGGAAGGGGGCCAGACTCAATGTGGGACTGTAGCAGTTTCACCTAACCTAGCTCAGTTGTCATGGTCCTGTTTTGCTGCATGCATTTTTTCCCCAGCAAGGAGGCAGAGCTGAGGGCAGCGTGTGATGTGGCCCAAGGGACTTGACATGAGGCACAAGGCCAGTGTGGATGTGTTTACATTTATAAATAGGTCTCAAAGGTTGGCCATCCAACAATCTCCAGACGCTCACTGCCTCGTGCACCCCTTTATCCTCTTGCACTGCAATCAGATTTGTTTTTCATAAGTTACAGACTGAGATGCCATTTTAATGGTGGGTGCATAATCGACTATCTCTAAATTTTTGAGTCAATCGTGTATTGAGGCTGTCTGCTTTTCTTTTTTTTTTTTTCCTTTCCCTTTGCAGAATTGGAGCTGTAACGGCCAGCTTAAAGATACGGAAACAAAGTATGAGAGCTTGAAAATATGTTAAAAGAGCCATGTATATAATGAAATGTATAAAATACTTGTAGCATACTTGTACATTTGCAGGCCAATTTTAAAACCTGCTTGACAAAAGTATTTTTAGTAATAACACTGAATGTATAAGACGTGCAAAGGACATGTCTTCACTTCAAATGCTGAAGAATATTTTTGTTAAAAAAAAGTAAAGAAATATCTGCGTATAGCATTTGTCAGTACCCCTGCACTGTGTTATCTTGCCAGTGATCTTGCACACGTTTTTATTGTTTTGTATTATACAGTGTAGGGTGAAAGATGCTAAGTGCAAATTATAAAAACAAAAAAATCAATTTGAACCCAATTGGAGACTTCTATATGTATGAATTGTTTTTTGTTTTTTTTTACTTTTGAACACACTTTACAGGATGTAAAACATTTTTATTTTTTTTTATTAGCCTAACTTTAACAAAACCTTATTGTGCCTATGTTGAATCCCACATTCAAAATAAGTTACCAAACCTGCTTTATTTCTTAGAACCACATTCAATTCTCATCTGTTCTTCCGCCAGTTGACAATTGAATGTGGCTCCATGTTTTGTGACTTACTACCTGTTTTTGTTTTTTTACTTTCAATGATTCATGCATGTTAAAGTCTCCGCAGTCTAAATTTTAAATATTTAATTGGCTGTTAATCTGTCCCACTTGTTCAATGTCACTGAATATGAAAAGAAAACTGTATGCCCTGTTTAGAATTTGTATTGATTAGGTTTTAAAATTGAAAACAAATTATGCACTATGAATTGGTAAAGACAAAATATTCCAAAAACAAAATAAATCCCTTCCCTTTCCCCCCCTACTTGTCTGCTTCTGCTTGCTGATTGTTTTCCAGACTAGCTCATGGTAACATTCAACTGAATGTCTAGCACAACCCACAGAAGTCCTTCGCTCATTGGTACAGAGCTCACATATGAACATTTTAGACAGCTCAACTGCTCAGAAAGGAGAAAATTCACCCATTTATTGACAAGAAAAGCATATGGGATAAAACCACAAATGGAGATGAGAGCACTAAGGAACACTTAGAATAGTCAATGAACTTTTCACTGCCGAACAAAGTATGTACATGAGAAATGAATGCAGCACATCTTGAATATAGACCATGACGAAACAGGCCAATAGAAATACTCAAAGATTTAATAACAACAAAAGGGGCAACTGATACCCGGCGCCCAAGACCAGGAGACTTACAGTAATTAATGACTAGGGCCTGAAATGAGTTTGATTAATTCACTTTTTCCTTATTTATCAGACTCAAATTAATCAAATTAAACAATAAAATACTGCTTCAGCTTCACCGTAGTAATATTTAATAAAAAATAGAGTATCAATGCAATATATTGCTAACTCAAAGTACAAAAATATAACTGGCAAAGCCAAACCGTGGAAACTAACACATACTTTGCCTGCAGAAACCCACAGTACCAAAGTCCAAAAAAACACTTTAGAACCAACACCTCTTTAACAACGCTCAAAAATAATGGCCTCTGACTGCTGCTGCTCTTCAGATTCCACCGTAATGTGAAGACAAACTAGCAATTAACAAATGTGGACATGGAGGTTAGCGCTCCCTAATAACCATAGTCAAATGTTGAACACAAACATCCTTAGAGACCGAATGGGAGGACTTTGGAAGAGCGGAGCGCTAGTGGCCTCCAGACTTGCGGCCAGCCCAGGACCTGGAGCGTGAGCGCGACCGGGACATGGATCTCGAGTAGGAGCGTGATGGGGAGCGCCCCAAGGACTGTTTCTGGGAGCTGGAGGCAGGGTGGAAGTCTTCAACCGGGCTGGGGGTCCTGGACTGGCTCTTTCTGCCTTTGGGCCTGGATCTGGAGGGGGAAGGGGAGTGGGACGCCGAGCGGCTACGGGAGCCTGGGCCATGGTGAGTCTTTGGTTGGTCGCGGGGAGGACCTCTGTACCTGGTGGGACAAACAATGGAACAACAGGTGTCATTAGTGACAAGTACATAGTGCTTGAATACCTGCACAGTGCTTATTTTACTGCTGCAGGGCAATGAATTAACCTACTTCTGATTCTCATTGCTTCTGCTCCGCCTGTGTCGGCCACAGGATCGAGAGCTACAGACACAATAAAAGAAGCACAAGTTAGTCTGCATCTGTGACATTATTACAAGGAATAACCTTAATGAACAATATTGCGTGAGCGTTCTTTGACTTTATTTGTAATTGTATACTTGTGTGGGTTGATCCAGGCACGCTGCCATTTTATGAGGTTTATTCCTCCAAATAGAATTGTAATGAACTTATGAGAGTGGAGTCGGGAATCTTACTCCCGTTGGCTGTTGCCAGGATCGCTCTCAGAGAAAGGCACAGACGTCTCCTCGTTGGAAAGTGTGCCAACTTCATCCAAGTTTGCTTGGATGAAGCAACTGTTGCCAACTCAGCCACTAGATTTGACTCTTTTGACCATGTGAAAATTCTGGCTGCTTTTTTGGACCACGGGGAAAAATTTTAATGTGTTGACTCTCAAAGTATTTGGCAACAAATTCAGGGTGTCTTGCGGGTCCTGAAAATCTTAACATGTCTTTTGAATGCCTCAGAAGTCCTTTGACAGTATTACAAATCTTTAAAATGCTGCCATTTCCTAGTGTGCCGGTTTCTAAGGAGAAATCAGCCTAGACGGCATAAAAAAAAAAAAAAGGTATTGAAAAGTTAGCTTTACCTCGATGAAACTTGCACCCTGAAATATGTTTCAGTGGATGCCCTCATTTCACCTGGCACTCATGACAGGGGTTTGGCACCACCTAAGACCCATTTTAAACAAGGACAACCCTGCAAAGGATTTACTCACTCTCGGGGACTCTCAGACCTCCGAGGGCGGCGCTCGTAAGAGGGGCTGCGAGACCTGCGGCGGTCATAGCTGCGGCTCCGAGAGCGCTTGCGACGGCCATCCCGTTCACCATCATCATACCGGGAGAAACTGCGAGGGGAGTGGCGCTCCTTGGTTTTCATCTGGTTTGGGGCTGGATGGACACATACATTCAAGACATTAGGAACATATTACTCAATCACAATCTAGCATGGGTCTTTGCTGCTTAGATATGGATTAAAAGTGTTCATACTCTTGCGGTCTCCCTGGGCAAACTGGATCTCGATCTGGCGCCCACACACCCACTTGCGATCCAGGTTGTGAAGAGCATCCTCTGCATCCCGGACGTCCTCAAATGTGCTATATTGTTAAGGCTTTTCATTTTCAATTGTGTACAGTTGGGACATGGCGGCACACATGCACAACAGTTATAAAGACAAGGCTACAACACAAGCTGACAGCTCCACTCTCAAGGCACATACATGGAGCTACTGGATTGAGATATGGCCAGTGCGGTTAAAAAGCAGTAATTTCAACTGGTAATTTAAAAGTGACATTAATTAAAGTTCATTTTCTTCAGTCATCATGACAAAATATAAAAATCAAATCAATCAAATGGGTTTTCTTCTGATTTGGGACTGTGTAAAGACAAGACAAATATTGAGATGGCGATCCATCATATAGGTTTGGTAGGATACAAAAAGTTAGGCTTGTTACCTTTAACATGCTTGACCTTTGACCTTCAGCTTGCTCTTTATTGGCTTGGCAGAAGAACTTGATGTTTCCTGCTTGTCTTTGCCCAATAAAATCTTTGCTTTTCCTCCCTTTGGTAGACAAATGGAAGCCTGGGTGCTCTCTTTTCTCCTCTTTGTATCTTCATGCTTTTGCTTTCTCTTTATTTTCCAAATTCCACTATTGCTTGTCGCCTGGGTGTCTTTGGCTTGAAACTACTCTACAACCGCCTTTCAACTTTCTTTGGTGTGGGGTCTCCAGAACTGTATCTTTACCATTTCTAAGGCAACAACAGAAGAAATATTAGTTAGGAATATGTTTAAACCTGCATACAATATACTGTGTGACAAATGATACTTTATTTACTTCAAAGTCAAGTAAAAGAAAAATCCTCCCATGCAATGGGCTTAACATTTGTGATATAAAAACACAGTGACTCCTCATCAAAGAAACAAATGTCAGGTGTGACTCAACCCACTGCAACCAAAAGGTTAGAATTAACGGTTTACAATCACCCAGTGAAAACACCATTTGCAATATATTAAGAGTATAAAGGATATTGAATGTAAGAAAATCCTCTTGGTCGCCGTGTATAGAAGTCAAGTGGAATGTAGACATCTACAATAGGCCCATAACGACCAAACTCACGTCGTAAATCCTCTGGCCTAAAGTGTCATGAAATAAGGACATTTATTCTGCTGGCTAGCAGATCCATTTAGCTGGAGCCCTAGTGTGCAGGCTACACACCAGAGCTAGTGCCAACACTGCATGTCACCATACTCGTTTGCAGATAGACCCAGTTATTTTACCATTTCACAGCAAGTAAGATGAGGTTTTAAGGAAAGACCCAGCCAACCACAGTCAACCTCTCACAGCTGTATCATCCATGAAAGACAGAAATGGCTTGTATCCAGTCCAGGGTTTACTCAAAAACATTACTTAAAATTACTACAGTACGTACTTTTAACTTACGCTATATTTATTTCAGTTAACACTTCGAAACATGTTAGTAAAGCAGTCTTGGTCACACATAAAACCAACATATAAAATATTAGAACATATAAAAGTGCTTCAGTTCTAAGTGTTATGTGAGTAACGTTACTTCTGCTAGTTTTTCTCGAATAGCATCAACTGGTAATGTTTAAATAACAATCATGCAGTATGGCTAATAAGTTTAACAGCTCTTCTCAGTAAGTAGCTATACACTTGATTCCACTCACAATGAGCAAATGGAAAGTCTCCTGGATAATACCCGCAGCTAATAGACTTTCTTTCTTAAACATAGTGACCCACTGGCAGGCACAGGAACTTGTGCGATGTGGTACCAGAAATGGAGTGAGTCCATTTTTGGACTGACGATCGTGTCAGTTAAAAATAGGATGGCTAGTGAACTTAGCTAATATGGAACTTCTTAGTCCTAGTGTCATGGAGTTTAGTTTTCATAACATGCGTAAGTAAACCGAATAAAAAAAACAACAGTAGAAAACCGCACAAGATTATGTTCAGCAAACTACACAACCCTTTAGAAAATGTTCTTCTCGCAACCAGGGAGTTGCTTAGGCGTTAGCGGGCCTCATATACAAGAACATGTACTCAACTGTTGATTGTTTGATTGTTTGTTCTCTATATTACTGCAAATCGAGTGAAAATTAATAACCACGTCTCATTTGCACGGCTGGCGGGGCGGCTGCCTAATAACCACCCAGATTCACTCAACGGGGCTCGCTCGTAACGTTAGCCATCTTGGTTACACAGGCTAGGTATGCTAAGCTAGCGTTAGCTTGGACATGCTACATACACGCCAGCAGGACAGAAACGACAACATACCTGGATTCGTCGGAGATGTTTCTAACGAAGAGAGAGGTGTTTGGAGGCCTTAGGTACCTCGCCATTTTCTAATAGCCAGTTGCTACAATTTGGTAACCGTAAATGAGGTTTTTGACGCAACTTCGTTTGTCTTTGTCAACCTGGGCAGCTAACACTACGTGGGCAATACGTTCGACTGTTCGCCATAGGCTACACCAATAACGTTAATGCGCATGCTCATATACGTAATGTCGCCCACCCCACCTAATACTAATCACACACACACACACATTCAGAGATTCAGATTCATAGTTACAGTAGACATTGACATGATAGGGGTGTAGGTGTAGGCCTCTATAAAAAGAGACATGCATGCACAGACAACACAGAATGTGACTAAACCACACTTTGTAAGCAACAGTTTTATTTAAATAGACGATGATTTCCTCACTGCCAAGTTTACATCTTTTTACTCTTCCTGATGAGGGTTGTGGAGCCCATGGTCAAAGTCTGAAATGGGACAAGGGGAACACAAGACACGTTCATTCAATTTGTGGCCAAGAGATAGATTGCATTATCCGTACAGCAAGATGCATTAACCTTAATCAGTCAACAGTAGATTTAGGTGTGTGTGTGTGTGTGTGTGTGTGTGTGTGTGTGTGTGTGTGTGTGTGTGTGTGTGTGTGTGAGAATGGTCCTAGCAACATAGATACTTTATTGATCCCCGGGGAGAAATTCTGGAGACGTACCTCAATCAGCTCTCCTCCCTTGAGCTCTTGGACATGGCAGAACTTGTCGGTTTTGCAGACCATCTTGCCACCCTCCATAATGACTTTGCACTGGGGAGACAGACAACATCAAATCAGACAACAAAGTGTGTCAGAGATTATACACTTGCATGCCCATTGTTCAGACGTAGTATCTCTTTTCATTTCTTTACAGAATGATCAGTTTGCTGCATGGAGCTACTTCATGAACTCAGGTAACAAATGCTATTGCACTGTAGACTTGCAGCCATGATTCTGCTTTCTGCCATGACTCTGCTAGGTTTCTTCCGCAGCAGAAAGTAAATTAGGATTATATTACCGTGAGTTTCTTGCCATCCAAGGTGCTGATTTCAGCCTCTTTGCCAAGGGTGAAGGAGTTGGTGACGGTCTTTCCAGGGGTCTTGGTGGTGACGACGAAGTCGTTGCCATTCTGCTGAATCTCAGTAATGGGCTTGACGTCCTTGGCTACCTTGATGATATCGTCTGGGAGTGCTGTTGAACAAGATAAGTTTATCAGAGCACATTGGATATGTATTTCTGTCAATTATTGTTGCAATATATTGTGATCTAATATCAATTTCAAGAATCTAAGTTTGCATGTGATGTGATCCTCATGGGAATTGTTAATGTCCACTTTGTGCAGGACACTCTCTGATGTCTATGAGGTTATAACGAACAGGAGAAAGCAATAACCAAGTCAAAATGGTCAACCCCAGCAGCGTTACCATAGCTCCCAATGAGTTGTGCTCACCCATGGCCCTGAGGAACTCCTCATAGTTCTCCTGGGCGTACACCTGCCACGTTCCACTGAAGTCCATGTCTGCGTTCCCCTTCACCAAGGCGGGCTAGAGCCTGAGACAGCTGCGTGAAGCTCAGCACAAAGTGGAGAATGTCAGCACTCTACCACACCATCTTATACCCGAAGGTAGAGGAGGGCCCAGGACCATGTCTAATCAGTAACGTAACCCTCTGAAGTAAACCCCACTGTTTGAACAACCGAGAGTTCATTTACTCCTGTTTGGCGGGACAGCTGACAGTGAAGATGCAGCATGAATTTGGATGGTAAGGGTTGTGTCATATGTGAGCCTGCAGGACCTCCGGTGATAAGCTGTATGCCAATGTCAAGGAGACATACAGCTTAACTGCACTCCCACCCCTCGGCAGATCCGACCACAACCTGGTCCACCTCTCTCCCCTCTACAGGCCTGTTGTCCAGCGGCAGCCGGTGACCACCATGACAGTGAGAAGATGGTCACCGGAGGCCATTGTACCATGCCCTTGTACATTCTTGTGATACTGTTATGCTGCTGCAACCCCAGAATTTCACCCCGGGGATCAATAAAGTATCTATCTATAGAGGCTGACAGCAATGGGCAGATTTGCCATGCAGGCAGGGATGTGATGTAAGAGTACACGAGCCGGGAACACAATATTCTTCACCAACAGTAAACTGAATTGACCTTGATGGTGTAATAGTGCAGGGTTCATAACAGGAAGCCTAAACTGATTTAATGGTGTACTATATTTACATTTCAACTGCTTGAGGCATCGTTCACTGAACCTTTGTGTCGTCAAACTTAATCCTGAAGTCATCAAATCTACTCCACTAACTGGAGCTCTTCAGAGGGGTCAGTGACACGGTGGACTGTTTGCTTTTTAAGTTCAAAATACAATTCATCTCTGCTTGCATAACAATACTAAAGCCTTGAGCTCAATTTTGTGAAATATTTCCAACATAAATTGAATGAGACGTTTGAATTAAATGAGAATGAGAAGATACATCTACTAGGAGTACATGTTAAAGAGTGCCCATGAAATGAATACATCAGTGGAAGTCACTTTGAAGAAATAACTTTATTTGCTTTGCACAAGTGAACACAGATTCATACGACATGTCTGATTCTACAAACGCTCTACAGTCCAGGAGCTTTTTGCTGGGTGTCTGTGTTATTACAGGGGCTTTTGTGAACAGAGATAAAGAGACAACGTTCCTGTCATAGTCCCATGTACTCAGCTCAAAGTGCAAGACTAAGATGACTTTTTCAATAAATCGTAACTTGGAATACAATTGGAAATTTGAACATTTGAGCTCTGTCATGGGTCAGATATGTATTTACCATTTAGCCATGTGCAGTTTTTGCCTCATGAACCTCATAACCTAGTCATTATCTGTTGAAATGACAGGCACAGTTAAAACTGAATATGACATCTTCCTGGCATATTCACTGTGGTAGTTATTCATATATATATATATATATATTCATTGGTAGGTCAAATTATATAGACAGAGCTTGCAGAATATAGGGGGTTATATTTTTCATTAAACCCTCAGTGGAGTAAAGTGCTATTGGTACTTATATCCCCTCACACATAAACAAACCACCACCATCTATCTCTCTCTCTATTTATCTATCTACTTATATCAGTGACTTTTCTATCTCCATTTTGTGAAAACTCAAACTGAACCACACAATCTCTTGCCATCTTAATCAAACTCCACAGCGTTAGCCGGCGGCTTATCCCCGTGCTTGTACACACTCAGGGTCACGTTGACCGTCTCAGAGCCGTACTGGTTACGCACGAAGATGCTGTATTTGCCAGAGTTTTCCATGGTGACGTTGTTGACAGTGAGGGTACTACACTTGTGCTCCTTGGTGATATCGAACTGACCCCGGTTGATGATCTCTCTGTCATTCCTAAGCCAGAAGATCTCCGGGGTCGGCTCACCATCGATGAAGCATGTCAGGCACAGGGACTGAGGAGATGAGGAAGAGAGGTCAATGGCATATGACGGCAAGAATCAAATGAACTTGTTAAGGCTGTCTCTTGTGATCCTACGTCCCTCACAAAATGGAGAATAGCAAAAAGGGATAATAATAAGATAATATAGTGTAATGGAACATGGATGTGCACTTCAGTACTGCTGTGGTGTCTGTAACGGGTCTCTGACAATGTTGTACCTTGCCCTCCATGATGGCCACCACATCAGGGAGTCCCTTTGTCACTCTAGCCCGATCTGAAACAACAAGGGAAACATTTCTCTCTGCGTCGACTCTGGGATCATTTAATCATTTTAGTGGGCAGAAATAGCTTAAGGATTAACACACGACCTACTACTCACTTTTCTCAGCAATCGCCACTTGCCTGTGGGATAAAAAACAAGGGGTCAAATCAATATGTCATTACAGTGTGGTGGACTATAATCTAACTCACTGAAAATAGCCTGTTACCTCTGACCCCTCAGCGTTTTCTGTTTGAGTTAGTGTCAACCACAGCAAGCCATGCTGGACACACCATCTATGTGATGTAGCACTTACTTCAACCTCTGGTAATCCAGCAAGGCATCGGCAAAGGCTGTTGAGAGTGATAAAAGACAAAAGCATAAGAGACTAGGAAACTGCTGTCATAAAAAATACATGTACCCTTTCACATTTAGCTAATCTAAGTCTAATCAACTTCTCAGAAATCTTAAGATGCATTTATGAGACCCTTAATACCAAAGTTTGCAAGTCCAACTGCCATTCCCACCCACCTTGTCCAGACAAGTCAAGATGGCGTTTGTGTGTCTCCTTGCCATCGAACATCTCCAGGGTATATTTGCCTTTGTCACCCTCGGTGGGGTTAAATATTTCAATCCAGACTTTCTGCATGCTGCTGCCAGGCTTGGCCCTGGCCTCCTGGTCAATTCTCCTTTCCCTGCAGGGAAAGTAGTGGCAAGAGGTTATTGACTACTGCTACTGTCAGATCTTTTTCTTTCTGCAACCTAAACCTTTTCAGTCGGAAGAGAGTGAGAAGAGCGTGATCCACGATTAAAGGCTCAGACAGAGTCAGAGGTGGAATGAGAAAGGATGAATTATCTCCCTGTATTGTAGAGACAGTTGTTGTATATTTCTAGGTCAGACTAAAGTCATCTTATCAAACACATACTACCCAGAACTACATGAAATTGACCATGTAGCTCACACAAGTCAGATATTTCATCCAGTGTTATACCTAACGGCCCCAGCAGGTGGTGCCAGTAGCCTGACCTAAAACACCCGTTAAGCTCTTGTCATGTTAACCGGATTACATTGCAAAATGGAACCTTCTGATCCTTTCCACAAGTATACAAAATGTATTGAAGTTTATGTCTAAAAAAGAAATTCAATTTGGCAAAATACATATTTTATACCATATTTTAGTAATTTGAATCCCTGACCAGCTGGGAAAATCTGGGTGGGGAAAGCGACTGAAACACTCTTCCATCCCTCAACAATAACTTCCGAGGTCTTTGAGCAAGGCACTTAAAAGAGAAACCCACACTAAAACACTGTTATACATTATACAGCTATTGGCGATGCACCATACACTCCTACCTACGTACACTCCTTTGTTGTTTTTCTTATTCCTGTGGGATAACTGGCCAAACATAGATGATGTCCACCGTAGCTTCAATTGAGTTTGATAGTAGAAACCTTTTAACTGTCTAAAACATTAACAGTTATCAGGTTTTTGATTCAGATTCAACAATCATACGAGGAGAAACCCATCGTACCAATTTCTCCATCGACAGTAGCCTCAATGCACCAGAATGCCATGCAGCCGCGAGACATGTTGCATTTTGAGTAAAGCTCTTGCCTTTTCTCGACTGGAAAACCTCTTGCTCTCGCTACTGCTCTCTCCACCCACACGTATAACCCATAGCTGAATGCAACAAGTTCACACCCATACTCTGGGGGCTGTCGAACGGCATTCTGGGGAAAACCTTGGCTTTTAGAAATCCAACACAACTTCTCTCTTAGTCCTTGAAGAACTAAGAAGTATACATTTGTTAACTGTCATCTTTATACTTAAAATACTCTGTTCTTACTTTGTTCTCTCACGTGAAATGTTGAATGCTACCTCCCTCGGCAGCAGCCCTGATATGGGCTGTGGTTGTCGGGTCAAAGAGGTGCTCTGCATGTGGACTTACTTGAAGTGCCAGCTGGTTTTCAAGTAGCTCAGATAGTATTTGAAAGAGCAGTAGAGCTTGAAACCCTCGGGGGTGCAGTGAATCCTCACTGGGCCCGCTGACAGTGCTGGGGTTTAGACAGCGAGAGAGAGGTAGCGAGAGAGAGAGGTAGAGAGAGAGAGAGAGAGAGAGAGAGAGAGAGAGAGAGAGAGAGAGAGAGAGGTTGGCGGGGGGCAGGAACAATAGATTATTTTAGGGACATTTTTAATTTTAATTGCACCGTTTGTTTACATTTTGATCTCCTTGGAGCATTGCATTGCTTATCTGTGGAGCTCATCATGATATTCTGAAGCAGTGCGCCAAACAATTAATTAACACAGCTTTTAGTTGTATTATCCTCATCCCAACTGAACGCACCTGATGTGAAAAACAAGTAATTGACACATTTCATGATGGATGTTCTCTAAATAAGGGCTTCCAACTGCGATTAACTCACCGCACTGTCTGCTCAGCTGTTGGAGGAGCTTGTCGTACTCTGGAAATAAAAAGAACAATTAAGCTTTCGGAGTTTCAGATTGTTGTTGGGACTCTATAAACGCTGGATTAGAGGAGCGGTGTTACATTATCTGAGTCTTGGGGACACGTAATAAGATCATAAAGAGCCTCTCTCCCGTTATGGATGAGAAAATGTACGGCGATTGAAATTTACACAGCAGCAAATGGGATTGTTGCTGGCGCGCATTTGGTCTGCTGGTGACGGGGACATGTCTCACCTGCATCCAGTAATTCCAAGGTGCTGACGTCCTCTCCTCTCCCATCAGCCACCACAGCTTTGTATGAGCCTGCCTCTGTCTTCGTCACCTGAGGGACGTTAAAATAAATACATTCATCACTTGGAAAATACTCTGGAGAACATCCACGTACCTGAATGCACCTTTAGTTCCATGATAACCCAGCAACACACTAGAAACTGAACTTGGGAATGCCCCCAAAACAGTGTACAGTACATAATGATCAATACTATAAATACACAACCCCAGAATACCATTTCTAAATGATGACTCATATTTGCCTGAGCTCCTGAGCCCCTTCCCCTCCTCTACTGCGACATAAAAAGCCTAAAAATAGCCCGGGGGTAAATGTTCCTGGCTACCTGTGGGAGAGTGAGTGTGCTGACTCCTGATGCCTGGTCGTACGCAGCCTGGGTCAGCTCCACGCCATCTTTGAACCACTTGAGAGTCGTGCCCTTATTTGTGTTTGTCGCCTGTACATAGAGATACGTATTTCAGTAATCCAGCGCTTCTTAGCGTGTACATAGTGTGTACTGATGACAACAGAATCGCCAAGCCGCCAAGTATAATAGCAGTGATTTGGTAAGTGCATTGGAAATTGCACTGTATTCACAAGGTGAGAAACACGTTAGGTTAGATGTGTGACTCATTTTCACCCGATTCTTCAACAATTTTACACAACATAAAAAATAGAAAAGATACATCATATCTTTGTGGTACCTTGCACTTGATAATCAATTCACAATCCTCGCTCACAATCCATGACAGGAACTCCAGGAAATAGGGTCCTGGGAAAACAGAACAAATGATGCACCGGACCATAGAAACAACAACCACACAACCATCCTCTCTTCTGAACAATCAATGCAACATGCTACAGCAGCAGGTCAGCAGTCTAGAGTGAGAATGAATTCACCATCACATCCGAAGTAGAAAAAAATGAAGCAAGGCTACCCAAGGGGGGAAGATAAACCTTTCTGATAAACTTTTCATTTCACTACACACCCCGTGTGTGTATGTGACAAATAAAGTTCTTGAATCTTGAATCTTGAATCTTGAAACCAAAAACAAAGGAAAATAAAAGCTTTGTGGACAACTTTTTTTCATCAAAGAATCAACTGCTGCTAGTGTTTGCTGTTAGTCGATATTACCCCCGCCTCCAAGCGCTAGTGAAGCAAACATCAGTTCCACCACCGGCACCAGCAGCAACATTGATAGTGAGTGTGCTGCCGTCCCAACTGATGCTCAGAGCCAAGGGCAAGCAAATATAAAAATGAGATGAAATATAAAAGAAATAGCTCAAATATCACATATTACTAAAAAGAGACATTGCACCTAGTGGAACACACTCACATGTTTGTCTTCTTGTCATGGATACAAATACTGGCCTTGAAAATCATTCATTTATCAGTCAATATGTGACAGATTGATTGCTTTACTGACCAGTATTACCGGCAGCCTACTGATATGTTACCAATAATAAATCCATTTTTTTGATAAAGTAGTTAATTGCATGATTATTTCAGCCAGATATCCAGTATTATTATTATTATTATTATTATTATTATTATTATTAGTAGTAGTAGTAGTAGTAGTAGTAGTAGTAGTAGTAGTAGTAGTGTCCTGGGTGTGCTTTCTCCTGTGCTTTCTCCTGTGTACCGCTACCACTACTACTTCTGCTACTACTATTATTACTACCGCTACTAAAACTCCCTATTGTTTTAAGTGTGCCTCTGTTTCCATATCAGTGCAATTGAAAAGAGTAAAATAAGAAAAGGGAATGAAAATGCAGCAACAGATGCACCCCAAAGAACATTCCAGAAGTAGACCTCTCACCTGACTTTCTCTTGAGGTCGCGCCGGTTTGCATCAGCCAAGGCCAGCGCCTGACGGAACTCTGCCAGAGACAGACAGCATCAGACAGTATGACACCCATTCACTGTGAAAACAGACTGGTAATACTACCCGACCACAGCCTGTTGTTTCAAAAGGATCTCATCTAAGGAAACTGAGCACGGGAGAACCCAACAACAAGATATAATGTCTTCATTGTGGCGCAAATCTGATTCTCTTACATCTAAACAGGTAAATAGTCCACCCTCTTTGAGAAGGTCACTTTCTCTTGCGCCACTGTAAATCTAGCCAGCGTGACAGTGTCCCATTTAGGCTGATGCCAACGTTACCCCCTTTGTGGTGAATACGTGAATGACTCACTTTGATCCACAAAGACCAGCGTGAACTGGTTCTTAGCGCGGCCGTCCCTCAGCTGAGCCGTGTAAGAGCCCTCGTCTTCCTGAGACAGCTGATCAAAGAGGATCTCAACCAGACCGCTGGCCTTGTCAAAGTTAATCTTACGGTGCTGCAGAAGAGTAAACAAGTGTTACCTCATGCTAATTCATATACAGACAGATTCTCACATATTGTAGGAGGAAAAGATATTTGCCAGCTATCGCATAGGCAAACTGATACGATGATAAGAGAATCTAGTGTGAATCAGTGCACAAAACTGGCAGAAACGACATGTAGATATATGCACACCCACAATGTAATAACATTTGAGCTGAATTTTATGACTTTTATGTGCCTTGCATGTTGATAGGCATCAGTGGTGGATGAGATATGTGATGCATGGTAAGCCTGAGGGCCCTAATCAGCTAAATGGCTTTTTGAATTTGCAAACCTCAGCTGTGATCATTTGGAAATAAAGTCTAATCACTACTATTCAGATGTAACTCTGACATAGGGAAATAATGGAAGAGATGAAACAGACGTGATGAAGCTGCTGAATATGAAGCAGTCTCTCTTCACACACGAACACACAAACACACAGAACCCAGAGTAAAAATATCATGTGTCGTATTTGCTTTTCTCCCGATGGTCACATTTGCACATGGTGCAATGACCTTGACAGCCCTGCTGGTTATTCTTAGCTCAGTGTCATACCGTATATCAGTGCTAAGGATGCTTGCTCATATTCAGTTTGTTTTCCTCAATGATCTCTGTCTCTTTATTTTAGCCTGAATTGCATTTTGAAAATGGCAAGTGAGATTATTGTGTCATTATTTCCCATATTCCCTCTCGCTACAGCCGTTCCATCATTTTGTCATAAGGTGAGAATGTTTATGAAATTGCTTTTTTTGTGAGTATTTGTGTATTTGTGAGATGTTTTCCAAATTAAACAAATCTGGAGGTTATTTTTGAGTTATTATGTGATTATGTGATATTCTAGTCATGATTCTTAAAAATGCATGGCGCTACATCTGCAGCGTGCATTGATATGCCCTACATGCAGCAGGGCATGTACCATAATAAGCACTCTGGGGATTAGCGGAACTGAGGATCTCGCTGAGCGATGCTTTCTCAGGCTAGTACAGATACAGTATTGATATGTTAGGTCCTGCAGAGGGCTGTTACTTTGCAACTGTGCTGCAAAGCTGGGACCTCATGCCTACCCCTACCCTCATGACCAGAAAAAAACAAAACAAATAAATAATGTGATCAGTGAATAGAATATGAACTATGAAAACATAACACAAACATACAGAATATGTCATTTGGTGGACACTTGTGTGCCTTACAGTAGGAGTGCAAACATTGTTAGCCTGGGTGGGACAGGGTTGGTGCCAGCCTCAACTCACTGAGCTGCCGGACCACAGAGTAACCTATGCAGCGGCTCTCACCGGAGTGCTGGAGATCTCTCGGTCGTTGAAGACGAGACGGAGCTCAGCAGCAGGACTCAGACTCTCAGTCTGGAGCCATAGACGCACGTTGCCGTTCTCTGACACCTCCACCTGCCAGCCTGACTTCAGCGCTATCACTGCCAGGCCAAACATCACAAAACAAGGAGCGCCATGAACACTTTAAGCAGAGGCTTTGTTGAATCAGATCACATTACCACAGAAGCATCATAGACTATTGTATATGTAGAGTGATATGCCCAGTTCACATATAGCATGTATACTGTCCAGTGTGAGTCATGCTGTCCCTTCACACTGTATTTGAATGTGTGTTGATATGTTGTGAAACTCTGTAAGTTGTTAATATGTCCCTGCACCAATGTCAGACCAATTCCTGTGCATTTATTGTACTTGTCGAATAAAGTGATTTCTCTTGATGATACATCATCCCTGCGGTACGTACGTGGGTTTCTGACTTGCCAGCTGAGTTCTGTCAGTCTTTCAAGGTCTGAAAATAGAGACAGCAGGTTCATTTCAAATAATTAGTGCCGACATCTCGATCAGGACAGACATTTTGTAACACGTAACACATGATGATTGCTTATTCCTATTCTATCCTCTTTCCCACACACACAAACACCCAAAGGCTTTAGTTTACCTTCGGCAGTGAAGTTGTAGCTGGAGGAGAGGTAGGGGTTGTCACTCATCTCCACCATGTAGAGACCCAGGTCTTCCTCGGACGGGTCAGTGAAGGTGAGGACTGATCTGGGGATGGACAGATGGAAAGAGCAACGTCAGCCTCCGGTTCCTCCCCTGTTTGTACCAACCACCACCAGACCGTACAACGTTTCCTGCCCCAGCAGCCCTAGCTTCACCCAACTTCAACTTCAACTATTTTTTATAACACATGCCATCAAGGGGTGGTGTAGTGTGAATGTGAAGGCAGGCACATATTCCCACAATCTCCTTTTGCAAATTGAATGCTTGAACCCTCTTCTAATGGCAATACAGACCTTAGAGTACAAATATATGCTTTAAATATCGTAACTTGCAAGTACTAAATATGTCTACATAATAACAATATGATATTTTGTCCACATTGCACGGCTCTAGCTTCACATCCACCATAGTTGCTGAAACAGTGCTGGGTGGAACAGCGTGAAAGGGAATTACCCGGGTCAGTGTTGTACAAATCAGACATGGCACTTGAGCGTGAAAAGGACATTGAGGGTTGGACAGGCACAGACAGGCGGACCCTCAGTGAGACAGACGGTTAATGTGAGGTCGCCTCCACTGGGTCAGACACCTGGGTGACCTTTCAGCATCCAAAACATTTCTCTCACAGCTTGACTGACTCCTCGCAAGAATCCCCTTGTTGTTCACGTGCATTCTCACCGATTCCTTTTGAATTCACATACACACACGAGCGAGGACGTGCAGGTCGTAGTGCACACAAACAATCCTACTTATTGTTCTTGCTCTCTATCCTGGCTCTCCCGGCATCGATGGCCTCTCGGTAGTTTTTGCTCCAGAGGAACCTGTCGATCATTTCTGCAGGCTCGTAGATCAGAAATATGAAGCCATCGTTGTCCACGCCGATCTTAATGTTTTTGGTGCCTGAGGTGGAGAGAAGGGGGTCAATGATGTTTCACGGTGTTGAGCTAGATCAAAGTGAGCTCAGCAAACTGCAGTGTGTTGCTGTAACTACACATCCATGGCTGAAGTTTCCAACAGCAAATTCCAAATGATATATAATGCAAAGCCCTGTGCATTATTCTAGGCACAACAAACAAAACGTTTCACCTCAAGAGGCTTTGTCAGGCCATGAATATTCACTTAGTGTGAGTAATGAAGCAGAGGGTTTTGCATTACATTGCAAGTTGGTACCAACATAATCTGGGAAAACCTAGCCAAGCATTTCTGATCTGCACGCACTTCTGCACATTCTCTGCATGCATGCATGGCCCGTATACATCTGCACATACGCAGACATGCATGATCTGGCACTTTATCATCAGTGATCTGTACAGCGGGAGCATTGATAGCTGACCTTGGTGGGTCTGAGCTGTGATTGGCTCAGAGGGCAGGGAAGCCAAGCCCACTCCTGCTTCATTGACAGCAGACACTCGGAGACGGTAGGTCTGACCAGCCTGGAGACCTGACGCCTGGATGCCATGAGAAACACATTATTTAGTTAGCATTGATTCTCTTACTTTCAACCCACACCAAACACAAAGGGATGAAAAACAGGGGCACTCAAATTTTCCACAACATGAACAAATAAGGCGAGCGCTGTGCACTCTCAGTGACAGAGGTAAGGTAGAAACTCTATGTTACAATACATTTAAACCATCAGTCAAGTCATTTTATTGTCCCACTAGGGGAAATTTGGTTGCAGCCAGGTATTAAAAACACGTTCAATCATCATAAAATAGAACATAAAGACAGAACACAGAGACAACAATACAATACAGTATCAAATAGCTGAGCGCAGAAAGTGCCGAGTGCAATCATTTGTGCAAATTAGTCTTCATCAAGCCTTTGACCGTAGGACCAGCAAATAAACACCTGAAAAACCCTAGTGAGTGTGAGTCTTCCTCTCTATTTGTTTCACTGACAGAATGGGCATCAATCCATGTTGATATTTCTGATATAGCCCCGTCACCTACCCTGTAAAAGGTGTCAGGGATCGGCTTGTCATTAAGAGCAGTCCAGTGATCCGATTGGTCGTCCTTGCTGATTTCCACCAGATATCCAGTGACAGGACTCTGTCCTTCATAGAGGGGTGCCGCCCACAGCAGCACCAGGGAGTTATGTCTCACCTCCCTGAACTCCAGGTCATAGGGACAGCCTAGAGGGGAGAGGAGGACTGGGTCATGGGTCACAACAACAAGGTGAATGGCTTTTCTGCAGGTGACCCATGGACGCTTAGCCAAAGAGATAGAGATAGAGAGCATGTGTGTGTGTGTGTGTGTGTGTGCATAAGCACACTCATCCCAGCAGCCTCTTTTGCCGGGGTGCCAAACAAAGAAAACATTTTGGTCTGTTTATTTTCTTGCAAGGACCATAAGAAACCATAACCTGACAGGGTTTCTGTGACAGGAGGGGAAATCGTAACAAATTGAACCAACAATAACAGTAAAGTCAAAGAACTGAAGTGAGTTTGCTAAATCTAAAACCCGTTCTGACTTAGTGACGGAAACTCATTAAGTAAATGAACTACCATGCTGGCACTTTTAAATTATTAAAGCGTAGAGGAAAACCCATTTGACTAAATGAATGAGCTGTTCTTTAAAAGTGGTGTGTGAGAGAGTCTCCATTTTCAATACTAATATCATGAGAAGCTGATATGAGTGGGGCTGGCACTGCTGGGGATGGCTGTCCATGGTCTGTGTGTGTGTGTGTGTGTGTGTGTGCACATCTGTGTGTTTGTAATAATGTAATGATAAAGTTAATGTAATACTTTACTGATCCCTCTGGGGAAATTATCTTTTCGCTTTCCCCCCTTTCAGGGAGGTCAGAGCAGAGTCAGATACACAACAGCACCACTCCTGCAGGTAGGGGATTCAGTGTCTTGCTCAAGGACACCTGGGGCCAACATGGAGGGGCTTGAATCCACATCCTCCAGTTTAAGGAGGGCCTCCCAATTCACTATGCCACACTTTCAGCTTTCAATTATATCAATTAAAAAGTGCAAGCCGATAGATACTTTATTTTCAAATGTTTGGATAGGTTGGATGCGACCACTTTCTAATGTCAGAAAGTAGTTTTTCAGTATGTGTATTTTAAAGAAAATCCCCTCCCTTAACTGACTTATTTGAACGTGAATTGACCATAACTCTGGTTTATATGAAAATGTATGTTTGTCTGATCTTGTATCAGTGCCCATTCTCCTCACCTGGCTGTGGCATTGTCCACTTCTCACACAGGAAAGCTTCACTGGCCTCAGAGGGCTTCCCCACGCCAACCACGTTGGCAGCAAATACGCGGAACTGGTAGTAGTGCCCACCAGTCAGGTTGCAAACCTATGAGATGGAATATACAGTACACAGATCAATTTGACTTCATTCAAACTAGTGTCCCATTTCTAAAGAGAACATGGATCAGATGGCTCATCATTTAGGAATAGGACCCTCCAACAATCCACTGTCTCTTGTATTCCCCAGGTTGTGCTCTCACACCGAAGCAGGCATTTTCCATGGTATCAGCTCTGCTGCTGCCACAGCACTTTTGCTGAGCCCCCAAGACAGTGACTTTAGAAAGAGAGGATATTCAGTCTTATTGATCTGCCGATTGATCTTCCTATTCACAGCCACTTAAAGCCCTTACCGCCTCTGTGAGCAGTTCTGAACTTCTCCTGCAGCTTTAGGCTCTCTCCCAACTAGCTGTCGATTGACACAAGCAGAGGGAGATTATTTCACAGTAATAGCAATCGCTATTTTAAAGCCGACCCCCACCAGCCATCCCCTTTGTCAACTATAGATCATTCTTTAACCACACTTGGGTAGAACGACAGCTTTCTTATCAGATCAATATATATGGAGTCTCTCCACCCGAGAAATAGAAAGGGGTCTGCCAAAAATAGGACGCAGGTACAACATCCATCCACTAGATGATGCACAAGTTACATTCATTTTTTATTTTATACTTTATTCATCCCCCTCGGGGAAAATAGTCTTTTCGCTCTCTGGTTGGGGTGCAAGGTCATCCTGCTAGTGTGGTGCCTGTGGGGCAAGTAGGGGATAAGTGTCTTGCTCAAGGATACTTTAGTAGGTATGGTTGCATGGGGGATTGAACCCCTGCCCTCTGCTTGGAGGACAACCTCTCTAACCACATGTCAATGCCCTACATGAACGGACCATTAACTGGTATGTGGTGGAATTTCAATCCAGCGAGAGAGAGAGAGATTCTCTGGGTTCATGTCTCTGACTGTCCTAATGAGGCAGGATAGGTGGCATGCCTGCCTGACTGCTAAAGCTGTGGAAGCTTTCAGGGCAAAGTAATTTACATTGCCTACACAAAGCAGGGAAGAAACGAGCCCTGAGCGCAGCATCACAGCACAATCAATACTCTAATTAAGCTGGTTTACATCCAGGAAGGCAGCGGACCGACTCAAATAAACAGTAGAGAGTAGAGAGTTTTAGGATGTGAGACGGTTGTAGGTGCTGATTTAGCCCAACAGGGGGAGTTACATGTTCTCACCACTTGGTTTCCAGCATTCAGGGGTCTCCAATGATCAAGTGCGGCTGGAAGGACTCTGCACATCCCAATATCTAGGGCTAGTCTTGAAATAGTACTGTCATTTTCTTTGCAACCAGCTTTTGTTTTTTTCCCCCACGAGCTACAAACAACCACTCAAACACAACACATTCACACAATGTCTAATTAGGCAGCACCTGTAATCTCCCTGAAACAGGTTAAAGATTTAACTTTCCTCCGGGTCTCCATGGACACTGCTTGTTGCCTAGTGACACCGCCAATGTAGACGTGGGACTTTATAATACTGCCCTTATTTCAAGGCAACTGCTGAATGGGGAGAAATCCTATACTGGTACAATTACATTAAAAGCAAGCCATTATGTCAACAATGGTTATAATTCGTATTGTTGTGCTTGCTGGGGGGAAAAATGCTAGTCTTCTTAATGCTCTTGTTCAATCAAAAGTTGAATAGGTGTCATACATACAATAGGTGGCACTAATATACAGTGTAGAGCAAATAATGCATCCAGCGACCTCAAATCTACTTCATGCACATTACAGAAAAGGTCCATACCATAATCACATCACACTATCCCCATTCAGTGTGCATGTTAGGCGATCAGCTTCACTCCCATACCGACCTTAAACTGCCTCTCCTTCACAGGCTTGACGTTGACCTCGCTCCACGCGGCCACGCCCTTTTCCCTCTGGTCCAGGTAGTAGCCGCGTACAGGTTCTCCTCGGCCGCCGGCGGGGGCCCTCCAGGTCAGCACCATCTCCGAGCCAGTGCACAGCAGCAGGACGATGGCCGAGGGAGAGGACGGGAAGACCTGGACCGAAGGAGAAGGGGAAATCATGAGGTCAGTGGGAGGAGACGGTTTTTGTGAATCTCCACGGGGGAAAACGTTCTTGTTTATTGGACCAAGAAATGTCACCAACTCCCTGGCCCGCCACAACTCCTGCCTGGAGCATAAGGCATAAGCAGTTGCAAATTTATAACTCTGGGCCTCCATGTGAATGGAAAAAAAACATCCAACTTCTATTCCATTCTGCATCATTTTTTATTCTTCCAGTTCACTTGAGGACATTGTTGGATTCCAGACACAAAGAATTGGACTTTAGCCAAAGTGTCCCCAGGTAATGGCTGATGTGAGAGGACTCTGGCAACGAGTGGCAGGCAAAATGACTCATCATTATATTGGGTTGCAAGCTGCAGAGAGCATATTTATCTGAGATTGCAACAAGGGAACGAGAGGAGGGGCCAGCAGCTCTTCAACAGGTACCTCACCACCTAGCCCTAAACCAACCATCGCATTTTGTGGCTTGGGCATATGCAATACCTGTCGCTGCGTAATATTTGAATGCTACACGAGAGAAAGGAGGTTGACTGGCATGTGGAAGGAACACAGTCTCAGTTGAATATGATAAAAGCAGCGGTGGGCATCATTGTGATGTGATGCAAGCTTTCCTAGCTCGCCCTTTCTTTGTCCCTTTATCCAACTTGAATAAAACATTTTCCTACTTTTATAAAAAAAATGCTGTTGTGTTGCGAGTGATGCTGCTAAGTACACACTTCTAAAAAAAACTCTTCCATAGGGCACACAGATACAGCTCAGAGAGGGTTTTTGAAATAAACCTGCTAACATTTTCCCAGTAAGAATCTGTTCATTTTTTATAGCATTCATCTGATCTGGTTTGTGTGTGTTTCTTGTGTGCTGGGAAGCCTCACAGAGCAACTAATCCTTAAAGCATCTTGTACAGAGATGATAGATTGATAGACTCAACATGTTAGCAAGCCATTTTAATTAGAAATGCTCTAACGTGGATTTGTTCTGTAAGATTCGCCGTGCTCCTCGGCTGGTAAATGCATCAGACTTTTCCTGGTTGTTAAAACATTTTGAGTGTATGACTTCGTGTCCTTGCTGATAGTTGCACTTACAGACGGCCGACTTGACCAGGATGGGGGATGACTCATTCGAGTACTTGCTGTTTCCTGCTCGGCTCACGGACTTCACCCTAAACACGTACTCCCTCTGGGTCTTGAGGCCATGGACTGTAAACCTGAGGTGGGGAGAGACAAGGTTGAGGCAGGCTGAATGATCATTCAATCAAATACTGCCATCTGGCACGCCATCAGCTCAACGAAATCACCTGCACCCAACTGGTCGTGTTCACGGACATGTTTCAAATCTTCTTTGAGCCACGCTTGAAGGCCGAGCTGTGATCAAAGTCTATTCTTTCTTTTCTGTTTTAATTCAGACTCCCACTGGTTGTTAGAAACTAGTTGTTTTCCTAGCCAAATAACAGATACAAACAATAAAGAAAAGTATAAATAGAGACCTGGTTTTGGTAATAGGCTTGTTGTTGACAGTCCTCCAGTCTTGTTTGTCAGTTTCACTGTAGTACAGGTAGTAACCCAGGATGTCGTCCTTCTCTTTGGGCTCCTGCCACTGGAGCAGCACTGAGGTGTCGGTGTCTCTGATGGCCAGGACTGACTGAGCCGAAGCTGGCACGGCTGATGGGAATCAATGAAAAAGCCATCACTTTTTCATAAGCGTGATCAAAAAGAAAGAAATACTCTGTTTACACAACTCTGCCTATGATCTGGAGAAGCCCAAAGACTATTTGAGAATAAGAGGAGGTCTCCAGAGGTACTAATTTAATCTGTGATGACAGAGATCGATCCACTAACACTGAGATGGATGGACTATTGCAAATGTTGAACTTGTACACCCAAACGAGCCTGAAGTGCTGATGTCTCTGAACCACAAAACAAGCATACAACAGGCCTGTCCATATACTGCACAATCACTATCCTTATCTCAAACTGTGCAAACCGTGTCCTTGCTGCAGTGTACAACCACGTATATCATTCACCTATCTGCCCAATATCATGATACAATATGGATGCACTTACAGCTGCACCTGTGAAAACGTCTTGTCTTATCAGATTAAATCATAAACTGGAGCTGCAACAGGGAAGAGAATTCCTTCTTCCCTAATTGAAACCCTGTAGATGCGCCCTATTTGCCTCAATTAATTTCAGGTGTCAGGTATAGGGTCACCGATGGGAAATCTTCTCGCCACACAGGAAATGACAAAAACTTGACAGCAAATACAACACTTTGTCATAAACAGCAGCGAGTGATTGTTCCATCCAGAGAAAGCGGAATTCCCCGATGATGGTTGAACATGCTGGGGGAAAAAAAAATATCTTTCATCATCTTCACCCGTTTCCATTATTGCTGGTGGTGTCTGCACACAACGTAGATGATGATATCAGGGCTCGATTTCCAACCTTCAATGGCACGTCACGTCATTGTTTTGTACAGTATGAAAAACAACTCGCACAGACTTGAAAATTGCCCCGAGGTAGATAATCCATCACAGTAAACATGAGCTGAGTGTTTTCCCATCAGAGTGTGCATTCCGTTACGCTCTGCCGACTGTCAATCACCTTACACTGATAGGAAGAAATGGAAGTCTCCGCCTGTAATTAATCCGGCAAAACATACTTTATTGTCACATCCATGTCTTCTTATTTGGGGCGTCTTTGTTAGCTGAAAAATCAGTAAATGTTAGAAAATCTAATCACATGTGGCATTGTATTGACTAAGACACAGACAGAGGTAAACGTGCTATAACTCTGAATGCTACTACAGCGACTACAAAGCCACCTCACCTTGCGGCTCTGCCAAGGAGATCACCATGCTGGGCTCGGAGGGGTCGCTGACGCCATACTTGTTGATGGAGCGCACCCTGAAGCGATACTCCTTGCCCTTGGCCAGGTCAAACACCGGGAACCTGGGAGAGTTCACCACCATGTCCATACTGGCCAGCTCCCAGTTGTCCTTCCCTGCCAGCGACTGGTGGAGAGACAGCACGAGAAAGACAAGAAGTTAATTTCCAAAATGCTATATATACATTTTGTGGGGAAAAAAATAATCATTACCTGATGTTGATCATTAAATATCTTCAAAATATAGAGGATCCTGTCTGTAAAAGCATTATTTTGTCAGCTTAAAGGAGCAATAAGTTATATTTTTGCTAGCCCAAGTGAGCCACCGGTGTGTAGGAGATAATTTCTATTGTTGTTGCAATTCCCACTGGTCGCCAACAGAGGTTGATAAACGTCATAGATTACTTAGTGCTGCTTTAAACTGCCTAATATTCTATAATAAAATAGCATCATTTGTTTCATTTGTTCGCAATCGCTTTGTAATGTAATGGTGTTCATCTCATTTTGGAGAAAAACCGTTAATGTTCAGATGAGGGTAAACAGGAAGACTGAAGACTGGCAGGGAAGGAGGTATGAGAGGTGGAAAGGCTGGCAGACATGAAGACAGACGCTCACAGAGATTCAGAGAAAGCCCCGAGACATGGAGATCAGACAGACAGACCTGCAGGTAGACATGCAGACCATCAGCGATTCCTCCTGTTGTCAATTAGCAGTCTTGGCTAATGACCACATAGATCTAAAGCCGCCTCATTAATGGTTTATGGTTTTGTTTCATTCTCTGCCTCCCTGTTTGAGTTGGATTCCTCAACAACAGAATGAGGCATTTGGAAGGAGACTGGTGATTATAAAGAGCTTGCTCGGGGGCAAGAGGGACATTTGAATGTTCCCTTCATTTTCTGGGCGGAAGTGAAGCAGCGGAGTTTAGTCATTTCAGATGCTTTTTGACAGATTTGACAGTTTTATTACCCTGCAACTTATAAAAGTCCAATAAAAATCCATTTCCTGTGGCAGTTTGCCGCCTTTTCTCCGATTATTGGAGCTACAAGCAGTTGGGCGTCTGGGTTGATATTGGAAAACCGAGCCTCACTGTCGAAGCGAAAGGGTCACTCCCAGCACTTTGATTTGTTAGAAGAAAACTTTTCTCATTTTGGCATAATTTTGAACTGTAATTTGGACTTGAAAAAAAAAATTCATAAAATATAGCCGCAAGCAGCTATATTTCAAGCCCAAATGTTTTTAGTTTTTGTAGCATATCAGCACCAAATTGTCAAATTTCACAAAGGCATTTAGCTCATTTAGCCATCCAATCTATCACTTTCCTGCTGACCACAGTAAAGCGATTTAAAATGTTCCCTTGTTCTTTCAGTTAATACATTTTCCCTGGGCCAATTATCCTTTGCAATGAAAAGTCTCCAAATGACTGTCAGGGGTCAAGAGAGTGGAAATGTTCAAAAACGAGGTTTAGATACCGTAGCCATTAAAATGACCTTGTGGCGGTTTTGACCTCTTGAATTCATCTATATATTAACATTACTGTGACAGCACCATTGGTTGGCTTCACTTTGAAGGATTTACATGAAATTTGGTGTGATCATTGTAAATAAAGACTGAAACATGTACTCCATGTTTTGTCGTGATTTGCAAACCCGCTTTTAGTTACAATCCATAATGTGAAAGAAAAGCCCAAACAATGTCCCACGTTCTGGAGGCATCACCTGAATGCACCAATAAAACACGCTGCTGTTTTTCTGTTGCTGTCCTAGAAAAACCTGATACAAGTAAGACAAAACCAGAATAAACCTTTGACTAAATTTAAACCAGACTCAACGCAGGTAAAAAAAATCTTTGTTAACAAGCAAATTAAACTCCCAGATCTGAAGCGCATGCCGCGAAAGAGCAACATCAAGGTCTGCTGGTCTTTAATGAGGTCACAAATTCCCACCTAAACTGACACCACATCAGTAGAAGTGGGTTTGTGTTTCTCCTGACTTTAATTAGTGCTGTGGTCAGGAGCCTGCCTGTTAATTCGCCCATATTCCGGTGTGTGAGTGTGTGTGTGTGTGTGTGTGTGTGTGTTCTTGTGTTTCTATACTTATGAGGACCCTCAGAGGGATAGAAAGTTAAAGAAAAACACCCAAAGTGAAGACGTTGAGGTGAGGGATTGAGGTTACGGGTAGTTTAGGGGTTTGGGGATGAATGTCGTCAATGAAGGTCTGCACAAATATAGTAATACAAGCATCTGTGTGTGTTTGTATGTGTGTGTGTGTGTGTGTGTGTGTGTGTGTGTGTGTGTGTGTGTGTGTGCGTGTTTGGGGGGGTGCGTAAAGACTGACCCGCTCCACATAGAAGGTGAGCGGCTCCCTGCCTCTGGGTTCAGGCTCAGTCCAGCTCAGCACTACGTAGGTGTTGCTCACCACGCAGGCGTGGACGTCCGTAGGAGGGAAGGGAACCCTGATCTGACCTGGACGGCGAAGACAACGGGAGGAGGAAGAGGAGGAGAACAAGTTTGGAACAAGGGCAATCCAAATCCATGTAGAACATAAAAAGTGCTGGCTGAGACTTTTTTTTTTATAGCAGATCCGTGTCAAGCATGAGCTGGGAGGGATCTACTTCTCAGACCCAGTTTCAGGACAACATAAAGTCAAATGGAGTGTGGAAAGGACGATAGAAGCGTCCTTTTTGTCACAAGTCCTCACTTTTGATCATACGTGCCTGTCTGCCTGCTTGTCTCTCTGTCTGCCTGTCTTTCTGCTTGAATCGCCCGAGGAGTCAGCAATGTGGATCAAAGAGGAGGCAGTGAAATGAAAGATGCTGATCTGTATATCTGTGTATGTGTCCGTGTGAATGCATGTGTGTGCCGCAACATCAGTCGACGTTTGATGAAAGTTTGATCTCACAACTTTGTTTCAGTGCAACTTTGCCCTGTGTTTTCCTCATTGTCAGCTGATGAAGGAACTGGAAAACATCACACACTCACACACACTCCAATCTCCATGAAGAGCTGGGGTATAGAGGGTGCCACTGCATTCTCACTGCTACCCTCAATAGGCTACCATTCATTTCCTGGTGTTCGCCTCCTCAGACAGAAAATCCTCCTTTCCTCTATCTCTCTTTGTCTGTGAGTTACATTGCCGGGGTTATCAGCCCTCTTCACAGGAGAAAGCATCCGGAGTACCTCGGGCCATTATGTGCATTTACCAGGACACACCGGGGACTATTTATTCTATTCGGTTCTGTAAATGTGACAAATGTACATCGGCCTTGGCCATACAATTACTGCAGCCGGTTGTTAAATATAATATGGAGATGAATTAAGCCGGGAGCCCCGACGGCGAGGAGCTACGCACCATGTGGGCCAGTGAAAAATTAAAATAGCATATTTGAATGGGGCCAAAAGTTGGGAGATCAAATGGCATCATTTTATGACAATTTTATACATGGAAATAAAAGCACAGCTTCCTCACCTTCCAGCTGGTCTTTGGTAATGGTGATCTCCCTCCCCATGTCCACTTTGACCACTGAGAGAGAGAGAGAGAAAGAAAGCAGTAAGAGATATCAGGGTAATGAAGTTATATGAGGGCCCATGATAACACTATTAGTGTTAATGTTGGAGGGGCCGCCCGCCAGAGAGCGAGAGATAAAGAGAGAGATGGAGGGATGGAAAACTAGCCAGAGGCAAGCCGGCCTTCTGTCTGTCCTTCATCTGTGTTTAATGATCCACAGCATCTGACCAGAGACCCCATCTGTCCTGCCCTGACACACACACACTCACACACACACACTCACACACACTTGATGACCGATGTCACATCTCATCCACTCTCTCTCCCATCTTCCCCGTCCCTCCACTGTGTATTTAAAGAAGCTAAATGCCTTGAAAGTAATCTTTTTAAAAAAACAAAGTGTTTCTCTCTACTAGGCCATTAGGAGCTGTAATGACCGTAGAAACCCCCAGGCAGCATGAAATGAGATCCCACCACATCTATACCTACATCTGTTTACTGTCTGGTCCTGACCTCTGTGTGAGTGTAACACAGAAACTGAGTCGGTGAATTAACAACAGGGATGGGTCTCTAACACACGGCTGATGCTGTTGGTAGCAGCACATATTCCACTTCTTATACTGACATTTTAACAATTTGTTTCCACACAGTTTTGCATGAGTGTTCAACTGCAACTCGTCTTCGAGAGTCATTCAGCCGGGGCAACTGAAAGTGAAACTTCTTCATGTGGTATAAAGTAATTTTGTACAAATCCACTCTGTTCTTTACTGAGCAGTATGAAACAAACTAAAATGTATATTAAAAAGTGATATTATTGTTGTATTATTATTATAGCACTTATTTCAGGGTTCTTCTTCTATTTGTTTGCATGGACTGATGTGATTTAGTGATGTGTATATATATATATATACATATATATATATGTATGTAGCACTATATGTTTTTAAATCCTTTTATCCTTTTATGGTCATCACACAATACAGACCCAACACATTTCTAATAAATCATATTGTTATACGCTAAGCTATGTTTGCTAACGGTTCAGTTGCTAACGTTAACTAGCAAGACAAGCAGACTAACATTACTGTATTCTCCATATAAGAGATTGTGGCAGACTGGGGGGAGGCCAGCCGATCAACCGGGGAGCCGGAGAGCCGAGGCCCCATTCAAAGTGATTGATAATTCATTAGGTCTATATGTCATTGGACTGTACATCCTGTACTTGTTCCTGATTGGGTGTTAGCGTTTGTGTTCATTGATCACTGATCATTCATTGCACATCAGTGACAACTCGGTGGGTGTCGGTTCCACATGCAAAGGTTTGTTTGTTTTTTTATCTCCGGTGTTACATTTTTTTTACTGCAACTGACAGTTAAGGTCTAAGTTGTAGCTGACATTGTCCAAAACATGCTTTACAATCCTGAGACCAAACTATTGATAATATGTTGTAAATGGTGCATCGGCGTTAATTGTTGTGGGTAAAAAACATCCTGAAAACCTTTGAAGCATAGGAAGAATAATATCTATTGCTGTGTGTTTATAAATATGTGTGCTAGCTGATTTCACTCTCTCTCTCTCTCTCCCCCTACACCCCCCAATCCCATCCCTAGCCTCATGGGAACACGTCAAATCCTGTCAGATCAACCCCCCTTAATAATTCCCCCCCATAACTCCATCATTCCTCTCTCTCCTTCTGTCTCTCCCTCTCGTCTCTCTTGTTGTTCCGACGGATCTCCTTCCACTCGTTTGTTCATTCATCTGTTCATTAATTAGTTTGTCTGTCTGTCATGGCACCGCCAATTGGATCGGGACAAAACTTGGAGGGAATGATGCATCTCACCATCGCATTTTGTCACTTTTAAAAATCCACCAGTTCGGCTCATGTGGGGCGCTATGTCAGGTCAAAGCGAGGTGACATATTTGTTACTGATGGACCGTGAGGAGGACTGCATCATTTGAGGGGGTTTGACATATTTACTGTGTGTGTGTGTGTGTGTGTGTGTGTGTGTGTTACCCATTGTCCTGGTATGTTCCAGGGGGTCTGCAGTGAGGACGGGCTCAGTAGCCTTGGAGGGACGTCCTACACCAGCCTGATTGACAGCACACACCCTGAACTGGTACATCATTCCTTCCTGCAGTCCAAACACCGGGTAGCGGCACAGACTCTGGACCACTTCATTACAACGCACCCACTGGCCCTGACCTATGTTGCATCTGCAGAGAGAGAGAGAGAGAGAGAGAGAGAGAGAGAGAGAGAGAGAGAGAGAGAGAGAGAGAGGTAAAAATAAACGTAGAACTACAGACTTTTTGAAACACATTGTATGCAATCAGTATTGTATGTCATTATGAAACCAATTTCAAAGCCTATGATTTTGACCAAAATCCATCATCTCAAGATAATGGATCTCGAAACACAGTAAAAATAGATTTTTTCAAAGTAGAGTTTGAGTGCAGATTATACAACATCGATAATAAACTGCTGCTACTTGCAGTAAACAGAGTCAGCAAAGAGCAGAGTTTTCAAACCGTGAGGGGGTTGCTAGGGAACTGGAAGGCATCTTGCTCTTTCTTTGTCTCTTTCTTCCTCTACCCAATATCCAATAGCATTCATCAGTGTACATCCTGTACACCGAGTAAACCTGAGTCACGCACACACAAACACACAACTACACATCAAGACAAGGACAGACACACATACAGGCACATGCACACACCGATACAAAACGTCTTGTATTGGCGATGTACATAGGACGGTCCTGATTGATCGGTGTCACTGATGAGTGTGCACCTGTTCTCCTGCGGGAGACTTTGACTCCGGTGTTAACATAGTGTTGAGGGCCGATAATTACCATGTATATCATCCATCTCCTCTGAACTCTGCCAAATGGATATTAAAGCCACCGTTGGCTGCCACCACCGCCATCTTTATCTGCCCCAATCCAATTTCCTCACCCGCCGCACACAGACCCGACATGTGGTTCAGTGGTCTGGTCTTGCTCAACTGTCTATTGTTGAGTTCAAATATAGAAAATGGCTTCAAGTGGAATCTAAAATAAGCCATACTGAGATTAAATCAATGCCAGAGATCGAATCGCTGCGATGTAGAACCGAATGTAGTCCAAGAACTTTTCATACAATTCTTCTCTCATTTTGCCCAATTCACCACCGGCTCTTTGCTCGCTGAAGCACAAATGCCATTCCATTTTTCTAAACATATTTAGACACAATGACCAAAACCTGACAGTAATGCACCAAACCCTTAAACCAATTCGGCAAAAATACAAAAACATTTTCTGCTTTTCGCTCAGACTGCAATTCTGAATGACACACTTTTCCACGGACCCCATAATAGACGTTTCTTTGTCATGCACCTCTTCATTTGAAAAGGGAATAAAAATGGGATCTCAAATGCGTAGCTCTCTCTTCTCGGCCCACCTCTCCACGTAGTAACCCATGACAGGACTGGCTCCGTCTGCGCTGGGCGGCTGCCAGGTCAGGAAGACGTAGTCCTTGTTGACATCAGACACCTGGACTGACAGGGGAGAAGCTGGGCCACCTACGACTGCGGACGACGCGTCTAGAGGTTGGAAAGAAGACAGCGGGTTTGGAAGGGGAGAAAAAAGTTGAGTCAGAATGGCAGGGAGAGACAGGTAAAATGATGAAATTGCTGGGGAGGAATATAAGTATAAGGGTGTGAAATGGGGAGTGAGACAGATGAGTGAGGGATGGGGGGTTTGGCATGAATGGCGAGGGGAAGGAAAGAGTGAGGGGAAAAAATACTGCAAGCAAACAATGAAAAAGAGTAGGAGGTGAGATGGAGAAACAAGAGATGATGAAGTAGAGACGGGGAGTGATTGCGGCAGGATTAAGAGTAATCCGGTTGATGTAATCCACGGCAGAAGGCCAGAGAGTGAGAGAGAGCAGGACCAAGGCAGGTGGATGAGGTAAATAGGTCACAAAGTGTTATGCACCTAGTCATACCGTCACCGCTAAGTAAGAGTGAGAAAGTGAGGGAGAAAGTAGGAGAATAAGAAATGAGGGAATTACTTTAAGCGGATTGAAGCGATAGGATGTGACATGTTCCCAAACTTTTTCTGGAGGCTAGGGATGGGTGTCTTATCAACAAAAGACTCAAGTCAACATCAGGCACATCTCTTTCCTCCTTCTCTCATTCGCACCCTCCCTCTCCCCGGATTGCTACACCCAACGCCTCCCATCTCCTCCTCGCTCCTCACTTCTCCCGCTCTCCTCTACCTGTTATTTGTAATGCAAATATGCCGGCTGAATGAAGCAGAAACCCACATGTGGTGAAGTTTGTTGGTTGGCTAATTATCACCTCCAGCTCCAGTAAAGATTTTTAATGAGACAGAAAAGTCTTATTAACGGGGCTGAAATCTTACTCTGCAATGAAGTGTGTGTGTGTGTGTGTGTGTGTGTGTGTGTGTACATTAGCGCGTGCTAGTGCTTCTGCGTACGTGCACACCGAGCATTCACGTTACTGTGAATGTGGTGGTTGCACAAAAGTTAGCAAGCCTTCTACACTAGAACAGGTTGACTGATTTCTAATTTACCCAGAAGAATCAGGGGGATTTTACTGAAAGGAAATTAGTAGAAAAACAACCTTCCTTCCCAGAGGTTTCCATCTAAAACGCTATACATCCGTGATTCATCAGAGATTCCTGCCTCACAAAACACAACTGTTTTGTAATGACTCCTAACTTTATTAATAACCAGTAAGGTGCTTTACTTCCATGTCGACAATCTTATGAGAGTATATGTAACAACCTGCTCCAGATATTGAAAACTAGCTAAAATGATGCAACACAGTCATAGTTGCTGGCAATACATGATCATGTCTGTATCTGTGTGTATAACATCCCAAATCCAAATAAATAACTAACAGCTATATTCCCAATTTGGTGCTTATATAAAGAACATCCTCAACGTTTCATTGTGAAAACTCTATATATGTCACCAATCACAGATGATTACAACCTGTAAAATATTGCTTTATGATAATAAAGACTTCAATAACATTCATCTGTGAGATATTTTGTCAGGGCAGGTGTCACATTTTGTAAGAGTACCCTTCATCTTGTCGTGTGCGAGTCCTCCTCATGGGCTCACCTTTCACATAGACGAAGGCGCTGTGTTCCTGGACCCCGTCCCAGGTCCTCAGGCGGACCGAGTACACGCCCTCGTACTCCTTGTGCACGCCTCTCAGAGTGATGGAGGCCGTCTCACCGGTCGTCTTCATGTCCACCCTGCTGGACTGATGCAGCTTGATCCCTTTTGGACGAGCGGATGGATAAAGATGAACAACAGCGATAATAACAACGACAACAAGTGAAGATATTGTGCCACACAAACCATCAAGGCTAATCCGGTAGCAAAATGCATCATCCCTCCGAGTCTTTCAAAGTCTTTTTCAAAGTTGGAAATTGTGACCTTTAATCATGGCGTCCCCATCAGACCAATCAGTGTAATTTTGCCAAAATGCATCGTCCCTCCAAGTTTAATCAAAATCAAACCCGTGGTGTCTGAGATATTAGTTTAAAATGGTGACCTTTAATTACAGCACCCCCATTAAGCCAATCAGTGTAATTTGTTAAACGCTGCATCGTGAAGACGCATCATCCTTCCCAGTTTCATCAAAATCAGACCGGCGGTGTCTGAGATACTCACCGTCTCTGAACCAGCTGACATCCTGCTGGAAGGGCAGCAGGGCTGAGGTGAAGCCACATTGCAGGGTGAGGCTCTCCCCCTCCTTCACCCAGGTCGGGGGGAAGGTGGTGCCAAACTGGGCTTCCTGCTGCAGCACCAGGGCTATAGGGCGAAGGGGTGAGGAAAGATCAGTGGTGGCGGTGTTGAGGAGGGAGAGAGGGAGCGGAAAAGCGGGGAGGAGGAGGAAGAGGTGGTCATCATGGAAGAGGACGACAAGGTTGGGAAGGAGGTGGTGGTGGAGAAGGAGGAGATGGCAATGATAGAGGAGGATGAGGGAGGAAGGAGGTTGTCATGGGGAGAGCAAGGAGGGACAGGGAATGATGGTGGAGGAACGGCAGGGAAAGGTGGGAGGGCGAAGGGGTGAGGAAAGATCAGTGGTGGTGGTGTTGAGGAGGGAGGGAGGAAGTGGAGGTAAGTAAGGAAGGTGGTGGTGGAAAAGGGGGGAGGAGGAGGAGGAAGTGGTGGTCATGGAAGAGGAAGACAAGGTTGGGAAGGAGGAGGTGGTGGTGGAGAATGAGGAGATGGCAATGATAGAGGAGGATGAGGGAGGAAGGAGGTTGTCATGGGGAGAGCAAGGAGGAACAGGGAATGATGGTGGAGGAAGGGCAGGGAAAGGTGGGAGAAAAGGAAGGAGGGAGGGAAGGGTTAAGAGGAAGAGGAAGGAAACGACAATAAAACAGAGGAGGCAGTAAAGACAGTCCCCAAGCGGCTTCATTCCCTAACAGTGCTGACGGGTAATGGCCTAGCTGTGGATGACCTGGTCAAGGTCTGAACAACTCTTTGAATATGGCTCAGTGCTCTCGGTGGGATGCACAAAAAAAAAAAAAAAAAACCCAAGAAGCCGAGCTGGCACGAGTTCAAACACTGGGCTCTTAAAATAATCAGCAGCAGAGCAGGTGCCACCTCGCGAGTCCTCCACCTCACTTCAAAAGCCGGAGAGAGCAGACAGCAGTGCAACTGATCAGAGACATGCAGCGACCACAACATCCACTTCATGACCTGCTTCCCTCCAGCGTGAGGCAATTGCATCATCAAAGCACCGGGGAGACCACAAGCTGGTAGAATTCAGTGCTGAACCAAAACCGTCTGAAAAAGGTGTGATAAGATAAATAATTATAAGATAAAAATTCAGAAATGCTTACCATTTTTTCCATTTATATATTTTTTTGTGTTTGATGTTTTTATGATGCTGACTGTCTTTCTGTCCTGTCTTAAAGTGTATCGTCTGAAGAACAGAGTCGAATTGTGCTCAGTTTCAGTCAATGAGGGGCAACAGGAAGGAGGAGAAACAGGGGCACAGCAAAACGGGGTGGGGTGGGGGGCAGAAAAAGAGGAAAAAAGAAAGAGAGGAAAATACAAAAGGAGAGAAGCATTTTTCATAAAATGGGCATCACTTTTCTCTCTCTCTCTCTCTCGCTGGGCAAAAAGCAGGCCCGGACACAGCACTGCTGCGCCATTAGAAACGATTTCAGATGATAACACCATTTCTGCGGCTCATTAAAAGGGCCTCCTTTTGGGGCCGCCACAAAAAGGAAAGACGTGTGACAGGTAAAGGAGGAGAACAGTAAGGGAGCAGAGCAGGAGATACTAAGTGAATGAGTACACTGATACTGGATGATGAGAGAAGAGAGCTCACTCCCCCCAGCTCCCTCACCATGTTAATCCAGACCAAGACGGCTCTGACGTCCCCCTATACCGTTGAGTACAGTTTCGCCGCGGTGACATCAATTTCCTATTACTCTCACAAAGCCAGAAGTAACAAGATTTCCCCCCCTCCTCTGTTTCTCTCACTTGTGGCGGGGAGTGAAAATGAATAAAGCAAACCAGAGGGCCTTAATTAAGTAGGAAGAGGGTCTCACAGCGGTAATGGAAAAGGTCCCCCCTGCTTCCATCTCGGGAAGCCCAGAGACAAAAGGACAGGCAAGGAAAAGCGTCGTCCCCCCCAAGAGGGAAAACACAAACAAAGAAGAAAATGAGAGAGAAATGCAACTGAGGACGGGCAGAAATAAGCCGGAGACGTGACAGTCTTCTGAAAGTACATCGCTCCTGACAAGCTATTCCTTCAGCTGCTCTTTCCCTCGGTTGACAAAGCACTGGAGCGATGCAATTTGGAAGTGAGAGATATGTTTGCTGCGAGGCCTTGTCAGGTCCTATTCTGAGGGGCGAATCTGAGGGGCGGCGGCATGTTTCTTTTAATGATCTTATTCTCCTTAACAGACCAGGCAATCACATCACACTTAATGAAACACACCCCCCCTTTAGATCTGTCTTTCTCCATCACTCTCCGTTCTCTCTGCCCATATTTCCCTCAACGCAATGATGATTATGATAAATTCACCGCAGTTGCTCTTTTGTTTAGTGAGTGATTTGCGTTGGAAAATATGATCTGCTCCGAGTCCGCGCGAGATAATGAAGTATCGGCTGCATGAGAATGGCAGCACGCGATTCCTCAGCCCATCTTCTCTCAGCATGCGGGCCCTGATAGCATTACACACGGATAAAGCTTTGTTCAAAATGATTGCCGTTTAATTTCTGGGCATGTGGGGGACGTTTCTATTGGCTGCACAACACAAGGAAGTGATGTAATGGTAAATAAAAAGGTGAACAACCACCATTGTAAACAAAACAATTCCATTTTTCAGTATTAATTGTTTGTATTTCTTGAAAACAGATTTTTTTTTCATTTAAACTTCATACGATAAATTGAAAGGTGGATAAACGTCTGTACTACCAGGTATGAGTATGTGAATGTGTGTAACCCTCCTCCCCCTGCAACTACTCGCCTTGGCCATTGCTGTACATCTTAATCAACTTGCCTTTTTATTTGAGGATCAAAAACAGATTCAAGAAATGGGAAGGATAGGTTGTTTATACTTGCATCTCCTTCTTGAAGTTAAATAGAAAAATGGCACAGGTAGGTCATCATCTTTATCATTTCAACCCTAACTTTTACTTCCCTGGAGACCTTATTCCCAAACCTATCCATACATAGACAATTCTTTATCATTTATTTTCAAAAAAATATGACAAATTATGTCTTTGCTGATTGATCAGGAGCTGAAACCCCCACAGACGGCAGCAGTGACAAGCAGTGTCATAGCTCTAACAGTCCGGAGGATAGCTGGTCTGATCAGGACTGGGCATAGCCCAGGCAGGCTGAACAAGTCCTGATCCCCCCACTTGGTGGAGGCTAATCCGGGCCAAACAGTGCCACAGCCAATATGTGATGCTCCACAGCTTGAAGCAAAACTGAATAAATCCCCCACTGTCTGTTCCTGGAATGAAATATACATGAGTCTCACTGCAGCCTGGAATTGGTAGCAGTTCCTCCAATCCCTACCGCAACTATCCAACACAGTCGTACTGACACCCACTCATCTACACACACACAGAAACACAAACTCTCATGACAAACAAACACCATCTACACTCTGCTCCCTTTCAAGTCGTCCAAATGTTTCTTCATGGAGGTTTCACAGAAGCACCGAGTGCCTTCAAAGCCACTCGGGCCTCCCGTCTTCACCGGAGGAGAGAAGAACTTCAAAGGGGTGGCAGAGGAAATGAAAGGGGACACTTTTCATTAGCATTGGCGTGAAACTTACCGGGGGTCTGCGAGCGCTCTGATCCAGCTGAAGCTCCTTGATATGCTGAATCGCAGAGTGGCGGAGTGGGAAGATTGGAGGAAAAGGAAAGGGAGGGTGAGGGACAGAGAAAGACAGAGAAAGAGAGAATGATATTGTGGAAAAAAAAGAGAGAGAGAGGGAGAGACAAATCAATCGTGGCAATGCTCCATTTATGCAAGTCACATCTAATATTCCCTTTAATCTATTTTTAAGAATCGAAGGGGAGCCTGTAAAAAATGGATGGCAAGGAGAGGCATTGAAGTGTCTCATTAAGGTCCTCGCCATCTAATTGATCTGCAAAAAATATAGGGCTCCTTGTTACTGCCAGGCTCTCGGCCCTCACCCCCGTTACCAGGAAGGGCGGATCATTTACAAGCTGGGAAAGGGGAAAAAATACCATCTTGTAATATTAATGAAACTTTCTGTCACAGTGTTGCGAGGCCACGTTGCTCACTGTCGATCCTTCAGTATTAGTCATCATAATTACAGTCATCAGTCATTATGATTCACGATGCATGTTGTGTTTCAACCCGACTGTAATGAGATACGTTTTGTTGATCAGTCTGGTATTGATTTTTGCAAATTTCAAAATAACTTGTTGATACAGAAACCCATAGGGAAGCAAAATATCATATATATATGTATATATATATATACATATCTTCTATGTCTGCTAGACACAAATGAGCTCTTTTTAAAGCTAGATGAGACTAAAGGCATTTTCTCCTCTTTCTCAAATTAAACTCAAGAGAAACAACCACATAAAAGCTCATGTTGATCTCACTCTGATCAAAACAAGAGATCTCCAGATGATCTCAAATAAGTCTGAATATGAGACCAAGAGATTAGAGAAAGATCTCAAAGAAAACTCAATACTGTTGCATTTTCCTGTTGAAGCCACGGGGCCAACAGCCATATAGTAGGAGAGTATTATCCCTATAGAATGATAAGATCTCTGTCGTCTCCTCGTTGCTCCTAAGGGGGTTTAGGAGAAACATTTCAGATGAAGGTGATCACAAAATGAGACTAAATTGTCAAGACTGAGCAAGTTCTATTCAAGACCAGGACCAAAACAAAAATGTAGCCTAGATCTATCTGCAGTATGTCTGTACTATACCCTTCAACATCAAACACTTATCAGTGCATACATGTTTGAGCACCATTACATACTATACAATAGTGTTGTTAACCCTTAAACTGGGGGGGAAATAAATGAAGCTGCACCAGGTGGAGACATTATGGTGGAAAAAGTTTAGATAAGTATGAAAAAGTCAACATTTATCATTTAATAGATTCCTCAATGAAAAATGTATTGGAAACAAATAGATCTCATATAGATCAATAAATATAGGTTCACATTTTAAGGTGATATATTTTGCCCGATATAGCTAGCTACTGGAAGCTAGCTATATTGCTTAGCTTAGCTAACTTCCCTGCTAAATTCAAGCAGTCATTGTAGTTGTTGTTTCTGAGATTGCTAGCTAATTTGATAACTGCTAGGTATATCTGAAGTTCTCACTTATGTATGTGTTGAAGTCTTGGTCTCAAGACCGGATCAGACCAATGGGCTCAAGTATTACAACCCTGGGAGGAGGGGGTAGTGTCCCAACCCATCTATCATAATCCATATTGACTTTCCAGCAGGGGGTGAATATACAACATAAAACGGGCAGTTACTCACCGTTCACCACCAGTGTCCCAAATGTGGTCGCTTCACCCAGGGCACTCTTGGCTACCACCTTGTACACACCAGCATCTTCAGGAGAGCACCTGGGTAGGATATGGGATGTTATGCCTCTGTTAGCACCACTGGAGCAACAGTGTCTCGTTGGTGGTCGCTGAGGGAGGGCAGAGTTTTATAAGTGATTTTCTCTGCCCAAATTTGATTTTAACTGACCTACCTTCTAATCTCCAGCGAGTTAAGACCAAACGTTTGCTGGAGACGGTAATTCCAAGGCTGATGGGACATAAGCAACGGCACACCATCCTTGTACCTGAGACAGAGAGTTAAAAAGAGAATCCAAATGAATTAAAAGTTTTGTTCTTGAATCTTAAAGTAAAAGTGGACGACAGCTGCGCTTGGGCGTCCCGTGATCCTGCCCTCAAATTACTTCTGCACATCTTTGACCAATCAACAGTTAGCTTGGCTGAGTCCATTACAGAGAGATGGAGCCTTTCTGGGAGATGGGTATTGTTGAGGCCAGCCTCTCGGAGCTCATCAGGCTAGATTCATCCCATGTGAGATGGGTAAACCCACGAGCCGCAAGTTATCTGGATCTCGGCTCAGATTCATGAATACTGAACACACACACACAGACACACACACACACACACACACATACACACTCTTTTCATCAGCTAGGCTCTTAGCAGCTCAAGTATCAAGGTTGACAGTTAGGCACAGTTAGGGCTGAATGAACACAACTTTTCTCGATTGTTGCATTTTTGGAAATAATATTGCAGATTTTAAGAATAACTGACACAAACAAAAACAAACAAAAAAAAAACACTTTCAGCTTGCAAAACAGTAAATGCATGTTCAAAATGTAATACTGTATTTGAAACATTACCTACCATCAACAAAATCACATGGTGTCTAAAAAGCAAATACAAAAATAACATCAACAAAATGAAAAACTGCCATATTTTTCCAAAGCAGTATACGTCAAACTTAAAGTGTACAACCACATTATCACAATTATTAACTGAACATTAAATCAACTAAATGTTTCAGGCTGCGGTAGTAAATAGATGTTCAATGTTCAATATTTACTCAACAACATCTTGCCTGTCATTGTCATTCCTCCATAAAGTCTCATCAGTGTCACACCTTATATTCTCCATATCCAGACCCTACGGTAAAAAGCTCTCGTGTGGCGGATCCGAGCTTGGCATGCATCACAGGTTAGGAGCATTGCTTTAGTGAGAGTGGCCTTACTGTGTGGATCAGTCATACACTCTCCAGTGTCATGCTGATCTTCAATTGCGTTGAGACATGGTGAGTAAGACCCTATGGAAATCCTTGCATGACTTTGCAACCACCGGGTGGCTTTACTATCGCACATTGTGATGATGACGCTGGCCAACACCTCTCCTTCCACCATCAGCCACTCTGCAAGCCCATCCAGAAATGCTATGAGGTGTGCTATGGTATTGGCCCCAACAACTGCATACCGATGGATAACCCCATTTTGGCTTATGTTATTTTCCCGCCTCACTGCCCTGCAACATCAATTGTTGCTTGCCGACCAATTATATTTCTGCCACATCTGTGGTCTGTAGCTTGTGCTATAGTCCTTAGATACAGCAGCCTATACAAAATGACTTCATGCAACAGTATTTTCTGTCTCAAATCTTTCAGGCGTCAAATCTTCAGCTGTCGGCTGAAGCTGAGCTGTCACTAGTATATGGCTTCCTGTCAACGCTACAACACAACAAAATCTATTCCATTATACAACATATAGTATCAACCACACATTGTGATTGGACGAGAGGCATTCCATTGCAATATAGGAACTGTGCCTCACAACTTGAGTAGCATCACTCCACCGTGTTTACGCTTCACTTCACTCAGCTGGGTAAAGCACAGGGTGTCCAGGTCGACCTCAAGACGGGGTTAAACCGGGTGCTGAGACACTTTCATGGGCCGGTAAGAAACGGCAAAGGTGAGCTGTATGGTGTCAACAGTTGGACTGAGAGCCAGACTTAACAGTTACTTAACCGAGTCTCATCACAAACTACTTTTGTCGGCGTAGGGCCCAAAAAAACACTTTTTAATTAAGTATGATAGGTGCACTGCTTTAAGGTTAGAGGAGAACTTGCCGTTTCTGGAAGATACTTGATGCAGCATTGGTGATGCAGAGATTGGGCTGGACTCTCTCACCTGCTTCCCTCGGTTGAAGACATGATCCACTATTGTTGCTCTTATTTCATTTGCAATATATCTTATATCTTATATATCATCTTTGATGCCTTCCAACACCGGTGCCACCTCACATTCACACACCTCCTACCTCTGAAAGCTGCTTCTTCACTTGTGTCTGCTGCCATGTTCTTTGGCATGTGTGACCGGTCTGGTGTCTCCCTTAATGAGTGATTTCAAATTGACCCAATGAAAAGCTTTGTCTTTTTGCATGACTATAGGGTCCACACAGTCACAAGTGATTTTCTCAGATTTGAGAGGTGTTTCAGGTGTCTGTATTTTCAGTGTGTGAAGAGTAAGTCTTTGAGGTGGTGATCACTCCGCCAATACATTTACCAGAAATGCATCTGAACAATCGAGAAAAAATGAAAACTACCTCTAAACCTGCAATAAAATCATGACAAATTCAACAGTATATCACTGTATTATGGATTAGTGGTAAAAAGTTAAAGCTACATATAGCAGGAATTATATACACTGTATAGCTTAAGTTCCCCTGAAAGTGTCAGTCTTGGACAGGCAGGATTTGTTTCATCTCCAATCCACTCCAAACCAAGTAACAGGATGGAGACCGGGCTGTGCTATGACCTGAGTAACAGTGTTTTGTAGAAAACGCTGGAAAAGGAATCACAGTAGATCACCGTCAAAAGAACAGCGTGCTGGTGAGAAGGAAGATCTTACCAGGTGACCTTTGGAGCTGGACAGCCCTGGACGGTGCAGGAGAGCTTGACCATCATGCCCTCCCAGACAGTGTGTGCCCTTAGAGGGATTGGGAAGTCTGGGGCCTTCTGACTCAGGTCCTCCAGGTACTTCATGTGAGCAGATGCCTTCTTTTCTGCCTGGAACACAGACAGGACAGTCGTTAGAGTCAATTTATCTGCATTATGAAAAATGATAAAATACAAAAACAACAGAGAAAAAGAAACAAACAAACAAAACTGCAACTGAATTCAATAAAAGAAGCTGTATAACAACCAGTGCTAGGTGATAACACATCAAAGTAATATATATATATATTATTTTTCCAAATAACTAGTGTAATAATTTACTATTTCAATTTCTGCAATAATATAACAGTTACCAACCCAAAAATATGCTGTTACTTTTATCACCCCGTCTAAATATCAAATTGTCACCCCTATCCCCTGATTCGTTTTCATCAGAACTAGCCGTCCTCAGACACACACTGAACAAGCCTTAATGCAAAATGGGAGAAAAGTTGAAGAGTAGTATTCCTACTTCTCTGATTTTATCAAAGGATGAGAAGAGCGTTGTTGTCAATTGTAAATCCAGACCATTCACACAGAAGCACTGCAGTAAATGAGTTCTGACTCATTCCTACTATCACAGAAATCCAGTGGTTTCTGTGCACTGGATAGTTTTTTGCTATAAAATGTTGATTTCTAAAGGCTTCATGGGGCTTCAATTGCAGGTTTTTTCACCATATAAACACAAAACTGTAGATCTTAAAAGGGAATGTTATGCATTGTCACTACTTTCAGGAGCGTTTTCAGTAGCCTTTTCCTCATGATTACTGTATTTTATTTCTTTACATTTTCTGTGTGTGGCTGAAATCACTAAACTTCCTGTTAGTTTGTGGTAGTTCTTCTTTAAGAAAACAGTCTGGTTTTGAAAATGAAAAGCTTTAGGATTAAGGCTAGAATATAGAATATTTGAAAGTGGTCGGTAAGGTGTAACAGTTACAGCACAAAATTATTTACACTGTAAAAGTAAAGCTAACAATACATACATGTAGCACATGCTTGAGAACCATTGTTTTAGATACAAACTCAATACGTGGATCTATCTTCACGGGTCATTCCTGTGACCATAACCCGTTTCTTACCTGCCTGCGCAGGGCCAAGTGGTCGACACGTTGGCGTACCACATGCTGGTTCCTGATCACTTCGAGCTCCACCTTCTCTGCCTCGTTCCCAAACATGGTCCACTTGTCTCTGTAGTACTCCTCATCAGCAGCCATGTTCTCCAGGACCTCCCTGGTGGGCGGGGTAGGGCAGAGTTATGAACTACTACATTCATTCAGCATCAACGTTCAGATTCATCTACAAGTTCATATACAATAATACACCAAAATACTTCATAAATATATAAATGCCTTTGCACTATTGTGTGAAATATGAACATGTCTATTAGTATATGTATAAATGTTGTGTGGCTTACGAAAAAAACTTTCTCTTTCTAGGAAAATAAGTTGTACCAAGAGTGGGGAAAGCTAAATGCAAAACACCAATTAGGATGGCAATGTTCATGTTCAGTTGACTTCGGATGTCATGAAAATAGGTGTACAAGCGTTTAGATTAATTTTAGCTGTGGAAAACATCTTCACCTAAGACTAGAGGGAAAATAACCAGCTTAATTTGCAAGCTATTATTAGGCTGCCAAGACAACCCTGACATCCGCCAGTAGAGGTGACGAGAGAAGAGACGGCTCTGAGAACGGCTCGGTTCTAACAATAGCGCTCGATCTCTGAGAAAACAAACAGCAATTTAACATTGATTCTTGGCACTTGAACTTTTCCATTTAGAGACGTATGCTAGTCTTGTGATGTTTGACACTTTGTCATTTAAAAGGCTCATCGAGGGGGTCAGTGGATTGCAGGCTACATGTCATGAACCCACTCATTCACATAACAGCACCGGATGCACCTGTTTCACCTGTTCTACATTTACGGAGATTTAAGGGTATTTTTCCAGCTGCTTAGCCCTTCCTCCCGGCCAACCTGCAATCCTCAAGCCTCTAACAGCCCCAATAATAGTCTGTCTAAAGACTTGGATCTGGCTTCTGAAAATGGCTGCCAAAAATCTGAACCACGAAAACTCAAGTCCACATGTACATGAGGCTGATGGCTGATACTTCAACAGTGAGTTGGAAAAGGCCTGATCCATATATAGGTTAAGGTTACAGGCTATTACCAGAATTAGGACTTCTCTCTCTGTTTACAACATCAAACACACACACACACACACACACACACACACACACACACACGTTCAAAGGTTTGGAGAGGTGGGTCTTTTATGGCTGGAGTATCAAGCCTCCCTGCCATTGGTGTTTCACATCAGTGTGAAAAGATGCAGGGCACGATGACGTCCGTCTCTCCTGGATCTCTTCAGGCGTGGACAGTTCAAAGTGCTGCTGTGTGCCACTGGCCGTGTGACATCTGTGACAAGCCTTTGATCAAGTGTAGTTGGTTGTCATGGGGATGGCCAGTGGTGATACTCTTTTCACTGGGTAGATCACAAACTGCACCCTCCCCACCCTTCATTTGGGCTGCAGAGCGACGTAGTGAGTACGGCAACTGTCCTTGAACTGGAGGTCTGGGGTTCAAAGCCTCTTGTCAACAAGCGTCCTCACTGCTGAAGTGTCCTTGAGCAAGACACTGAATCAATACCGGGCAACTGTGATCTGACTTCCTTGTGAAGGGTGATAAAACAGAATTTCCCTACAGACATCAGTAAAGACGCATGTGGACATACATATTGACACACACACACACACACACACATATATATATATTATGTATGAATTCATCCATAAACACATGCACATACACAATCACAAATTCTGCCATCCTTTTAAAGCCGCTTTTATACTCCTTCCTCATCATCAGAGGAGTGTGTATCATGTACCACATTTTGATTGACAGTCCCCAGGGCTTAATTATTGAACACACACTTCACACACACATTACCAAAACAAACAGAGAGGCACAACCTTAAGTACTCAGACACATTTCTCCGCGCTTTGATGTCCACTGGAGCACGAACGCCTCTGATGATTCAGTCAAACGCACAAACAACAGCGATAAATCTGCAAGTAAACACGCACGTATGCAGACATTCATGCGTACACACAAGAATGTACACACTCGGCCTCTGTCTTCCTCCCTCGCTCGCTCTCTCTCTCTCACGCACGCACACACACACACACACATACAAACTCCCACACGTGCAGATACACGCCCTTGACTTTTAGCGCCACAGGCTTGCTTAGTAAAGCGTGTGACTGTCGGTGTTTTTAATCTCGGTGGGTCCAGAGGTTTTGGGCCCTGAGGCAAACAAGCCCCGGGGACACATTAAGTCAGTGCTATGAGAAAGTGTTGTAGCTTACCTTTGGCTCCGAATGGAAATTTTTAATATTGCGTTACGGTGTTTGACCGTGCAGCTGAGGCTCATTACTGTCAGATGTGTTTTGTCTGTCGAGAGGGGGGTGCTTTCATTCTCCGATACTTCCCCCCTTTTTCTCTCTGCCCAAGCAACTCTATCTTCTCATCTCATGTTATTCATCTCCTCCTTCAGTACACTTCCTGACCTCCGTCCACCTATTTGCTGCTACCAGCCACTCCAGCTCTTTCTTTGCTTGAAGCTTGATGAAGGGGGGGATATAATACTGAGGCTATTTTCAGCTCTGATGAAGATATCTGCACACACCAGAGATCATCAAATTCTTTTTTTTTTAGATGCCACGAGGATCAAATCAAGCTCTGGGTGAAAGGGGTGAAGAACAGGAAAGGGGGCTGCTACTAAGCACCCCGGTGTGAAAGCGCTATTGAATCGTGAAACAGAGAATTTGGTAAAGTGAAGCGTATCTCCAGAAGCCACGTCTCCTTAGCCGTCCTGCTCTCTGCGACCTGAACCTCTCCATTCTGGGAATTCTTTTTAGAAATATGACATCCTCTCCATGACAGCTGGGCATTAATCCCTCCCCTTGCAACACGATCATAAGAGACTTTAAGTAAAAGATGTGCCAAACATGTCATCATCAAAATCCCCCCCAGATTCCAACACCAATTTTCACTGATTCTCGCTGTACAAGTCAGAAATTAACTCCAGCTATCAGCCACAAGCAGCCTTTTTTTTTTCTGTGGCTGGTCATTTCTGTTTATGTATTTTTGGAGGTTCTCTTCTGTTCTTCTGTTTCCTGCCTTAAGGATGTGTCATGTTTTGTGTTTGGCTTCACAGCTTTCTATAGACAGCTACACACTTCTGTGCTCGTTCCCCTTCTCCATCAATACAAATGTACAAGGCTATTCAATACCATTCAATTCAGCAGTTTATTGCTTATGTGGCATTGGTGGAGGGACAATGGGCCCCAGCTGGTCTTTTTCACTGAGAAGGAAAAAACAAACATGTGAGCAAAGGGAAGAACCCTGACTTCCATGCTGTATTATAAATGTCGGCATAAGAGCACGGCTCAGAAAAGATAGACGTTGTGCGGCGGCAGCCTGCAGGGCAAACCGCCAGTGAAAATTGACCCATTACTCCTTCTCAAATAAAGTGGAGAGAGGCAGAGGATGTGGAGGTGACTACTGATGGGGGATGTAGAGCCCCACTGGGTTTCATGACAAGCACAACTCATCCAGGAAGGAAGTCCTCTGGAGAGAAGTGCAGCCTCGCTCTCAGCCTTTTCCAACAACGGAGGGAAATGAGATAGCAGAATAGATGACGAACCCAGAGTAGAAAAATGGAAAGAAATCATACCAGGGATGCCAGATGCAGTTGGAGGAGGTTTGAATTTGTCCTGTGGTGTGACTGATTTGCTGTCGGGAACCTTGATTGTTCGGTGTTTCCGCTGTGTGAAACACATTTGACTGTATTTGACTTGAAAAGTGTATTTACTGCTTTTGCTGTAGATAAATTGCTGCATTATTTCAACAAGGACGTCGACCTATACCATCCATTTGGTGTGAGTCTTTTTGTCTATATTGATCATAAATTGCTATAACATGGGGATCTGTTGCCTGTTATGAACTTCAAATTTAAGCTAGGCTACATCTGGAGGGTAAACTGTGCTACTAGATTGTCAGCCTCGTCGGTATATTGTGTTGGATCTGAACTCTCACCATGTCCGGTGGCGGGGGAACTTGCCGATGTCGAGGATCTCCTTGACGGACATCACGTCTCCGGGGATGATGGGATAGAAATCGGCATAGGAGGCCTCCTCATCACTGAACATTGGGGGGGAAAAACAGCAAAGACAGGCCTGATTAATGGAAGTGGTTATCATCAAATAGAAAAGATGAAATATGGACAAATAAATAGTCACCCCTTGTTATTTTCCACATTGATGTTTCGGTGATGGATGGATTGAGTCTGCCATGTAAACATGTTTACAGTGCGTTGTCTAATTTGAGGTTGCTCAGACCATTATTCCCCCCAAGCCAGTGGAAAGCTGCTATTCTCCATCTGAACAGTAGGGGGGGCCACACATCAGAGGGAGCTTTGTTAATGTAGGCAGTCGTAATGTGCATGAGCTTTGATTTATTGAAGCACGCTGGGGATTCAGGCAACTCCTATCTGATCTCCAGACAGAAAACTGCTTTACTCGATATTTTATGAGTGCTTTTTTTTCTCCTCTGAAGAACTACAAACGCAAACAATGACAAACCAAAAGCAAACACAACAACATAAACTGAAAGGCTGCGTGAGACCCTCTTTGAAATATGATGTCAGCATTGTTTGTTGAGCTAATACCCTCTGTCAGTCTCTGCCGTCGAGGGGCCTGCAGGCCTGAGCATGGATCAGTATGTGGCACGGCATTGATCTGTCACTTACTCTGTATGTAAACAGGTTCTCCAGTGTTGTTCTTAAAACTTAAAAAGGAAAATTGCACGTTCCACCTTGCTCACATACACTTATGCCAAATGCTTCAACATTTCAACATTCATCCTAATACAAGAATGAAAGCTGTGAGTTCAAGATATCAATCAAGACGTCATTTATTGTGGTCGATAGGGTTTTTTTAGGGTCATGTCTGCATGTCTGCATGTCATGTCTGTGGTCTTTTCAGCTTGTTTGACACAGAAACACCCTGTCTCATGTTTTTAACACCCTTTACAGTACTGTTTTCTTTGTTCAGACTGTAACATAAACCTGCCAGCTACAATATGGCAGCTGACCTACAATATGTGCTCCATAGGTTTCCTCCCACAGCTCCAGCCAGTCAAGCAGTGCAGCGGATGACCTGTTTTCTCTCAAGTGCAAGAAATCTGATGATCACCGTCAGCTGCTTCTCCTTCGTCGACACTATGTTCCCCTTTTTCTCGCCGGTGCGTAAACACATGTGCTATTGTCTACAGGGAGGGTTATATTATCAAGAGGAACAAGGACCGCTGAAGTGATGATGAAGTTTATGGTGCTTAGATTATTTCCTATTGGCCAAAAGGTTCTGGATTGGGGCCAGCCGTTCGGTACAATGGCAATTTCAAATGTCACGGCTTCATAGCACGTAATCATCTGCCACATTCAATTTTTAATCCTCACTGTTCCGCTGTCATGGACCTAAAGGGGGGATGGCGGAGTGGTTTGTGTTCCAGTTCAGTTGATGCGCCAAACATAAAGTCTCTGCGGACATAAAGTGGTTCTAAATCAAAAACGCTGCCAATTACTCTCTTAGCAGCAGCATCTTTAAGTAGTCTCTTCATCACATAGACATGCAGACCCAGACTTAAACACACACACACACACATGCACACAGACAAACGTGCACAAATACACACCCACGGACGACAGACACACACACACACACGTGTAAGCCTACACTAAAGCATGAGCTATCCATTTAAAGCGCCAGCAATAAACTGAGCTGACCTTTTCAACGTGCACCCCTATAAACAGGAGAGGGGGGCCATTTGTTGTTAGCGACAAGGTCACCCGAGACAATGAAGTGGAAAGGCATTTTTGTAACAGGAGAGCCGTTAACTTTTGTTCCCCTTTTATCCACACAGGACTATTGCACTTGTAACAAGAGTAATTACAGCCGCAACGAAGGGGTATTTTAAGCCTGAATGCTTTTCTTATTTCCCATGTGTTATTAGGTCTATATTTACAATATGCTTCTGCATAACTCCGTCATAATGTTCATTACAATACAGTACAGAGCGAGGAGAGAAAAAAAAAAAAAAGTGTGCTGGAGTTGATCTTCACCCAGGTGTCTGCTACACAACCCCCAGCTACTGTTGCTGCTAACATCTCGCCTCAGGGAACGCTTTCAACAAGCTGTCTTACCGAGGACAATGCAAATTGACGCGACTTCTCTTTTTCTTTTGTTTATAAGCTGGGAAATTTCCCCATTTCACGGCGCTCAGAGAACGACTTCTGCTTTTTACTGTTGTGTTTTTCTCCTCGCCTTTGTTTTGGTTCCCTTTGAGTGTATGCTGAAAGTCCCAGGCCGTTGAATAATGTAGGTGCAGAGCCGGCGGCTGGCCAGTATTGCTCAAGATACAGCCCACAGACATGTGCACGTGCACACACACACACACACACACACACACAACAAACACCTGGAAAGAGCTGATACGATCATAGTGTGCGTGCAGGAGAGTGGAGGTAGGATAATGATAGCGATATCAATATAAACACTAGTTCCTCAAAATATTAAGGTTTAAATTCATATGAGGAAATGGAAGAAAGAAAAAAAGAGTAAAACATCAGAGGGCCACTGGACACGTTCACATATGATCTGCACTCACTGTGCTATATATGGCTACAGGGATTAAGAATAAGCCTTCCTATGAGCTTCGATACAGAAAGTACAATAAAACTCTGCTGGAAAGACAAAAACTTTTCACTTCATTTAGTGGTATTGTTACTAAACTCAACCAAAGGCCACCTTGCTCCACCTCATGTGGAGATACGTTTGAGTCTTCTCCCCATGCGGGTGTCCTGACTCTAATATTCAACGCACCTGCTCTCCCACACAATCTTTTTTTAACAGACATGAGTTCAGCTGAACCACGCTCAATAATTGCTTATTTTCATCATCACCGAAGAGAAAAATGGGTCCAAATCCCTTTATTCTGCCATGCAGATTGTAGGCCCACAGGGTAGTTAAATTTAATAATTCACTGCAGAAATTGTGTGCTGCGAAAATGAAAGGAAAATTTGACTTGAAACCACTGGGGCAGAATAGCAGTGATCCCTATTAAATCTCATTGGCATCTGTTTGGTGTTAAGAGCATTGGGTGCCTGTGTGCAATTCTCTCTCTCGTTCACAGGGACGCTGGGTACTGGATGTGAGTGAGTGTGTGCAGGGGTGGAGAGAGGACCAAATATCAAGTAGAGTAAGTAGAGTACTGTTACTTGGCTGACATTTTACTTGAGTAGAAGTAAAATTACTGGTGTAGAAATCTAAGAGAAAGTAAAAATAACTTATTTAACATGGACATGGTAAATGTTACTGAGTACTGAGACACACTGCAGCTACATGTGACCTTTCCCATGCAATGCAAAAAAATGTGCAAAAAATGTGCAAAAATGTGTTGGAACAAGGTTATTTCAATTAGAAAATGTCTAGTGCATTAACAGAGTAAAGCATAAATCCCCACAACCATTCAGGGATGTGTTGCTGGTGGTTTCTATCGCTGCAGACCATCTCTCTTTTCTTCACCAGCATACTCAATATTTTCTGAACTGCAAATCTGACCAGGTCAAGGCCATAGGTGAGGGCCAGACATGATCTGATGACATTCACTGATATTTTTACTTACACCTTTACTCATCCTCTCCCATCAAACCCCCTCAGACAAAAACAGCGTTGTGGGCAAAGTTCATGGTGAATGTGTAGTAGCCCATGGAAACAGGTTACAGGTTGAAAAGGTGAAAATATGATGCATCATTGGCAGGTCTTGCACCGTGTATGGAGAGAATAAATGTCTCCTTCCAAAACTGCATTATCACCTTTGGTTATTGTTTCCACCAATGAAGGCGTTGATATTGCAGAGCATTTGGAAATTCATTTCATTTGTGTTAAAAATCTGTGTTGATGTTTCTTTTGCCATCAGTTAGCCAGCTAGCTAGCAAGGCTGCTAAACTAGCTACACAACAACCAGGAAAACAAAAAACGATAACTTTGCTACTATTCTACTAATGTTGTAGTTAGTTAGCTTCCTGTTACCTTTACATGCTTGTTGGCTGCAGACCTACAACATTTCTACTCTGTAATGGATGCAATTTAAACGTAGCAAAGTAGACTCCAGTCTAAAAAATGCTCAAGTAAAAGTGAGTTCAAACTGATTTGAACTGACTTCAAGTTCAAGTTACCTCACACTGATTTCTGAAAAATACTCAAAATGTACACAAAAAATGACTTAATTGCAGTAACAAGAGTAAATTCAAGAGAAATTCATTCCACCAGTGTGTATTATTAATGATTGTATTATTATTATGGTATGACATTAAATATTGACCTATACAGTATTATTAGTGTCTCTGGGCTGCTCATCTTGTGTGTGAGTGAGTGTATGTGAGTGTGTGTGTGTGTGTAGGTGTGTGGGTGGGTGTGTTTGAGAATAGCTATGAATCATGGCCTCTCTGGGGATTGAAGGCTGACAGGAGGAGACTGATGGGGCTGTCCACCCATCCCCATGCAGACGCAACTTAATAAAACCACAGATAGGCTGGGGTGGAGAGGATCTCAACGATGTGTGCAGTGTTTGCGAATGCAGTATATGCCAGTGCGGTAGCGCCAGTGGCCCAAGGTGTACAAACCTTAATGTCATCCTTCCACCAAAAAACACATCGGGTCTCTATAATGGACAAGCCGGTATCCATCAGAACAGTTGCACCCACACTGAGCAAAATCTCCTCAGCACTTGATTTAAAATGTGTGAATAAATGATGTGTTAAATGTTAATGGCAGAAGCTGCAATCAGAGACACCGCAGAGGAGTTTCTTTCCTAAATAAGCTGCGTTTTGTCTTCGGCTTCTACATTGTGATATGTTGTGAGTGGTCCCTGTAGAGCTAACACTGACCACACTGCTACAAAAAATTCTCTTCAACCAGCAACTAGCAGTGTGGGCGGTGACAGCCTCAAGGTGAGGAGAGTGGGCTCGGGAGCAGAAGGTTGCCATTTCAAATTCCCAAACCAGCTAGAAAAATGTAGGTGGTGAAAGAGAACGAGTGATGAACCTACCTTCCCCCCAACAAGTACCATCGAGGTGCTGTTGACCAATGCACTTCAGTCATCTAAATTGAAACCCACGGTTGTGAAGTTGTATGGCTGTATGAATGTGAAGCTGGTGGGAGCTTAAAAAGAAACAGCTTAAGAAGTAAAAGCAAAACCCCTCCATCCACGGTGCGGCTATCCTACTGGATTGTACTGTGTGACATTGTTTGCACCTGGAAGTGAAGGTCCTCTTCTTGATCTGGGAGGACAGTTCCATGCTGTGGGACATCTGGGACGACTGCTCCTCCTGCACTCGCTGCATCACCACCCTGGTTTCCATGGTGACTCACAACTGGCACCTGTGGGGGGAGGGGGAACGAGGAGTGAGGATGGAGAGGTGTGGAGGACGAGGAGGAGGAGGGAGCAGATGTCTCTGTGTAGTGAAGGCTAGGTGGCCACTCAGTGAGTCAGACACTAAAGGCACTGCAGCCTTGGCAAGGAACACAACAGCTTTATCTTTATAAGCATTCAACAGATGTTCTTATCAGGAACAACTTGAAGATGTATGTTTAGTAATGGGTGTAGTTGAGTTGTTAAATGAATCGCCGCTTCACACTAAAGACACTTTAGCATTGGCAGGGGACACAACTGCATTTTATTACGCTTTGTATTCAGCAGACAACTTACAGTTGCCCACCTAGTGCTCAGCATAGTGGAGGTGGCAAATTAATGACCACTGCCACTCCGTATCGCGGCGGTGCAGAATTGTAAATGGCCCGCCGGCCTCACCCCTAGAGGATTGTAACTGAGCTCAAAGGAGCTGCAAAGTGTATGCAAAATGTTAATTGTGCAATTTAGCTCTCTGATTGATTAGTGGGAGAAAGACAGAGGGCACAAATCTCACGTCTTGAAGCGTCTTGGGATTCATCGGGATGCAGCCTTGCATTTTGAGACAGGGCAGGGTGCTATTAGTAATATAGTGTTTCTGCATCAATATCTGCAGTAAATAAAGCCTGCATCAAGAGCATCGTATGTCAAACATCTATGCCAACCTGACTTCCATTTGCACTGGAGCACCAAACAACTACAGCGAGTGGGTTTCAGGTCAAAAGGTTGTACATGCACTTCTGACATTGATTCTGTCCTCATAAACAAAGCTACTCTGCAAGCATGAGTCTTAAGATGACTTAGACTTATAATAATATATTAATATATATAGTAACTCATAATGATGTACTTTACTTTGATGTCAGCAATCATTTTGTGAGCATAGCGGTCAGTTTTTTCAACTTGTGGATATCTTATTTTGGAATGAAGCTCTTAAAGGTTTTTATATATATATATGTTTTCATTGGAGACAGGCGTGGGTGTGGAGGAAGGTGTGTTTCAGGCTCCTGTTAAATGAATCACCCCTTTGTGGGCCATTGAGCTAGTAATAATTCATCAGTTGGGGTCTGCCATGCTGCTGCCCACACCCTACCCATCATTAATCATGTGGCTGCTCTGGGGAGGTGAATGCAGAACGCGCCCAACAAACAGAATCAGGTCGAGCCTGAGCGATAGCTTCATTCACCCGCTCCCACTAGCAACCACCTGTGTTAGCATCATAAACAACTGTAACGTGTTATTCCTTCTCATCTCTTTCAATTACGTTGTGGGAAATAGCAGCAAGTTAGCTAACAGGCTAATGGGCTAGCACGCCTGCTGATTTCCCAGCTGCATTCTTTTTGTGGCTTGCTGTTGTTGCAAGGGGAGAGGTTTGTTTGAACACTGTTAATGGAAGGTCAACCTCTGGCACATTAAAATTGATCAGTCTCAATGGGTAGGCCTGGATTCTGGGCTCCCGGAGGGACAGGAGCAAAAGGAGAGCAGGGCTCCTTTCCACATATAGTGCAGTTTTCAGTCTGAACTGAAATGAGAGACTGAAAACACTCAGTGTCCAGGTCACAGATTAAAAAAAGGACAAACAGCAGAGGAACAAGCGGACAAATGATTTGTTTTTCTGTTCACTGAAGAGGGAAGTATTGTCTGAACACAACAAGAGTGTGCTTTACGTCATCCCTAGAGAGTAATTAAAAGCTGTATCCACTGAGGCCGTCAAAACACGAGACCATTAAGAAGTTCAACTAGCTGGAGAAAGAAAGACTCCCAAGAGGAAAAACAAGGGGAAAAATCTTCTCTGACAACACAAATACAGATACGAATTAAGCATAACTATGCAGGTGTAGAAGAACAGAGTGTGATTGGTTAATGTTTCAGGCTGTAATGCGAAGGCAATAAAGCTTGATGACATTATGGCTAGACCAGGATCGAGGTTGAGTAAAAAAATCCCACTCACGCTTGTCTTTGAAGAAACAGGTAGCCCTCTTCCTCTTCCTCTTCCTCTTCCTCTCGCGCTCCTTGATTACTGCCTCACCCAAACGATCGCCCTAGCCGTCTTGCCGTCTCACCTCTCTGTATCACCTCTCGCGTTCTGCCTGTCTGTGTCTACCTCTCTCACTCCTCTCTCTCTCTCTCTGCCTCTCTCGGCGAAGCAGCGAGGGTGACCCTGGACACAAAGTGTCCTTCAGTGCCAAGAATGTGGACAACACAATGCTCTCTCATTCTTAAGTTGGTAAATATAGACCAATGACATCTCCCCTGTACACACACACACACACACGCAAACACACACACTCAACCTTACATCACACACACAGTCCTACACGGACACACATGAAACACAGAAATCGGCACACACTCACACTGATCAATGCCATCCAGCCTGATTGATTTACAGGCAGCTCTGCAGACATGCGGCTGAAAAAATGACACAAAACCTCCTTTACAATTAGATGGCTGCACCAAATGACCTGAGCCGCTGAAAGGCACAGCTGGAATGGCCACGGGGGAACCTCTGGCTGTGGTACAACTACAAATGTCTGCTCAATAACTGTCATGGAAGGAAGTGTATATATTTATCTAGGCCCCTGAGCGCTATCCCACCTGGGTGCGAGGAATACAAAATTAAAGTCTGGGAGATGTGGGAAGCACAAAGCGGGTGATGATGAGAGACAGGGATAAGGAGAAGGAGAGAGAGAGAGAGAGAGAGAGAAAGCTAGAGGGGAACAGGAATGGAAAATAACAGAGGTGAGCAATTCAGCTGTTAGGCAGACTGAGGAGATAATCTGAGGAACCCAAACCGATCATCCTTATTAAAAGTCTGCCGATGGACTCTTTGTCTAGGAAAAAAAGGGGGAAGGTTAATAATGACTGTGGCAGCACCTGAGACTCGCCCAACTGAACCTTCTCTCTCTACTTTCCCATTAATTCTTTATCTTCTCCTCCCTTCTTTGTATCTTCCTATTTGCCATCCCCCCTTTCCTCCCCCCCGTCCTCCCTCCTCCCTCCTCCCTCCATCACCAGCTCCTTTTACAGTGATTTTTGATTAGTCCCTGGAACTTGTCCACTGTTCTGTCTCATTAAACAGGGTGCTCAGTCTGGCTGAGTTCATTAAGATGGTGTGTGTGTGTGCGTGCTTGTGTGTGTAGGTGTGTGTGTGTGTGTGAGGGGGGTATTAATCTAGTGCCTCTGAAAAGTTTTCTTTCTCCCTCTGCAAATAACACTTTGAGGAAGCCCACTTTTTTTTATCATAATATCATTACCAGTGTTGTTATTGTTGCGTGATTTCTTGAATAGTGTGTGCGTGTACGAGCGTGTGTGTGTGTGTATGTGTGTGTGTGTGTGTGTTGGTATTCATCCAGTGCCTCTGAAATGTTTTCTTTTTATTCTTTCACTTCTCCCACTGCAAATACAATTTTGAGGAAGCCCATTTTTTTTAATCATAATGTAATTCCCAGTGTTGTTATGATAGCATGATTTATTGTGAATTTGTCCTTGCTTGTGTGTGTGCGTGTGTGTAGGTGTGTGTGTCCAGTAGTGCTGACTAAAAGCACACAGGGGGGGCTGGGAGAGCAGGCATCATTCAAGGCCACGGCACTGTGTGGTAGGATGGGAGGTTATTTATAAGCCTTTAGTGGTCACACCTGCCTCTGGAATATCAGCACACAATACAAGCTAGGACTGCCAGGCCTTCTCTTCTCATCATACATCAACAGTGACAAGTCAAACTAAGAATAACTACTGGGACAAAGCAGCTGAGGGACACCTTTATTAGTTCCTGCTCCAATGGAAGACTTAGTTCCTCTTAGGTTGCAGGTCCAGCAGGAACGTCTACAGTGCTGGCTTGTTTTTCATGGTGCTTACAGTAGAGGGGGGCGCTGTTGCTTCAAGCATCGAGGGCATAGCATGTCTTGTGGTGAGCGGCAGAAGTTAAAAACTGTGAATTTCTAGCTGAAGAGCACTAAAATGCAGTTGACTTTTCATTCTAATAACAAGGGAGCCGTAGACATGTGGGTCCACATGTGTGGCCCCGGGAAGTAGGCCAGGTACTTTCAATTGGTTGCCAATTTGCCCCGCCCACTTGTTGGATATATACACAGGCACAGGTGTGGCCAGCTATCACGACTGGGCTCCTGTGACACCTCCACGATTAAGCGCTGTGGTGACTAGGCGGTGTACTCCAACACGTACAAGGCGGACAGCCTTGTAAGTTGTAAGTTGAGCCCAGACTGTTTACCTTGGCATGGAGGAGTCCCGCTGACACCTTCAGCTTTGTAACTGCGAGAGCCTTTTTCCCATCGCATCATTGTACACGTGTGGTGCTCTTATGTTTCGACACACGTGAGGGCTACCACACATGCAAGTCGGGTGGATTGGAGACTCTAAACTGCCCATAGCTGTGGATGTGAGCATGAGTGTGTTTGTCGTTCTATCTGTTCGCCCTGTGATGAACTGGTGTTGAACTTCCCTGAATAGGAATAAGCAGGTATAGGAAATAAATGAACGAATGAATGAATGAATGAATGAATGAATGAATGAATGAATGAATTGGAAACATAACCAGCGCTTCCCACAAGTATTTGTTTTGGATAACAAAACATGACACCTTCAGTCCTCAACAGCCATCAGCCACTGTCAAGATGGCGGCTATCCGTTGTTCCACAGGGACTTGTCTTGGTGGGAAGTAAACATCACTAAATTTTCTTTTCATCTTCTTGTCCACTCGTGATTGGGCCCAGAATAGACCTTAATGGACACCGAAGTCTCAGAGATGATCCATCATTTCCTGGCCAACCTTGACAGCTGTTTTCGTGCCTTTTTCTAATCAAGGACCCATTAAGAGCTCATTGGGATGCAAGAGAGGAAAGGGAGGGGGACCAAGCGATTACATCCAATTAGATGCAGACTTCAATCCATCAGGTTATTTGGTGTGGGAGAGCATTACTTGGTGTCATTGGATGGGGGATAGCAGGAAATGTCTGCTTATTGTGAGGCACTTATGCCAATTACAGTCAAAGGAGAAATATAGAATGAGGTTATCTGCTGGATGCACCAAAACTTAAAACGTCTGTTCATTCAGCATCCCTCAAAATCCATTAACATTGGAAGAACTATTGAAAAAGAAACTGCTGTGTTTATGTTTGTATTTTTATTCCAATGTAAATTGTAATATTAGCGCTACCACACAAACCATTTATTTAGAGGCCTCCCAACACATGAAATATTAAATGTACACCATGTTAAATGCCAAGCTAACTTTTAGTTTTCCTCTGGCCTGTGTTCCCTCAGCCTCATTCTGAACACCAACAACCTAATCTGCTTGAAACACACTCTAACTTACTAACAACTCAGACTATCCTCATCATATAGGGCAGACGGTACTTTGGCAGACATTGAATAGGCATGTTTTTCTTGCCACTATCTCACGAGAGTAAATGGGAAACGGCCATAAAGCCTCTTGGTTGCCATATCAAACTTGAGATCAGAGTAGAATTTCATTTGCAGTGAGCCACGTACACGGTTAAATGGCCCTAGTTAATTCTATCCACCTTATCAGAGAGATAATGCTGAAAATAAGATGGCTTCTGCCAAGATAGGCTGAACAATAGGAGATAGTTGTGCGGCTGTACAATACACCCAAAGGTATCCATTCCCCTTTGTTTAGTTGTTTTAGCATCTTCAAACGTTGTTTGATAGGGGTGTAAATGCCTCAAATAATGTTTTCGTTGCTCTATCTCTCCATGCTGGAATTTTACTTTAAACGATGCAAGAGAATATGATAAATAAGAGCATCAAAACTTCATACGCTTCCTGATTCTGTAAGAAAGCTTTAGAGTTCAAATTGCAAAGGAAACATTAAACATAAATGCAAATCTCTTAAATATGATGTGCAATTACAGCCCATCAATACACTTGATTTTCTTTCAAGGACACATTACATGATGCCGTTTTTTGATAGTTTATTTTTTTTTTTGTAAAAATAAAGTCTGAGTAAGTAAATCAAAGTATGACAGTATACATGAGGATTTTAGGCCGACCTTTTACTTTTCTGGCAGCCTTTCGAACCTGCTTCACTCCCTGTGCTCTCAGCACTTGAAATTACCTAAGTAGCCTGGACTCTCAGTGCATCAATATATTCATTGATCCAGGGCAAACACACACCCTCACTGTGATTGAAATTCTATTTGTGCAGAGGCACAGAGTTCATCCGAACTACTGTTCTCCAATCAGAGTTCTATCATGCCTCTGGCACTCAGGAGGGTTTGCCCTGCAAACCTTCATCCTATCTTCTCAGCACTTGCAGAGTTGAAGCCTCAGAGAGACGGAACAAGAGAGGGCCTTCTGGCAGACAGGAAGAAAAGGACCTGTCAGCAGTACAAGCAAACCTGTTGTTGGACAACAGGCCCGATGCCATGTCTACAGTGCCCCTCCAAGCAGGCCAGCGAACTGACTTCCTCTCCTTCACTCACACACTCTCCTTTTCCCTGCGGTATGTTGTCAGGATGACGGGTTACGAGTTAGAAGCCTCTCTTGGTTCGCTTCTCTTGAACTCGCTTCTCTTGATGTTTGAGGTCTGTTTTGATTCTCGGAGGCGGTTGTCCCAAATTGGTCTTGACTGTTTCTGAGCCAATCCCCTCTGTCGTTCTACCTCCCACTTACTCCCACTCAGAAGAGCTATTTCACATATTCATTTCACCATTCGTTTTTTTCTCTTAGCGACATCGGTGAACTTTGCCGGTGCATTGCCGGCTCCAGTGCTCATGTTAAATCATCCTTTGCTCTGCCTCCTTTCCTCCCTGTTCATCTGTCAGCCTGATCCTCTCGGCAAGGACAGAACCCACTCACATGTCATTTATACACTCAGGCTTCAACGGAGAGAGGGTCAGCGAATGCCTGGAGGGTCTGAAATATAACATGCAACATACTTGCTTTACCGCTGACTGACTGAACACACCGCCCACCAAAATGAACTTATCCTGCAAAAGTACTGCTGCTTTTTGTTTCAGGTTATGGGTTCTCAAGATCAAGAAAAATGAAATCATAAAATTGCATTGCCTTAGATGGCTTAAAAAAAAAACATTGATTGGGATCTTATGAGAAAATGTCTGTTTGGAGAATTACAACTTCAATTTCAGTGGAATTACCCTTTAAATCTGTTTCAACCCGTCTAAAGTGACAGAAAGGTGATGTGGGTGTGTGTATTTGTGTCTGTGTGTACTATAGACACAATGTATTATATTATTATTATTATATTTACCTAATAAAGTACCTAAGTACCTAATAAAGACCAGAACAGCTTCAGTCCACCTTTACTGGTGTCATAGTGGGATACTGGACCGTTCCTCAAGAAGGAAAGCCTGCAGTTCTTTGAGGGATGAAGGAGGAGGTGGAAATCTACTTTGCACTCTGCGCTCTAGAAACTGGGGAAGCCATGGAAGGTATTTAATTTCATCCTGGCGCACAGGAAACCACTCTTGAGTTGGTTTATTAGTATAGCATCGGCATCTTGGAATATGGGAACATCACGAGGGAAAAAGGTGTCCATGGTCCTGTACATGGCCCTATATTCGTTATATGATCATGCAGACCAATCACTGGAAGTAAAGTGAAATTAAAAATGGCTTTTTCACCTTGTTAGATAGTTTTACATGTCATAATATATACCTATTTAACAATCAAATCAAATCACATTTATAAATATCCCCCAAAATTATTTTTTATTTTCTTGTAAAATCTCTCTATCAAAATCCAATTACTTTTACTTGCAGGAAAACAGTGGACAAAGCAAGCGCAACTCTGCACAATCCTTGACACCAAAATTGCACTACGCTGCATGATCAATACTGACACATCCCCTACTGCACCTCTCCTCCCACACGTTCACGGCGAGTGAAATGCCACTTTGCTGGTGTAAAGCCCCGCCATGCACCATTCGTTGTCATGAAAATAGAGTCCCCCCTGTTGCTTTGAAAATGCACATAGAAGTGATGATTGTCAGACCTTATTTAAAGCTGACGCATACTGCTAAGTGGCAGTCAACTTCATGTGACTCACCAGTGTAGCTGCCTTTGTAATTCATGTGATGTATTTAAGGTCCGTTCTAATGTGGCCTTGCCACCCTCCACCCCCATATAGGTCAGGCTTTCACTGTGAAACATCCCATGGTGTCTAGTATCAGTTATATTACAAGGCACACAATGCAGATTGAATCAGAGATCCACCCAAGGCTCATGATATGACTTGGACAGATTCCCATAGATGTTGCTATATTGTTTCCCCCCTATTGTACCCGGTAGACAGTGAGAGGACTTTTTCCACTTCTAGCTGCTAGTAAGGGACCAGAATTAGATTTTAAAATGGAGACAGACCCCCTTCAGGATCCTCTGCCTAGTGACAAGTAATTCCACTAACATCTATAACAGCTATACTGCAAATACTGACTTGTCAATTAGACCAGCGACTTCCAAATGTTTTCATTTCACAGAGCCCAAAACAGACACACATAAGACACACATACAGTGTTGTCCCAGGGACCCCCCTATGGAAAGATATGTGTTGTTGATTTAGTAATGAATTGTATATCTGTCTACACTGTGGATGGGGAGAGAGCAACAGTGGTGAGAGTGAAACCTGTGATTGCAGCAGTCATTCTGGTACATTCTCTAAATGGGATACTGTCTAGTAGATAATGTCCTCACCACGAGGCATCCTCTGGGCAGTAACATTTTATTCCAGTGAATTATGACACTCACCACGACACTGTGGTAAGGTTTCGTCCTAACAGCTGTAATTTCACAGTAATGCAAGCAGGCCGGCACAGCCAGAGCCTATCAGAAAGTTGAACACTTCTGATTGTTCTCCTTTTTCCTCTTGACTCAAAGCAAATCCTGGCAACAGGCTGTTGAGCTGCACTTTGGATCCTTTAGACAAGGTGACAGAACTGAGAGGCTGATGAGTTGTTGACACTTTCACATAGCAATCATTTTGTATGGGTGGATGGTGGATATCAACTCCTTGTTTGAACGTCTTCAAAGGTGAATCAACCATGTCAACATAAAAGTTTAGTGGAAATTATGATTCACATTGTTCAAATGTTTTATATATCAGTATTATACTGTACAAGTTGTTCATATGTGACTAACATATCACATTATTTCAATACACCTGACATTTTTATTGGTTTACAACTGTGTGTCCAAGATTGCACTTAGGCTATTACAGGCCTGGTATTTATTGGTATGGCATGAGTTGTACCATGACCCCTCCCTCAAATATAATTTAACATGTAATTTCATCAGCTGAAAGAACAACAAACAATGAGAGGAACACAGAGTTCATGAACTTCATGAAAGAAAAGAAAGAAAACTAAAAACTAAAAACATCATTATTTTTTTGTATGCAGTCATTCTGTATATTTCCTACACTGATAACATTGAAATATAATATGAGAATAACAATATATATTTATTTTCGTGGAAATTCAGTCATTCACCTCCCCTTTCAGATTACAGTGGGACCTGGACTCTGATTAACGCTATGTTCAGACTGGAGGCAAATCCGATTTTCCTTTTGTCAAATCGGATGTTGACCTGATCAAAATTGTGTTTTTAGATAGTGTCATTGTCATCAGTTGTCATAGTAACGGCATAGGCATGTGCATAATGACTCATGAGACGTCAAATATGTGTTGCTAGGGGGTGATGAAAAAAAACAAACACTTACAAACACTTGAAATCTAATGTGAATGGTCAGACTGAGTGGCATTTTCAGAGATGCTATTGGAATCACATTTCAACCCACGGACGAATGTGGTTTAAATCTCAACTGAAAAGATCAGATTCAGATTCCACGGGTATTACTGGCCCGTAGTGGATATCTGGAAAAATCAGACTTGAGCTGTTTCTCTGAACATTCATTTTGTCATGACACAGTAGAGGAAAGCAATACTGCTATTGCCCTGAAATCAATACCATGGTGCTAAAGGGGTGTACAAAGGCCTTTTGCACCACATATGACACCGTGTAATGAGATTCAGATGGAACTGTTCATATCGGTTCATATGCAACATGTTTGTGACCTGGAAATGAATTCATACAAAGCAAACACCATAAACTTTACTCATATTTTGCTCTATTTTCACGACTGTCCTGATTTGGGCACACAATGAACGCACCTATGTACATCCAGCTGTTCAGCAAATGAAGAGTTTGTTTCCAAAACACGTTCTATCCATTTTGGAAGCAAATCGGTCATTGACTGAAGTTCATCAGTACCTCTATACGAAGAGTTAAGCCTGTTATCAAGTACTTAAGTTAACTACTATCCTTCAAAAAGAGCTATAATTTGTTTTAAAGTGGGCCACCAACATTTTGTTAGAGCATGTTTCCCTTTAACAAAAACAACATGCATTCTTTTTAACACTGGAGCGAACCACGACTTAGCAGTTCTCTGCTGAAACGGACAACGCTTTTAAAGGGCCAGTGGTTGTTTTGGAATATGACTCGGCAGTTTACCACAGACTTGGTCTATGGTTTTATTCATCTCAGAGCTCCTCTCAGGCTCTGGCTCTGCAAGCCGTCGCCAAATCCCTGCCACCGCTCCCATCAACTTCCTCCTCTCCTTTTGAAAACTCACTGGGCTGAAACATATCTCTACTGTTATTTGAGGACCCAAATCAGGTGTTAAGCCTTTAGGATTATAAGAGAGGAGTCTTATTCTTGAATTTATACCACCCAACCTCGCAGATATATTTGCCTTACGCTCTCCTCTCCTTCCTTCTCCTGTTCTTCCTCCTCTTTAGGATCAGTCCAAGACCAAAGAAAGTTCATCTTGTGTCCATAATTGTCCTCAGGTGTAGTTTCAAGAGGGCTAGCTGGCATCCCGTTTTGTTTGTAGCCTGATTCACATAAGATATGCCTTCTTTGTGAGCTCTGGTAGTCTGTGGGAAAAGCAGGAAGTAAGGGTTGGGTTGGGGAATCCTGGGTTGGGCTATTGACAGTACTCTCATCACACCCGGAGTCTGACCACTCTGAACCCCCTATGCTGTGTAAGGATAATGACAATGAGGAAGCCCCTTCCCCGGAGACTACCAGGTCCGATAGAAGCAGCTTCCCCACAGGGTTACGGGGCAATACTGTGCCAGCCGTCGTACTCTGTGACTGAAATGTGAGCGTGGGGAACATCAGTTGTCCGTTGATGTCCTGCAATGTTTGGAACAACAGCGGCTCTACGGGATTGCTCCTCTGAGAGTCCAAGTCAGGTGATGTCCCACATGAGATCAGCTTTGGGCTTGTTCCACCTGTATCCCAGTTTGCTTTCCTAAGTAGGGAGGGCCACGGTAGGTTAATGCCTCCTCTGTCTTCCTTTTTAGTGGCCCGTTGTAATCCTTCAGTTTCTTCACCAGGTACCTGGATGCCCACTGCAGTGTAGCTTTCGGAGGACTGGGCGGACTGGGCGCTGCTGTCCTTGTGTCCTGGTGTTGGACTATGCAGACCCATGTCCATGGAGGAGGCACTGTTCCATGGCATGTCCTGGCAGGGGAGGTCCTGGGGGGAATATCCTCCGGACCCAACTGAGGGCACCTTTGGCTTCACCTGGTCGGTGATGTAAATCGTGTGGCCAAAACCTCTTGGACAAACCTCTGCTATAGAAATGAAGACATCTGGAGGCTGCATCATTTGAGGCCGGATATTAAAACTGGATACCTGTTTGGAAGACAAAGAAAATGAATCCACCAAAGTCGAATTAGTGACTGATTTTTGTAAGTGAATCAACAACTTTTCATTTGATTACAACAATGTTAGCTATGATGTAGAGAATTGAGATGGGTGATCTTAAATAGACGTAATTGTATGTGGAGTCCATTGATTACGGTGGTCGAGAAGGCATTTCAAAAACGCTGCAACGTCAATATGACATCACCTGCAATGTCAATATGACAACACCTGCAACTTGACAACACCTGCAACGTCAATATGACAACACCTGCAACGTCAATATGACAACACCTGCAATATGACGTGAGAAAAGGTCTGCCTCTCCAGTCACGTGGGGTTCGTTGTTTGTTTGTGTTGTGGCTTAGTTCCTTTTTGTTTTGGTTGTATTGTATTGATGTTGCAGGTGTTGTTATATTGATGTTGCAGATGTTGTTATATTGATGTTGCAGGTGTTGTTATATTGATGTTGCAGGTGTTGTCATATTGATGTTGCAGGTGTTGTTATATTGATGTTGCAGGTGTTGTCATATTGATGTTGTGGGTGTTTTCATATTGATGTTGCAGGTGTTGTCATATTGATGTTGCAGGTGTTTTCATATTGATGTTGCAGGTGTTGTTATATTGATGTTGTGGGTGTTTTCATATTGATGTTGCAGGTGTTGTCATATTGATGTTGTGGGTGTTTTCATATTGATGTTGCAGGTGTTGTCATATTGATGTTGCAGGTGTTTTCATATTGATGTTGCAGGTGTTGTCATATTGATGTTGCAGGTGTTTTCATATTGATGTTGTGGGTGTTGTCACATTGATGTTGCAGATGTTGTTACATTGACGTTGCAGGAGTTGTCATATTGATGTTGCAGGTGTTGTCACATTGATGTTGCAGCGTTTCTGAAATGCTTGGTGAAAAAGATTGGTGAAAATAAACAGCTTACTCCAGAGGGCAAGGGAAAATCTGATGCTATCCCACCACACTACAAGACCACAACCACTACACACCTCAGCACAGCGAAGAAGGAAAGGAGAGGAAAGAACGGTGGCACGAGGCACAATGAGTCATTCAACCATCAGGTAACATCACATTACATTACAGTAAACATTACAGACGCTTTATCCAAAGAGACTTACAAGAAGTAAATAAAGTAACTAAAGTAATTAGACAGCATTGTTTCAATAAAATAACCCACAGGCGTTGCGGCCCAGTAGTATGCTAAGCATGTGCACAGAGGCCCGAAGGCTCCATTTTACAGTAAGGCAACACTTCCTGGTAGCTACCCACATACACACCCATGGGGAATCCCCGGCACGATTGTCTTACCAAAGACTCCGGCATTCTGTTTTCTTTTCCACCCTTCACATAGGAACACATGTACACAACTGATAGGGTGACTATGACCAGCAGAAGAGCAGCGAGCACGAGGAACCAAGGAAAAAGCATCCAGGGGTCACCTAACACACCTAACAGGGGGGAGAGAATTTGTGTCATATATCTATGTCAAAACAAAAACCAAAACATCTGTCAAAACCAGAGAGCCTGAAGCCATTCGATACAGTAAGTGATGAAATTCCCATTCTGACAAACAAGCGCAGGCATGTTCTCAGGGAGTAGCGCTGATAAGCCTGTGATGTAGGGCAGCTGGGTATTTTCCTGGATGTACCAATACAATCCAGGAAACCCCGTATTGGTTTCTGTTAGCAGGACGTTATCTCAATAGAAATATCTGTTTTGAATCCATTTTCTAAATTGTGAACGCTAATGTATTTGCGCGGCATGAATGCATTACATAGCATGTAGTCATCTACCTTGTACATTCCTCATCAACATCGCCGATGCAAGCAGACAGTGAACTGCGATCTAATCTCTTGTGTAACCGCCATGACACATAACAGGAAAAAGCCTCAGCTGTAAGAGAGTGTCATGGGAACATACAGTACTATCTCGTTTCACCATCACTGAAGACTATGCAGGTGTGCACAGAGAAGGTGTGAAGATAAGACGATTTGAGGTCGTGGTCACTGTCCTCACCTGGCAGTGTGACGCAGAAGAAAAGCTTTCTCGCTAGCGGAGCGCCCCAGCTCAAAGTTTGGCTTGTAGACGACATGGCCGCAGTACTCTGTGTTGTTGTTCTTCAAGCGGATTACAAACTGGCCCGTTGTGCTTGTGTTGACCTGGAGAAACAATGGGTCAGATGGATGATAGATGATCAATTTAGCTTAGTGCTTTACAGGTTGTAGAGGTCAGATAAACAAGAAAACTTCCAAAGGGCTTAAAAGAAAAAACACTTTAAGAGTGGCGTGGGAGCGTGGGACGAGATTCACCTGTGCAGCCCACTTTGGGTCGGTGATGTTGAGGATATAGAGAGTTGAAGGTTTAAAGGGCGGACGTTTGGTGTTGTAGAAAATGTCCCCAATGGATATGCCGTTTGGTCCCAGGGGCAGGGTGACATTCACATTTAAGGTTGACACAGTAGCCCTTTTAGACAGGATGGGTGGACCAAGAACAGCTGCAGAGAGAAAGAGACAGAAAAAGATGATATTAAAAAAATGTTTTGTTCAAGGCCTGTAAAGCTTATGGAAAATGTAACACTTGCGTATAGTTTTGGAAGTATCATGGAAATCTATTCATACTCTTTTCCCAACCAGTGAAATGTTTAATATCAAGCGTGGCTCAGAAAAAATCAGAAATGTCCTTATAGTATCGGTCCTAAGTGATAGTTGTAGCCAGAAAGAAGACCTGATATTGGTTATAAATATTGGTCATGGTCAAATGATGCTATATGTCATTTGATTAGCAAGAAGATGTAGGAACCCTTATTAAAGTTACACCAAAACATCTCAGTGCTGTACCCTTGTTGAAGGGACATACTGTAGTTTATGATTACATTTTTGCTGTTACGTAAAATAAATGAACAATACAAATTGTTGGTGTAAAATTGAGTCAATTTTGAAGTGGGAGCCAAAACTAGACCAGAGGGGTTCATGTAATAATTTGCAAATAATTTGAGTTCACAAGGAGAAAAAACAAGAGGAGTCTTACTTTCTGCAATAGGTTTGAATCTTAAGGTGCTGCCCAGAAAGCGACCTTTGGCAAACACCTTAGCAAAGTAGTGATCATCAAAAACCGACGGGGTCTCTGCAGTCAGGTCACAGGACTGTGCAGTGATATTTTCACACTCCACTTTCGTCTTGTAGTGGTGATCCTTTCCATGACTGTAATGAATGGAAAACAAGGTGATGATATTGGATCCACACGGACACGCTGTGTATTACTGTGGGTTCATTGATTCTGTGAGTAGCTAAAATGTGCTGTGGAGGCTTTTTTATTCCCTAATGAGCCATCTATCATTTGAAAACAACAACAACAACAACAACACTGCTCTGAAAAAAAGTCATTAGTTGACAAAATCATATTGATTGTTGGCATTATAGTAAAATTCCCTATTAACTATCGTTGAGATTATTAGTTAGCTTGAGCACTTTACTTCCAAATTCAACATTTTAGAGAATGCAACCATTATATTATTTTCTTTAAATATTAAGTACAAGTAACATTTTTTTCCCAAAGTGAATGAAGCATTTTGGAATGAAATCCTTCAACATATATCCTATGAATTTATTATAACTGACATTCAGACATGACATTTGTGTTATGATATATCTATAATATATATATATATATATATATATATGTACAATACTGTGCAACAGTCTTAGGCACCCTCGATTTTATAATAATAATAAAATATTGTTATTTAATATTATTGGTCTTAGATGTTTATTTTTTTGTTTTCTGTATTAGTGTTTTACATTACTGCTCTTTATAGTATTTTTTGATATTTAGAAACTTTTTCATTTCATTATTTCTGAAAGCATCTTCACTTTACGGAATTGTTTTTACACCTGCCTAAGATTTTTGCACAGTACTGTACAACACGGGCACAGAAGCACTCTGCTACCAGTCCATCATTTGAACACACGGGGCCTCTTTGAAAAAGGCAAATGACATCATTACGCCTAACGAGAAACTGATGTTGAGTGGCCATAGTCGGTCCAATCTAACTTCTCAGCGGCTGATTTGACGCTGAGAAGTCACGCCAGCAATGCCAGGTGAATGGCTGGGAGAAAAGTCAATAGGATTTCAGTGGCAGTTGACATTTGTCTGGAAGACTAGCGTCATGAGTAATTAGACAAGATGACATTTCCACTTTGTTGAGAATGTTTGTGGAGACTGAATGAAAAAAAAAGAAAAGGAAAACGCTACGTGCAGGCTGTGAAGAGCACTGAAAGCTTTCCATCTCCATCCTCCTCCAAAGGAGCTGAGTGAGGCCCATACTAATGACCGGGAACGGGCCCTATGGCTGTTCTGTAGCATCATATCTGAGCCACGGGAAGTCAAGTTGAAGTCAAGTCACAGCACAGCACAGCTCAAAGGCTGCAGGCAGGTTGTGGAGCAATACATTGATAGAGCCACCCAGCCATTTCTACGTGGTGAGAGAAAGAGACAGAGAACCAGAAAAACGCCTTTTTTGTTACTTTCCCACAACATCACTTTTAGCTCGTCACTAAAATAACATTCTCTACCAGCATGATGTTTTGGTAATGGCTAAAACTTTCTGGGGAATAGATATGGGAAGAAAACATGTGCCAGGTTCAAGTTTCCTGAGATATATTTCTTCCTTAGATACCCACAAGCCATCTGGGTACTTATGGGTACTTGCTATGTGCAGCTAATTTGCTAGCGGAGACACCAGTCTGTCTTCATGCCTATTAGCATTAGAAATGACCATTTTACAGACTGTCCATGTGTGACGGAGGGCAACGGAAGCGCAGGTATAATTAACCGTCAGGCTGCGTCTCACCTCAAGTACTGGACACTGTAGAGCACCTCCTCCCCGGGGATGTCAGGCTCCACACGGTCCCAGTGGAGTACGTTGTTGAAGTTCCTGGAGACGAAGCGCGGCCTCTCACCAGCGGAAAGACAGCCTAGAGAAAAAGAGGTCGGAAGAGAAAAGTAACCCCTTTACGGTCAATGCTAATGCTATTTCTTTGTTCTCGTCCAATCAGATCCCTAGTCTTACGGGTTGTTTTGTAACCCGTTCAGCCTGGCCTGAGCCCTACTTCCCACAACCTCATTTTGACGTTTTCCGGGACGGTTCTCTTTTTGTGTACAGCAGCTCAGCAAACAGGTAAGTAGAACAGTGTGTACGGCAAACAAAGCCCAAGACATTCCCAATCAAACCGTTGCCCGTGAAGTTAAGAACACACAGCCTTCCGCACCCAGGTCACATCCCGCTTTGATCTATTCTTCGCCACAAGTTGTATTCACAGCACATACTGGAACACTGTCCAAAAACCTCAGCAACCTCAGCCAAGGCAGCTCTCCAAATTGGGCGTCCCCGGCGAGGCAGAGGCCGTTCCATTTCTCTCCTACAGCTGCATAAGGCCCCTGCCGGTACCGTACCCAGACACAGGATCCAGTACCAGTAGGGATATTATGTAATCTGGACTTTGTTTCTGCTGGTGGCTGAAACTCGAAACTTTTGTCTCTCAACTTTGCCAGTCACACGATGTATCTGATAGCAGGGAACAATTGCTGGCTCTTCGGCTGATACAGAAACCTCTTGTTTACCAACACAGAGCATATAACAGTTTCACCATTATAGCCCGTGTAGTTTATTGGTTATGTGAAAGATATCACGTTGAAAGTGATATACAGAGTAGTCCATTTAAAATTAGCATTTTTATAAGCTGTACAATAATATCGTCGATATTACAAAGCACATCAGTCAGACACTAAAATGAAATTGCATTTTCCATCGATCACTCTCATTTAGAGCGAACAAAGTCCTCGCGGGTTTCCCGGACTCTCCTTGACGGGGAAATGAGAGGGAATCTCAGTAGACTTTGTCAAATTTAATACCAGGATTTATTGCTTTTGCTATTATTATTTATTACTCGTATTAGGGCTCCCTGGGAAAGAAAATGGTCTAAATAATCAACTGCTGTAAATCAAAAGAGTGAACCGTGTTGGCCCCATTTAACTCACCATAACAGGACAGGAGCAGCATGATGACTTTCATAGACCACATCTTCAGCGGGCCACGCAGGAGAACACGGCCCTGCGCTCAACTCTGATTTGAGCTCTTGACAGAAGCAACATGTGATACACTCCACGGGAAAAAAAAAATAAAATAAATACAGGCAAACTGAAATCCGTGAAATCTTCCAAATCCTCCCAAGCAAAAAGTACAATCAAAGTCCACGGGGCAACATGGCAGTGCGTTGTTTAGCCTCCGCTCCTGAACCCTCTCTGGTGTACCATGGGAAAGGAGTGGCCATGCTCAGGTGTACAGGTGAACTTTGGAACGTCTTATCACCTTGTTCCTGTTTTTTCACTTACTGTAACGCACCCTCTCTCTCCCTCTCCCTCTCTCTCTCTCTCTCTCTCTCTCTCTCTCTCTCTCTCTCTCTCTCTCTCTCTCTCTCTGGCTGTACCTGTCTTTCAGGTTATATCTGGGTTGTGCAATTTACGGGAAATGATCCAGACTTTAAACTACTAAGAATACCTGGGTCACACACCCTCGTGTATGAATAGAGAGGCTGCTCATAGTAATCGTGATATCTTGTTACATAATAATACAATGAGCCAGTTTCCGGAGCACAGATGAACAAATTAATTACTGAATAAATATTATGAATATAAAAGGAAATATTATGAATGGCCGTGTAGTTTATTAGTTCATTGTAAGAAGTTTTCTCCTCACTATGTCGCCCTTGGTTGACAAGGTGGCGCAGTGGCTGGAAACAACCAGCTCAAAATGTCCCGGGTTCAATCCCTACAATAGACCGACGTGTCCGGTTGAAGCGTCCTTGACCGTCCACCAGCTTCCTCGCTGCAAGCTGCTCTGGATAGGAAAGTCACCCAGAGTAAATGGCTGTTTAATTCACCGTGCACTGATACTACATTCATACAAACATGAGCCTGAACGCTGCAACTCTCCTACGGGTAAACACACTAATGCTATTAAAATATGTTGTGCCTTTATAGCCTTGAAGTTATAAGACCTCGGCGTTGATTGCTTGCTTCCGTGGCGAACAAATTTAGCGTAACAACAAGCAAACAAAGATTAAATTTGGGAGAGGTTGGAGTCTGAACTCAGTGGGCGTTAAGCAGCCGGTTTTTAAATAGCTTCCTTGGTTATTAGATAGTCAAGAGATGAGGTTTTTTTTGTATATTTTTGTAAGGCAATATAAATCAATTTTATTCAGCCTCAGCCCACAACCCTTACCCTTTCTCTGCTGCCTTCAAGCCTTGAATTCTGTGCCTGAGAGTGTAGGACAATTAGATAAGTAATATTTTGCGGCGGGTAGCTAAGGTAGGGCATCGGCAGGCTCATAAATTATGGATGACCTTGGCATCTTTTCATCTGTAAAAGCAGGACTCACAGAAGGGAATGTGATTGTTTGGTGTTCTCTCTCACTGCACTCCTCGCTGCTCTCAGAGAAGAGATGTTTTCGACGTGGCTACCAGCAGATTGAAAAATCTAGTCCAAAATGTTCTATTATTTCAGTCAATATTCCACGCCTGATAAATATAGACAGATCCCAGTATTACTTCTCCTGGTGGTGCAAAAAGAAAACACTCATTCCTTCAAAATGTCTTTTCTATATGTAATATAGACCATACTTTTCCATATGCACATTTTTCCAAGACCAAAAAACCATCTGACCATCTGAGACGAAGTTGGAATAAAAATGGGTTCCCATTTACCCGCGGCAGGCGCGGTCACCACCGTTTGAAGCTGCTTTTGAGGAAATGCTTAGACGTGGCGTTGAGTATTCCCTAGTTGAGCTTCTCACTTTCATATCCCAGACAGCAGGACAGGTTAATTCGATTCTTACCAATTAACTACGTTTTGCCTCGTTTTTCTCTCGCTCATGAATGGGCCCGCGTCGATGTGCAGATGAGAAAAAGCCAAAGGTAAACAAAGAAATTACCACTAAACAAAATAAATGAGAGGCCCTGTGGTATACAAGGTGTTTTTTGGGCTGACTTCATATTCAGTATTCAAAAGAGTGCTTGTGAAAAGTGCTCGGTATCGAGTGAATTGCCATAATGAGTCATAATTAGAGTGCTGCTATTTCAGTAGAGCTGTAACACTCTGCGACGTGCCCATGCTTTCCCCTCTGGGGCTGAGGGAATGAAAACACCATCAGATTCAAAACATTAAGAACACAAAAGTACTGATCAATCATATCCCAAACAGACTGATGGACTTTTGATGGGGAGAAATGCTGATGAAATATGTAAAGCTTCATAAGGGCGTCCTTTACTGAAGTTAACTGTGCACAAATTCCATAATGGGCTTTTGTGAAGCATAGATTCAGCGGTGCAGATGAATCAAAAGTGATGGGTTCCCCAAGCCACTTATCACACTTAACTGCCAAAGCATCTTCTTTTCATTTTCTGTCTTTTTATATTAATGCAGGTCAGACCCTTTGTGCACACAATCTGTCTAGCATCAGGTATTGTCTGGTATTCAATGGTTTATGGTCAGTGAAACCTTATTATACAGCACCCTGCTAGTGTTTCGCTTCAATGGCAGATTTTAATTAGGCTGTTGTTTGACTACTGTCCTCACGCCAGTGTCATTACAACATGCCAGCTGGCTGCGAAGTGATAGAGGCCCTGGCTCCATTACAAACCTGAGGGTCAAGTCACAAAAGATTGAAATGGCACCGAGCGCTACCGGGCAACCGCAGAGCACCTACCATTCTCTGTCCTTATCTCTTTCACTGCTGACTTGTAACTCATTTCCTAGAATGAAACAATCATTTCTGGGGATAAAACTGGATGTTGGTTGTCGTTCTGCCAGTGCTGAACTTTTCCACAAGGTGTTACAAGACATCTGCCCTCTAAGTGGGTACATATATTGGGTCTTATAGCAAAATAATCCCATCACCAGATTATGTTGTTTTTTTTCTCTGTGCTTGTTCAAATAGTGAAAATCCAACAAGGAAGGGGGAGACATGGGAGATAAATGGGGTTTCATGTAATATAGTTTTATAATATGCAGCCTGAACCAACTCAATCCTCAAAGTTGCCGAATTCTCTTTGAAGCTCAAAGTGCGCGAGGGCTGCGAGCATCAGCACATAATCCAAGAAATGCAAGGTTTTCGTCCTGTTTTCTCAATCCTGCACCTTGCTCTCACAATACACTTGAGTGGATTTCATCATGAGAGATCTTTTCCTCTTCCCCTTGTCGCCAAATCAATTTGCAGTGAAGGTACGCCTGAGAAGAAGAAGAAAGGCTTTGATGTTGTTGGACACGAACCAAGGAGATGTGATGTATTCCTGTTGGCTCTTCTCACTTCAAGAACATCATCAATGAATCATCCTCTGCGCCGTCACAACAAATCAAATGTATCTTGCATCTCTCACCTCGCCAGCCTGTTGGAGTCACAGAGACTGAGCAGAACCTTTGATCTAGCTGGTTGGACTGGGCAGGTTCCGCCTCGCAACCACAACCTGCGCATGGTATCAGTGAGGACAAACCCTGTAATCGATTTCTATTTGAAAGTCTTGGTGCACTACAATACAAATGCAATGCAATAAAGAGAAACATGAACACCGCAACCATTTCAAACAGTTCCACGTAACCCATCCGCCATCTGTTGCTCCTTACAATTTATTTATTGTTCAGGGTCCGTTTTACTTTTCTGCAAAATGAAATTTTTTCTGCCCACTTTTCTCTCCCCCGAAACGAATGATAACACCTCAATGAAAACAGCCTTCAATCAAAAGTGAAAAGCACATAGAGAGATTAAAAAGAGAAAGATCATGGTGAAGTATTGAGCAAGTCTCCTTCATGTATTGTAGTGAGTGCCCTCTGATAAGTGAAATACAAGCCCATAAAAACTCTATACTGTGGTGCATTGCTTATAACCGGTTGCAAACACACAGGGACGCTCTCTATCTTGGGAAAGGGAGTAATTACTGAATGCTGACAACGCTGTCTGGTCCGTATCCCTTGGAAACTGGGGCCCGAGGCTCGTCAACAGGGTCCAGATTGATCATCCAACTGATGCTGCTTGCCTGCCTCAAGGGAAAAGGTCTCAGTGGTATTTGGATCCCCCGCCAAAACCCCCACTACCAGCTCCACCGCGAACCTCTATCACTTTCCCTCAACCGTCTCTGCTGAAAACCTCCTGTCAAACTAACAGAAATCCACTGGTACCTGTGAGAGTCTGACAGGTCACTGTAGGGAAGCGGGTGGGGGGGTGGGAAGGGGGGGTTGTCATTCGGGGTTCAAGGGAAGTGATCACTGAGGGGATGACAAACAAGCAGACAACCAGAGAGACAGGCATACATGAGGCGGTGAGGTGTTCAGCTCTCAGACGGGCAGAATGAGAGCAAGATATAAATACAATTCAGACAGAAAGACAGGCAGACGAGCAACACTAGACAGACAGGTAAACAAATCATTCCCGCCAAGGCAAGACGGCAGAGAGTAAACCGCATCGAGGTGATAATCTCTGACAATATGGGTATTGATATGCTCCTGTTCAAAGCAGAGACTGCACAACTGGTGTTATCTTCAACCCACATCAACAAAGTAGAATAAAACAGTCGAACTCTTCGCTTCGCTTCTGCGATAATTACCTTTTTAAAGACATGAACCTCTTACAGCCTGCATTGTTCAAGTTCAAGTTCAAGAAGTTTATTTGTCACATACACACACGGGGTGTGCAGTGAAATGTAAAAAGTGGCAATGCTCAACAGAAATGTGCAAAGGACAAAATAACAGGTTCACACTATTTACAATAAAAAACCAACACAATATTTACAATATTACAGTAAGAGCTCTATATAAAAAACAACACAATATTTACAGTAAGAGCACTTTGGAAATAAAAATATAGTAAAAAAGGGAAATCGTATGTATGTAATATAATATAAATTATGTGTAGTCGTTACCTAAGTGTGTGAGTGTGTGTGTGCATAAGAGGGGCAGTGTGTGTGTCTTGGTGGGGGCCCTGGTGAGGTCAGAGTTCACAGTCCTGATGGCCTGAGGAAAGAAACTCCGTCTCAGTCTCTCTGTTTTTGTTCAGCCGAACGCACTACTCTCTGCAGAGCCTTCCTGTCCTGAGCGGAGCTGTTGCCAAACCAGGCAGTGATGCTTCCTGTCAGGATGCTCTCCACAGCTCCAGAGTAGAAGGACTGAAGGATCCTCCGGGAGACTATACATTTCCTCAGTTGCCTGAGGTGGTAAAGGCGCTGCCTCGCCTTTCTCACCATTGTGGCTCAGCGGGGAAATATGACACACAAAAAAATCAAAGTTGATTTGCCACAATGGAGAGGTGAGGACGCGAACACAACCAGGCAGGATAACACATAAGGCTTAAGGTTTATAGTGGAAAAGAGATTGATTCTTCTTCAAACAACACACTCTCTAATGGCCACATGATTGCGTTGCAAGATTTGCCCTTTTCATATATTAATGAGAAATGATTTTAATGTGAAACTCATCAACTATGTGCCTGGAGGCCAACACACTTGATTTTATCAGTAATATGACGTGTGTGGAATATATCTGGCCTCGTCGCATGGCATCATCCGAACCCATCAATTAACGCATCAATTAAATTTATGAAGCAAAGGGGAGAATGCATCAGTGGAACGAAAGACCTTTGCAGTTCAAGCACAGTGACACATACTTCTACCTTTTCAGCTGTGACTGTACCTAAGTACTGACTGAGTTATTCCATCTGTTGAATAATGCACTACAACCACACATGTCCTTCATCAATAGGGCCAGACGAGCCAGACGAGCCAGACGAGCCAGACGGGCCAACGCCGGCTCCACGATTAACATTTCAATCATACCCAGTCAAACACCACCCGTGTGAGCTGCTACTCTATAGAAGGTACATGATGTTTTTTCATATACAAGGGGAGTGAAGTGCATTAGAAAGTGCTTTTGAATGAACACAACATTTTACTTTAAATGGTTTCTACAAATATCCTCTTAGAGCTTTCACTGTGGCGTAGCAGTCCATGGGAGTTTGCTGCAAATTCACTGAAAGACACTCAGTCAGTGGTAGAAACACAACGGGGCATGACCTGCACCATCACATACCGTTGTCCCAGAAGTAGCTTTATTCCCTCGTGGTTTATCGCTGTCCTGTCCGATAAGCGTTCAACGCCAGCTAATTGTCCCATTCAAGTGAAAGAGCACCAGCTAAATGCCTAAAATGAAAATGAACGGTGGACTCTATGACTCCACTTCAGTCCAGGTTACAGCCAACTCTGATGTACTAAGGCCTTGAGTAAATCTTTGATTATTACAGGATGGATAGCCAATATCCAGCAAACCTGGCCTGAAGCGTTGAGCGCCAGCCTGGTCATTTTAAACTCAACATTAGTGAGTGATGTGGATCTGCAGCAGCCACCTTGGAGAGCTGAGGATGATACAGGCTAGTGACAGAGTTTACCACGGGCCCCATGCGTCATCCCGAGTTGACAACCACTATCCATCACCTCTTCCTAGGGAAGCAGGCATATTGGACTTTTCATGAAAGGATAAAAGACGAAATACATCACAGCAGCGTAATGCCTAAATGAATGCAGGTCCCCGCTGGGCTTCCCTAAGGTTTCACAAATCAAAACATGACAATCTGGGCTACTATAAGCTGCGTGATATTTTACTGATCCTCACTTCACCTTGGGAATTGAATTGCAAGAGAGCCATGCATGTGTCCTCCAACAGAAAGAAAAAGTGTCCTCCAAGTCACGAGTCCATTTGTCCTTATTATTGGACTCACAGAAAGGATTCTGGATTCACACGGTTAGCTCTTTCTCTTTGTCAAACGTCAACATTGCCGGTGGCCATATTGGCAGCCATTTGTCTGCTTTAGTTGGTAGTGTACAGAGGCCTGTTCCTCAAAACATCAGGCAAGGCTAACCTTTTCTTTTACTCACCGTGACCCTGAAGAACATGTCTTTTAATCACAATGCTTCTGAACAAACTGCTTTGGGAAATATGACACAAGGAGATAAGACTCAATAATCCATCTTAGACTAGCGGTACTGCAGTGATCCTATCAAGCCGTAAAAATAGAAAAACATCATTAATATAAAAACATTTTCTGTCAATAGCATTTTTCACCATCTCCATATCGGAACAGGAGAACCCGACTGAAAGTTCCTAGGACAAAATGAATTGACCGTTACACCGCCTTTCTTTTTCCATTTCCCAGCTTCAAGCTCGGTTTACCCCCGTGCCCAAAACAAATTGTACAACAGTAAGGTTGAGTAGTGCTACACGGACCTTTTTCCCCACAATGGCCACAACTACTTATCAGTGGTAGAAATACGGTACAACATGGCGTTATCTGCACCATCGCATACAGTTGCCAAGGAGGGCCTTAGGCACAACTAAAAAGGGAGCGCTAGTGGTTTATCACTGTCCTGTAACCAGCAGGTCCCAGCCAATAAGAGTTCAACACCAGCTAATTGTCCCATTAAACACTGAACCCCTACCTGCTTACTCATTGTGAATCGCTCTGGATAAGAGCATCAGATAAATGCCTAAAATAATGGCTCTACTTCAATCCAGGTTACAGCCAACTCTGATGTATTAAGGCCTTGAGTGAATCTTTGATTATTACAGGATGGATAGCCCATATCCAGAAAACCTGGCCTTAAGCATTGAGCACCGGCCTTGTTTACCACAGGCCTCATGCATCATCTTGAGTTGACAGTAAATCGTTGATTATTACAGGATGGATAGCATTTTCTTTCAACACCATTTTTCACCATTTTCATATTTAAAGGAAAAATCCACCCTCAAACGCTTTAACACTGTTAAAAAAAACCAGCTATTGGTGATGCAACTTGCTTTCCTGGGTACGTTTTGTTGTTTGCCGGTGTATTTTTCTTATTGCCAAATGTAGATGATCATTCCCTCAAGAGCTTCTTTTTAGACCCACCGTTTTGCACCAACCATCAACAGGGAGGACCACAATACAGGGAGGAATCCATCGTAGAAGAGGCACCAATACCACTTTCAGTTTCTCCACTGACAGGCCAGAATGCAACACAGTCGCAAGACATGATGTGTTTCCAGGAAGGGGCGTGACTCTTCCTTGAGCTCGACTGGAAACTCTTGCTCTGGAAGTCATTCTGGGAAAAGTAGAGGAGGCAGGTTGAGGGAAAGTGGGTACAACAAAGAAAATACACATCTATAAATGACACGTCATCACAGAATAACTCCTGGAATGCGTTGAGCATCACACACTGAGGATACCTAAGAGAAGAGGAGGCAAGGGTGGATTTCTCCCTTCCTTTTTCTATTACCCATCAAGCTAAGTTTACCACTGTGACCAAATCAAATTGTACAACAGTAAGCTTGAGTCGCACTACACAGACCTTTTTCCACAACGTCGACTTTGTTATTGTGGGCTGTTTGTTAGGGTATTGCAGGCAACTTGGAATCTAGCGGGCTTCGGTTGTTGACACAGGAAAGGCCGCGTTTTGTTTCCTCACTTCGACGACGTCCGGGTGATTCTGCTGATTCATGTTTGGCTATAAAGCCGTTTGTAAAAATGAAAACCTGCGTGCCCTTTCTTCGCAGAGCATCATATCCTCTATTAAACTACCCTCCCTGCGCCAGGATTACTCTGCATGGTCGTGACATTTTGTGTGTGCCTATGCTCTCGCGGGTCTCTCTCACATTTGGAAAAAGCTGCTTACCCATTCTGACAGCGTTGGAAGACTTCATGCCAAAGCACAGAGCGCCACCCTTCAGAACCAGTCAACGCTGAAATGAAACGAAATGAAAGATGCAGAATAGAACAAAAGGTTCCAGCTGGCTGGCGAGACAGGACGGTAAAATCAAGTTTGCCATTTCTAAAACCAACAACAATTCCCTCCCCTTTCGGCTGATGTTGAGAAACACTGAGATAAGAGGGAGACAAAGGAGGTGAGAGACAACGTGAAAACAAATGAACAAAAGGTTTACACTGCACAGAGTAATCGGGCTATCAGCCGTAAGGTCTTATTTGGGTTAAGGTGTCCACATGTGTCTTTGAGAGCCTGTTGTCATCAATAAACCACTTAACAGAGTAGTCCTGTCCACCCGAGGCCTCTCGCCCACAGATAGATCCGTCTGCCAGCAGAAACATATGAACAATCTTTGATGGAGCAGTAAGTTACTTCGAATACAGGGGAAAACATGATGTCAAAAGTAATAGTGATAGTAACTACTGCTCATGTTTTTGGATGACAATAAATATACCCATAATGCTGTGTGCGTCACCAAAAGTGAAAAGAGTGAGATGATTACCTGCCACAGTAACCCATTTAATATCGGCATCCTAACCGGGTTTGTCAGAGCCAGAGAAGGAGCTAACCCAGGTTATTCTAACCAAGTTAGTGTTGGTGAGTTAGCTGAGTAACCGGGTTAAGAACAGACTTCTCTGTGCTTGTAAATGTAGCCAGAGACATGTGGGGGGGAAAAGAAAGACAGCAAAGAGACAGAGAACAAAAATGAGAAAGACAACAGTAAAGAGAGTCTTCAGGCATGTGTAGTGCAAAGAGAGATCAAGACAGACAGAGAGAGAGAGAGAGAGAGAGAGAAATCCCAGAGTATTTCATGGGAGGCTTTTTTCATGCTTGTCTGATCTAAAGTGGCGGTGGAGTAATTTTGAATTACGGACCCAGTGGTCTGTTAAAGAGGAGCCTCACAGCCCCAACAGATTATGAGAAAGCCTGGCTACAGCGTTCTGGATATCCCCACACTCCCCACACACCTCCCAGCGTCAACAAACCACAGCCGAGATGCGGTCCAATTAAAGAGTGAATTCTGAAAACCTGTGGGTCTTACATTCCTAATTTTAGCTGAAGTTATTTCTTTTAAAATAATTCTTAATTCCCTGGCTAACACCAGTATGTTGACTCATAGTGTTCCTCCCCAGGCAGGTTGTTAACCAGGCTACAGCCTTCAAACACTGTAGCAGTAAACACTAAACCGGGATAAAGATTCAATGTGAAAAAGCATTTTAGTGGAGAGAGAAATTCCTCACACAAAACTCATAGCTTTCTCATGCCACACCGAAATATGACTGAGATGTTTGGAATGATCCTTGAAGCTGCACTAAAAATACACCCCTCTTTATCAGCCTCGATCACAGAGTGGAGCTGCAACGGAGAAGAGAACCACCTTGTCGCCTTGTTTACCAAAACAAAGATCTGGTGTCGGTCACTGACGGGAAATCCTCTCCACACACAGGAAGTGATGAATCGAGTAAAATACAAAACTTTCTCCGAAACAGCAGCAAGTGAGCCAACTCAGCATCGTCACATATTTTCCTTTCTGTTTGGTGTCCTTTGATATGAAGCATCACAGACCGGCTGGGTTATGAAACAACGTGCTGTGTGCAGTTTATCGACCATTGATTTGTGGGTATTGTGCTCTTGCTGCCATTTGGCGTCGCTAACATGAAAAGTTGTTGATGCAGCTTTAATAAAATAATGTACTTAGAAACTTTCATTTTGTGTTTGATGTTAAGGCAATAAACAATGGGAATATTTTATAGCATAAAAACTGTTATTATTGAAACGCTGGTGGTGTTGGAAGTCTTCTTATTATTATTTTTTGCTGTCAAGATTTATTTTGATACACCCTCACTATCTGAAGTCAGTGGTTGAATTCCTGTACGTTAATTGTAATTGATTACATTTGTTAACCAATTACAGCTACGCAACAAAATAGATACCGTGCATGTGTGGACTTGACACATGTAGTATTTTTAAACGGTGAAAACAGTCATAAATCAAACAAATTGAAAAAAGGTTGCTAAACATGTACGGGTTATTAATACACTCGTTTTCCATGGATGCTGTTATGAATCATTAACCCATCCCTCTGGGAACGCCTCATGTGGTAATGCCTTAGGTTTATGGATCATAAACACACAGCCAATGTCTGCATCAAGGTATAATAAATTGTGTTGGTCCATTGTCATGTACGTCTCGTGTCATGTGATATAATGTAGTATTGACTGACGATGCACTTCAAATAAGCACCCAGTCTTGGTGGACTCTGGTTCTGATGCGAACCTCATCGATGCCGCTCTGGCTAAAAGACTGGGGCTCCGTCTCTTCCTCCTCCGGAGACCCCTGGAAGCCTGTGCCCTGGATGGTCGCCTTATCTGTAAGGTCACGCATCGCACTCAGTCCCTTACCCTTACGTTTCCGGATCTCCACTCAGAGAGGATTAACTTTCATGTATATCTCTCACCTCAACATCCTCTTATTCTGGGTCATCCCTGGCTTACCCTGCACAACCCCCACATTGACTGGCAGTCGGGACAGATTTTATCCTGGGGCAAGGATTGTGTGCAGACTTGTGGGGCGGGTTCTCCTCCTATCCAGATCCAGTCCGTTCCTGCTGACGAACGACTCCGAGGTCCGGGACCCAGAGGCGGATTATCCGGATCTCTCCAAGGTGCCTTCCTGTTACCACGACATCAAGGAGGTATTCAGCAAGTCTCGGGCCTCCTCGCTTCCCCCCCCATCGGCCTTATGATTGCGCCATCGACCTTCGCCCGGGTTCTTCTCTTCCTAAAGGGCGGTTGTACTCCTTGTCAGCTCCGGAGACCGCCGCTATGAAGAGGTATGTGGAAGAGTCGTTGGCAGCCGGGCTTATTCGCCCGTCGTCTTCCCCCGCTGGTGCGGGATTCTTTTTCGTGGACAAGAAGGACAAGTCTCTTCGACCCTGCATTGACTACCGTGGTCTCAATGAGATCACCATCTGGAACAGGTACCCCCTCCCTTTGATTTCATCGGCATTTGAACAACTGAACGGGGCTAAGATTTTCACCAAGTTAGACCTTAGAAATGCCTATCACCTTGTGAGAATAAGGGAGGGGGATGAATGGAAGACTGCTTTTAATACCCCTAGTGGGCACTATGAGTATCGGGTCATGCCTTTTGGCCTCACTAACGCCCCCGCTGTTTTTCAGGCCCTTGTGAATGATGTCCTTCGTGACATGCTTAATGACTTTGTGTTTGTCTATCTGGATGACATTTTGATTTTCTCCCCCGATGAGCAGTCTCATGTTCAGCATGTCCGCAAGGTTCTCCTGCGTCTCCTCCAGCACCAACTTTTTGTTAAAGCAGAAAAGTGTGAGTTCCATCAGGCCACGGTTTCCTTCCTGGGTTTCATCCTCGCGGAGGGGAGGGTGCAGATGGATCCGGTGAAGGTCAGTGCAGTGGTCGATTGGCCCACTCCTACATCTCGTAAAGAGGTGCAGCGTTTTTTGGGTTTTGCAAATTTCTATCGGAAATTTGTGAGGAATTTCAGCTCCGTGGCGGCTCCTCTCCATGTCCTAACCTCTCCCAAGAACTCTTTCCAGTGGACGGACAAGGCGGAAATCGCCTTCCAGAGACTCAAGACCACCTTCACCTCAGCTCCAGTGCTCACTCTCCCCAACCCGGCCTTGCAATTTGTGGTGGAGGTGGATGCTTCCGATGTGGGCGTGGGGGCTATTCTGTCTCAACGCTCGGCTAAGGACAACAGACTGCATCCCTGTGCATTCCTCTCCCGTAAACTGTCCAGCGCTGAGAGGAATTACGACGTTGGTAACCGGGAGCTGCTCGCCATTAAGGTGGCATTGGAGGAGTGGAGACACTGGCTGGAGGGGGCGGAACAGCCATTTCTGGTGTGGTCGGACCATAAGAACCTGGAGTATCTGCGGTCCGCCAAGAGGCTCAACTCTCGACAGGCTAGGTGGTCTCTCTTTTTCAACCGTTTTCACTTCACTCTGTCTTACAGACCCGGATCGAAGAACGGTAAACCGGACGCTCTTTCCCGCATCTTTCCTTCCACGACTCCGGACCAGAACCCAGCTCCGATCCTTCCCCCCGCCTGCCTGATGGGCTCTTTCTCCTGGGATATCGAGAACAAGGTGATTGGGGCTTTAAGAGACTGTCAGGTTCCGGATGGCTGCCCGCCGAACCGGTTGTTTGTCCCTCTCACTCTTCGTTCTCAGGTTATCCACTGGGCCCATACCTCGAGATTCTCCTGCCATCCCGGAGTCCGCCGCACCATGTTCGTGATCCAGCAGCGGTTTTGGTGGCCGGCCATGGAGAGGGAGGTGTCGGAATATGTTGCCGCCTGTCCGGTATGTGCCAGCAGTAAAGTCTCCAACCAACCCCCTTCAGGTCTTCTTCGCCCGCTTCCTGTGCCGCGGAGGCCCTGGTCAGACATCTCTGTGGATTTCGTTACCGGGCTGCCTGTCTCTGAAGGTTAGGACAGATTTTCCAAGATGGTTCATTTTGTTCCCTTACCTAAACTGCCTTCTGCTAAGGAGACGGCGGAGGCGATGCTGCACAATGTGTTTCGTCTTCATGGCTTCCCTAGGGATGTGGTGTCTGATCGGGGCCCGCAGTTCGTGGCACAGTTCTGGCGGGCGTTCTGTTCGCTGCTGGGCACCACAGTCAGTCTCTCCTCCGGACATCACCCTCAGACCAATGGTCAGACGGAGCGTCTCAACCAGGAGTTGGAAACGTCTCTTCGCTGTCTGGTCTCCCAGAGTCCCACCACCTGGAGCAAACAACTTACCTGGGTCGAGTATGCACACAATTCATTGCCCTGTTCCTCCACTGGACTGTCCCCTTTTCATTGTGTTTTTGGTTACCAGCCACCATTGTTTCCCTCGTTGGCGAGCGAGGTCAGTGTACCATCCGCACTGGCTTTGGTTCGTCGCTGTCGACGTTCCTGGGATCGAGCCCGACGCACGTTGCTACGCAACTCCGAAAGATACAAGGCTGCGGCGGACCGTCGTCGCGTCCCGGCTCCTAGTTACCAGAGTGGGCAGAAGGTGTGGCTATCCACCAGACATCTTCCCCTCAAAGTGGAGTCCAGGAAACTCGCACCCAGGTTCGTTGGTCCTTTCCCTATTTCCAAGATCATTAACCCAGTGACTGTGCAACTGAAATTGCCTAAGGCTATGAGAGTCCACCCCGCCTTCCATGTGAGCCAAGTCAAGCCTGCCCGAGAAAGTCCGCTGGTTCCCGCCTCCAGGCCCCCACCCCCCCCCCCGTGTCGTTGACGGTGGTCCTGTCTACACGGTCCGTCGGCTTCTGGCGGTTCGCCGTCGGGGCCGTGGGTTCCAGTATCTGGTCGATTGGGAGGGTTACGGTCCTGGGTTTCTGCCAGTAATATTGTGGATCCTGATCTTATTCGGGATTTCCATCGCCTTCATCCCTCGCAGCCTGGGCCGTCAGGTGCCGGCCCTAGAGGGGGAGGGGTTCTGTCACACCTGCTCAGACCCGTTAACTCCCTTTTCGTTTTCCTCTTGTGTTTTTGTCTTGTTTCCTGTTATTTTGTTACTCACTTGTCTCGTTTCAGGTCACTTTACTTCCTTTCCTCCCCGAAGCTTCCCGCCTGTGTGATTACCTGCCCCGCCCTAAATGTGTTGCACCTGTGCCTCATTGTCTCCCCTCCCTGTTAGTATTTAGTCGGTGTGTTTCCCTGTTCTGTTGCCAGTTCGTCTTTGTTCCCTGTGACAAACGTACCAGTCTTCCTTTGTTTCCTGCATTCCCTCGTGAGTTTTGGTTTTTTGACGTTGCCTGTTTCTTCGACCTGGATTTTTGCCTGCCCCTTGTCTGCTACCTTTGCCTTATCCGGACTGCCTTTCTGTGTACCGAACCTAGCTGGAATAAACGGACTTGTACTTTATCTCCCCGTCTCGAGTCGTGCATTTGGGTCCATGCTTTTGTGCCAAGTCTGACATTGCTTGTCTGAACTGGGCTCGTACTCATACATTATTAATCAGAACGTGTTCATGTTTTAAAGTGATATTTCACTTTGGTTCAACATTTTAAGTTTCCATCTTTTTTAGGAAAAAATACTGACGTTTATTATCCAATATTCCAAAAATACACGTCCTCTAAAATGCTACTCGTCTTAAGGTAGTTAATATGTTCAGTGATGTTCACAGTAGGTTTTACTTTCACTCCAGAAATCATTTTGTGAGTCATTTTTTTTCAATTGGGGTGTTTTGGAGAGAAAGTATTTTTGGCCCACATCCGTCCATAGCTGTTTAAAGACTCAGAATGAAATAATTATTATTTGGTTTCACTTTGCCTTGTTTCGGTTGCTTGTTCAATCAGGTTTTCAAAATAAAAGTCCCTACGGGTCCCCAGAGTTTTAGTAGATAGAAATTAGTAGATATCGATTTAGGTTTTTGAGGATTGATTGCATTAACGGTACTGGTAAAGATACACCTATGAGTGAAGATCCCCTTTTCTTTTTACTTTTTTGATCTCTTATCACACACACGTCCAATCTCTTACTTTACTTTCTCTGAGATTCCCTCTCCTACATCTCATGTTTTTTCTCACAAACACACATACATACTTCAGTTTCTCTCTATATGCACCCTTGGCTCTTCTCCTCCCCCTCAGCCCTACTCTGTTTCACCCATCTATAAAGATATAATAAATTCATGGGTGAGATGGGAGACTCAAAGCACACATTAGCAAAGGAGTCACTAGGAGTTCACTTTGAAGAGAAGAAGGGTAGCTCTCCGTGACCTCCAGTGAGGTCGTGGATGCTTTGGCTCTGCCCCCCAAAGACCCTCAATCTGTGGAGGGATTGCTTTAGGTCTGATTTTCATACGTCTGATCTGGAAATATAACCTTCCAACCAAAAAGTCTTCATAGACAGTTAGCTGGGACTCATCCTGGCACAGCGGCTCATTTCAGGGATGTAATCAGGGTCTTTCTTCTCCTGAAATGTCCTTAAATGCAATTAAAGTAATTTGTGCACATTTAGTCCGAAGTCCACATTGGAAGCCTTTACGCTCTGCAGATTTCCAAGAAGAGGTAATTTACTTAATGAGAGCTGAAAGGAATGTAATAGGAATTAATGCTGAGTATAATAATATATGAAGTGTATATTAAATATATATATATATATAAATAATATATATATTTAATATACACTTCATATTAAATATATATATTTATTTATATATATATTTTATATATACAGTAATGTTGCAGTAATGTTTTATATATATATATAAATATATATATATATAAAACATTACTGCAACTCATAGGTGTATCATTGCTGTTCGCTCTCATCCTCTTTTCCTCTGAGTGCTGTTGATTCAACCTGCAGCAGAATAACATTATACTACATCTAGATATATTAAAAAACATATTTTAAATGGTAATGTGCCTTTTGATAATGTGTATTGAATTGTCTCCTTTATTAGAGGCACTTTTGTTCAGAAATAACATTAAGAAATAAAAGGGTAACGCCTCTAAAACAGGCTCCTTAGGTAGCTGATCTCCCGAGTGCTGCCCTTTTTCATTTCCTCCTGCTAATTAATCTAATGTAAGATAATCAAACTCCCATCGCTCACACAGAGGAAACCAGGAAGAGGAAAGGTGGCTGTAAACATTGAATCAATCTTCTCTCTTTGTTTGTGTCTGGCTCAAGCTGTTGTGGGGCCTCGGTGGCCACAGAGAGGCAATATTCTTATATAAATGAATTTCTTCAAAAATGATTTAAGTCCCAGGCTCTGGTCTCGTCAAATTGGACCCAGAGTGCAATTCAGGCTCTCGGTGGCACACAGAGAGAGTCTTGATGCTCAGTTTATACTTTGATAGATGAGATAGAGGATGAGAGAGAGAGAGAGAGAGGATGAGAGAGAGAGAGAGAGAGAGCGAGAGAGAGAGAGAGAGCGAGAGAGTGTTTACACAGTTCTCACTTATTTGTATTTATATTTTTTAACTGCAATGTCCACATTTTTCTATTTTTATTTTAAGTTGTCTTTACTTATCTGTTTGTATTTTTAAGTTAATTTTACCTACTCTTATTTATATATTTGATTGCAATGTTGCAGCGTTACACAGCTCTGTTGACACATTTCTTTATTCTAGTATATCTTTAATTGTACGTACATTTTGTTTTTATTTCACACTTGCTTTGGCAATGTAAACGCATGTTTCCCATGCCAATAAAAAGAAAGATAGAAAGAAAGAAAGAAAGAAAGAAAGAAACATCTCAAGTTTACTTCTTCTTCTTCTTCTTCTTCTTCTTCTTTTCATTTCATTTTTTCATTACAATAGAAAGAAAAAAAGAAAGAAAGAAAGAAGACAGAAACAGAGTAGTGAACCTGGTAGCTAGATTACTGACCACGGGGCATGTCATCATGTAATTGTCAGATAATTTCCTAATTCTCTCTTTGTACTCAGAGAATAAACTCTTGAACTATTCACAGAACGGCTCTGAGGTCACAAGGTCAACATGTCATCACTCACGTTACACTGTAGTAAACGTTTTGGCACCGGCTTTACGTTCAATAAACATGCCCCGTTTTGGTGCCGTTAAAATGAATCAGTTAAAGGAGTGCTAAAAGGTTTTTTTCTCCCTCCCTTTCCCTCCATCCCCCCTTTAATTGGCTAATTAACGGAGAGAGCGAGGGAGAGACAGAAAGAGAAAGCACGAGAGAGAGAGAGAGAAATTAATGAGACTTTGGGACATCGAAGATTTATAATATCTGTCTCCATTTGCTGCACTTCATATCCACAATTAAAGGACTCTAAATAAGACCCATTCCATTAACCTTCTGGAGGATGTAAAGGGCGGCATTCCTCAAGCTGTCTTTTGGTTTGAACATCTCAAGTTTACTTCTGAGGCCGTTTTCATTTCATTTTCATTTCATTTTTTCATTGCAATAGAATGCAACAAATACCACCTTTTCTCCCTATAGGACTTATTTCTTTACATTTCTTACATAACACTGTGGCATTGACCTTGGCACTACTTACTAATGGTTGCTAGCAATGTTGGTGAAGAATTGAAGCTTTTTCTTTTGGTAAACTTATAGTAAGCACAATGTATGTACTGCTGGGCCTGAATGCTCAAGGTTATCAGCCACTCTTCACACAGCCGTTCCCCACCCATCGTCTGTTCTTAAATATCCATCTTCTGCCTTGGAACTGTCGCTTGTCAAAGGACATCTCTTCCCACTCCTGAATATCAAAACGGCTTTAATCTCCGTCACATCTCTTTCTCCTTTCTAACCAGAATATACCGGATACCCTACCTTACGCAAGCTATCACATCCGAGCACCAAGTCTCAGGCAGGGGCATCATTTGTTGAGAGCCCACAAGATAAAGCGAGATGAATTGACTGTCAGAGTTTTTAACCCGTGCAATTATCATCTCATTTATTTTCACGCTCAAGATAAAATTTTTATAAACATCCGCTGAATGAATGAATAGGAGATGTATTGATGTCGTGGTCCTCAGATTAGCCGCCAGATTGCAAACCAGCTGTTTGAGAGACACGTCTTGTGTTGCAATGTGCCCATTTATTTGGACTCTACGACGTTTGATAAAGAACGGCCTCCAGCAGCACGTGCAACATGAATGTATGAAACTGAGCTGTGATCACTAGTAGTTATCTAAAATCTGACACTTTCTAAACAGAAATCAATCAGAACCAACAGAGGGATTTCATTAAGATCTGACTGTCATGAGTAGAAATGTTTTTTTCTGGGTTCTACCAAACTTTCTCTCCTTACATGACCCGGAAATAATCAACGACCTGACAAACTTGTGGAGTCAAACAGTGACTGATCTACTTCAAAAATATCTGGAAACGGTGAAGCATCCAGGTCGGCAGCAGAACTCGCCAGACTCTTTTTATTATTATTTAATGGTGGAGAATCTACAGGGCCACGATTCCATTGGAGTTAAGTCTCCTCTCCCAGGAAAGAAAGCGAAAGCCCAGATAAGATGTGACAGGCTGATAGCTGCCTCGCCACGGCTGCTTTGGAAAGCAAGACAGGCTCTGTTTGTCTGATGAGAAATGCTCTGGAGGAAGACAGACGGGGGCTGGGAGATAGAGAGGGAGAGAGAGGGAGGGAGGGAGGGAGGGAGGGAGGGAGCGAGGGGGAGGCGGGAAAGTAGGAGGGCCGTGCATGATGAAAATGAAACAGCAAGTGTTAGACTGTCTGGTGTGACCTTTTGCAAATAGATTTTTGTAATCACTCCCCCTTTTTTTCCAGGAGAAATGAAGGGTAATGACTGTGACATTCTGATTAGGGTGGGTTTTATTTGTGGAGATGGAGCACGCTCACGTGCACAAACAACGTATGCCATGAATGTCACCCAGTTGTAAAGGTAAAGGTTAGGGCGGACGATGACTTGAGACCCTTTTGCTGATCTGCAGACCACAAGCAACACTTCACATTACCCAAACCCTGGATGAGTTCTTAAATCAATGAATGAATGAGTGAAGAAAGAAAGAAAGAAAGAAAGAATGAATGCATGAATACATGAAGAGTAGACAGTAGACTTTTATATGAATTTGTTGCTTCATATTTTCAGGCATATACTGTATCCCATGTTGCCTCAAAGAGCCCAAAAGAGAGAGAGAGACAGAGAGACACAGAGAGAGAGAGAGCGAGAGAGGGAGAGAGACTTTAGGCAGAGAGACAGAGATTGAGAAATTGAAAAGAAAGCGAGAAGTCATGAAACAGTTGCGTGCACATGGGAGTGAGATTGTAAAACAGAAAGAGAAAGTGGGAGCGAAATTGAAAGAGTGTGAGAGAGAGAGTGATCTAGCTGACATGAGACAGACAGCCGTTGGCGAGAAGCAGCAGGAACGCCTTATGGAGATGCAAAAAGACCTGACACCACGGGGGAGACGGCTGCCAATCCACGGAGAGACCTCCTCCAGTCTGCGTCTATATGACAGACATAATTACCACAGGAGCTATTTCCAATCATTTCCACGAGGCCCTGTACCACCGACTGACGACAACTCTCCCCAGGTATTGACTCATCAAATGTCACTTTTTGTCAGGTGCCATTACCGAGCCATCATAACATCACACTGACGTACTATGGTGTATAGCGCGCATCAGAGGAACACACAAAGAATACGAGCTGGGAGATCAGAGCAGAGCAGCTCAATTCCCCGACTCTCCCTCCATCACGATGGCGTCGGTGCTCAGGCATCCACACAGCTGCCTCAACCTCAACCAATGGAATTCATTGAATTTAATGACTTTTTTTTTTTTTTAATATTTGGCTCATTCTCCACAACCGCAGTCAGAGGCCAACTTGCTCCAGCCTCTCTATTACACTAAGTGGATTTTAGCAGGGCGTTTAAGAGAGCCCATTGCCAAGCACACTTTTTTTAGCTCCATCAGGAAAGCTTTCCAACCCCCTGTCAGTGGGAAGAGCATAAAGAATTCCCAACCGGAGCCAATTATCCCTTAAAGGAAGTTTGGCCCATTAGTCACCTTACTGCTAGGAGAGGATTGGCATCAGTTTTAGCATCCGGTAAGGTGGTAAGTCGGTAGTGGTTTTTATTCTATGGATTGTAGATTCATAGCTTCTGGAAACGAAATCTCAATCTTTGTCATCAGTGAAGGCAAGGCAAAGGCAAGTTTATTTGTATAGCACCTTTCATACACAAGGCAGTTCAAAGTGCTTTACATGAGGCATTAAAAGACATTTTATAAAGACATTTAAAAAGAAAAAGACGAATAAAATGACATAAAATTTAAAAATGAAATCGCACTGCAGAAGGAATAAAAGTCGTAGTGCAGAAAGCGAAGTCCATTTCAAATCAACAGCACAAAAACCTTTTCGCTGTCTGGCTAACTTCACTTAATGGATAAACAAATCTTCTACCATTAAAAGGTTTTGTTGAATTTGATGTCTATTTTCCCCCTAAACAAGCCATTAAAACTAACTACCCATCCTTCGTTCTCATTTCATCACTTGTAGGATGAGTCTAATCGCCTACGGTTGCTGAACAGACGGCGCTACCTACTGGAGACTGGAGAGGATTTTGGTGCCAATCCTCTCCTCACATATTGGGTAAGGTGGCCGATGAGCCTTTAAGGACTTCCTCCATCCAGGCTTTCTGGGTCCCTGTACTTGTGTGTCATCCTGTACTTAAACCCTCTTTCACACTGGGGCAACGACCCGCGTCAGGGCGGCTTTATTACCTCCACCAAATGTTTGTGTGGACATCCAATTTCTGAACAGGAAATCGGGTAGAGGAAACTGTGTCCATGTGAATTGCAATTTCTATCATAAGCGTGTTTTTTGTGCGGCCCTAAACCCTTTAGTCTTTTAGTACTGTTCCTTCTGTGAGACAAAACTAGACTCCCAATTGGAGACGAGGCACAAAAACAACAATATCTAAGGCGGCGTTTGAGTTGAAACCCCCTGCTGTGATGTATCTGACAGGACAGCAGTGAGTCATCCCGCCACGGTCAACAGTCATTTGTGTGATTATGTGTGAGGCTTGATAAGACACTGACACTTCAACTGTGTAAACCTGAGCAAAAAAAATCTGACGTTGTCATGCTGGGTTTGTTGTTATTACGGTGCAAATGACAATATCCTTCTCCAGCTGTGATGGGAAATGCGAATGTGTGTGTGTCCCAAATTGAGTGTAAAAGAGCAGGGTCTGTGTGTGTGTCTGCTGGAGGTGTCGACGTACATGCCTCTTAAGGATCGCATCCCTCATCCGTTGGGCTCGCTGACTTCCTCCTCCGACAGTCCATACTCCGGTTCTGCCAGACGATTCATCAGGCTCCGGATGCATTATTCATGCGTCGGCGGTGTGGTGTGTGTCCTACTTAGCATTTGCTTTGCTGACACCTGCTGGTGCAGCCATAACAAAAGCAATTAGACGCCTGGTCCTCAAGGAGACTCTGCCACTCTTTCATCCCCAATCAAATACATTTGCTGTGCACTCTCTCCCCCCTCTTCATCGCCTCCCCATACCGGAGTTTCAGGACCATGGCTTCCCACTGAAAGATTCCCCCACGCTCTGCTGCCTTTTGCTGTTATCTGATTAGCTGGAGCGAGAGACCGACCAGGATTCATTTCGCTCGCTGTCTCTCCTAATTTCATTCCAGGCTGTTTCCCTGAACAACAATGCCTGGAATCTTAAGCTTCTCCCCCTTTGTCTCCCGCTAACAACGCAGCAGCATGTGTGTTGAGTTTGCGGTGGAGATAGCTGTACGTTGAGTTCACGCTGAGCTATGGCTACGACCGGCAGCAACTTCTCATCTGACTTCACAACACTGACACTGCCGAGCGAGGCATTCGTCTGGGTTTGAAGTGCAGCCGATGAGGGTGGAACAGCTTAGCCTTCTATCATTTTTACAATTACAGGTTTTTGTTTGATGCGGTGATCAAGCCTGCAAGACAAACTGGAGCACTTCTGTTTTTACAACTTTCTCAGCTGCAGAAAGTCGTCAAGACTGTGCCGTGAAGGGTTTGCCATTCATTTTGCATGATCCATTTCACTTGTCAAAAAGAGAAAGTCAGTCGAGGCGCAATCCAGGCCCGTAAGGTGTGTTAAGTGCAGCTATTGAACGTGTAGTCAGTTGACAGTCCTGTGAGACCCTTCTTCTGTTCAAAGAATAAATGCCAGTAAGGCCCAGTGGGCTGGTGGTAATTGGATTCTGTGGGTGATTTTAAATGTCATTTCAAATATCTAAATATCATAAAGTTGACATGTCAGACAGTCCTGATAATCCTCCGTTCCAAAGCAATGCCCTTCCCGAGAAGTAAGCCACTGTGACTGTGATAATAAAAACTGTCAAGACCTCCGAGATCCTCGTCAAGTGCATCTAAACTTCCCAAATCAATTTGACGATAAGATCAGCGAGCTGTAGTTTCGTCCCTAAAGGGCTCTAAACAGCTTATTTTCCTCTGCGTAATTAGCCCACAAACAATCCATAAAATCCCCATCTGACCCCAAACTGCCCCCCCGCCGCTGGAAATTAACACTTGTGGCCAGAGGGAGTAAGACCGAAGTCTTTTTTAAGCTCTAACAGTTTGGCCCAAAAGGGGAGGCCTCCGTCTGGGTAGAGAGGAATGCCTAACATTGAGCCGGGGCCTCGGACGGTTTAGGAAGATAACAGAGAATTATTGCTAATAAAGCCCTTTGGATTAAACCACGGATTTATGGTGTGACTCTTCCTCTTAGCCATGCCTATTTGTCGTCAATTATGTGTCTGAGCTCTTGTTTATTGGCTCTTGTTCATTTGATACACTTATTTGTCTTAGCTCTTGTTTATTTGATTCTCTTATTTGTCTCATTTGTTTAAGATATAGTAGGTTGCTAACTTATTGCACTCTTACCTTAACACTAGTTATGCTCTTAGTTGCTTGTTTAGGAAGGAAATGCACTTACGATTTCTGGTGACTAGTAGTTTTCTTGCCTACCTATGTTGAATGCACTTATTGTAAGTCGCTTTGGATAAAAGCGTCTGCTAAATGACTGTAATGTAATGTAATGTAATGTAATGTGTGTGTGTGTGTGTGTGTGTGTGTGTGTGTGCCATTCATCTTCGGTAGCATATCCATGAATGTGTCTGGATGGAAGCGCAGTCATCTGAAATGGAAACGCGGATTACATCTGGAGAGAAAGAAACAGCGCAGACATCATCAAGCTAACAGCAGCGCGCCCCGGTATTTCATGTGGATTTCGTGTGTGGAACTCAAACGGGTGGGAGCGCACATCGAGTGGGCTTGATGGCTCAATCAGTGCAAGTTAATTACAGTCTCAGCTGGGAAGATCACCTCAGTGCAGCTTTAGGGTCTCCTGAAGGGCACGCCATGTGAGCTGCGAGAAGTGGGGGGGGTGGTGGGGGGGTAGACGACATGACTTTGTGTGGAAGCAGCGGGCACCGGCAAAGCTACTCATTAGCTATTTGCGACTGCAGGGCATAACTGGCAAGTCTCACAAAGTGATAAACAAAAATCAAAGGCACACAAAAATGGTGAACATCAATAAACAAGCTCCTCTGTGTTACCAGACGAGAAGTAATTCAGTTGCATGGACAAAAGGTCTTGCCTGGTCAAAGAGAAGAGAGAGGAGCCAGCGAAGTCATTTCATCTGAGCTGGATTTGTAAAGGAGGCAAAAAATAAATTGTAAATGAGTTCCTCCTCGGCTGCACATTTTTTAAAAGTTATTTGATTCTCTTCTCATATTTGTGCTCTCATATAAATTCCTCGTGGCCCAAGGGAGCCAGGGAACCTTCTCCTGAGAACAAAAAAACAGTTTGAAGCAAACAGCACAAACGGGGTTGGCTTAACAGTGTAAGAAAAAAGGCAGAAGAGGCAGGTGCCATGTAGACTCCCCCTGGGCGCTGCTATTTGGAGACATTAAAGGCATGTTAACTGTAATGCTATTTGAAAATCTAAACGCTAATTGCTTTTAGTCCTGGAAGGATTAAGTGGATGTGCTCTCTCCGACGTATGACACCTTCCGCTAAGCCTGGTGTGGAGGGGCTTCGCAAAAAATCTGGCAATAGCACGACGTTCACAATATCAGCTAAAACAAATGTTGGCCTGACTGAATGCTCGTATCAGCAACATTAGAATGAATAAGAGCGATCCAGATGGTCCCGTAACTTGATTAAGGGCCTGTCAGAGCCCCCTTCTGTTTGAGGTTTGATAGGGATGTTGTGCGGTTGTATTGGCACTGGCATTTTTTTGGTACGTTTTGTTTTAGAGGCACACTTATTTTAGGCAGGAGAACAACAAGCTTTCCTGAAAACATCCAAGTGAAATGTACACCATACTCCAGAGCTAAACGGAAACGTTTGAGTTCACCAACAGTAAGTATTGTGTCACTTGAACACAAATGGAGTCACGTTGGAGCCTCAGATGTTAATAATATGACACAATTTAATGTGAAAGTTTCATTTCTGTGGTTAAAAGTCATTGGAAGCAACACGGTAAAAAAAGTATGTATGAAATATATGTATGAGTATGCTGAAATATTTTTAGCAGCGCCTTGCCAATCTACAAGTTGCTGAACTGAATGAAAGGAAGTATTTTCTTAAAACATCACCGTGCTCTGGCATTACATAAGAACCGTTACAAAAGAACAGCAGGGGGACTCTGTACTCTATTGTGTTTTTTCTAAAAAAACAAAAAACAAAGTGCACACAGCTCAGATTCCCTGTTGGTTTGGCAGGCTTGAAGAAAGCCATCAGAAAGCTTTGACAGAGCCCCACTCGGGCCTTTTGGGAGAGCTGTGCTGCTTTAAAGTCCCGGATCATAGGGGAGGATTGCGCCACCATCAACGCCTCTGAATCAGTCGAGACGATACCACTCAAAGCACTGCAGGGCATAACATGAGCAACACAGTATTGATCTCTCGGCCACATGCTGTGAGGAGAAAGTAGCGCAACCACCCTCGGAGCAGTAAACTGCCTCCGAAGTGTCCTTTCCCCTCCTTCCCTCCTCGCAAACTTATCATATGTCCTTGTGTGAAAACTGTGCAGATTTGAAATTAGAAGGCTGAAAGTGTCTGAGCATTAATGAAAAGTGTGACAGCGTGGCCCGCTAATTACTGATGTTGCAGATAAAGCAACGCTGTTCTTCCACCGCTCAGTCATGTGTCAGCAATTTCAGTCGCATTGGATTTTCTTCATCATTTTTGAAGCAATTATGGGTTTAACTGGAAATTTAATCGCTATATAACTAATGATGTATGAGAGACGGTGCATGTATATGTGTGTGTGTATATGTGTGTGTATATACGGCGAAACACGTGCAAGCACTGCATGCTAAGGCCTCGTTTGAACTCACGGTATGGGATATGTTACCCCGACTCTAAGGAGCTACCAAGTCATGCTGGGGGGAGGGGGAGGGGGTGGGTTGAGGAACCAGGGGGACTGGGTGCGAGCTCCTCGATTGGTTGGCATCAACAAGGTGATTCTGGCCTCATTAAATCCCCAGATGGCGTGGGCACAGGAGCAGTGGACTGAGCGGTATTATTACCCAGCAGGGTGAGCCGTGGACCAAATGGTGCCCTGGTCTGGCTCGGGACCACCAAACCGCATGCAGCCACGTCTAGCTGTGAGATCATCTGCTAAATGGTGTATCTCACTCTGCTAAGCTATCTGCTGCTACGAAGAGACAAATAACGTCTTACTGCATTCAAGTGTCTATGCTCAGCTGCGTAGTGAGCTCAATGCTGGCGTGTTGTGTACATTGTCACCACGGGACTGTTTATAGTTTTCATATATGGAGACGATAAATGAAAACTAGCTAGCTTTGTGCTAATTACATACTTGCCAGGAGTGAGTATATAATCAAATCACCACTAATAGCTTAGCAAGTGACGTTCCTCCTAACATACACTTAGCCTACTGTGGTAACGTCACATCCTCAACGAAAGATTAAGCTCTTAAAATGAAGAAGTCCAACAAATTTCAAAACCTAAAAAACATCAAACAATGTTGTAAAAGGACGTGACTTATCAGGAAACCGGAGAATGTGAAATAAATCTTCTACTAGCTGGTGAAACATTTTGCACGAGGAATTTGTAGTAACTGACGGGCCATCGCCTGGCCTATGAAGGTTACTACCACAGGCATTTCACGCATGCTTAACAAGGACCTAATGAAAATACTACAGCAACATCACACACACACACACACACACATTGTCTTCTGCGTCGACAGTGTGAGAGAATTGAACAGATGTAGCGACCCATCAGACTGCTTAAAGGAGGGAGCCGTTCCAACAGTGCAGATGGCCCTGGCAGTGACAAAATATCATGGAGAACCCCTGCTGCTTGTTACAGACTAACTCACCTCCCACTTAACATCACCCTCACATGGAACAGATAATAGAGTTGTTCTCAGTCTAAGAACACGACGTTGTTCTGTTCTATTTCCGATTATAAAAAAAATAAATTAAAAAACAACAGTTTTTTTCCACAACAGTCACACGTCCTTGACATTTCCCCAAATTGCTCTGCGACACCCACGGAGTTTAATCAGCACATCAAAGCTACCGCGCGCAAAATGTTTTTTTTGCACGTTGGGCCTCGTCTCCGAGCACAAAACGCTTCACCAAAGCAGATCTAACACCTTTTCGTTGGAGGGGAAGAAGGGCTGCGAAGGCAAGGTGGACGTCTGCTTTGGATTCAGGAGAGACTCATAAAGCAGAGAGAAAGATGTTTGGCGTCCTTATTGTAGCAAGCAGACAGCTGGGGGGGAAACTGAAAAGTTTATGAGTAATAGGATGAACAATAGAGCTGTGTGGCCTGCCTGTATGATTAGTCAGCATTTGCCAGGCCTTAGTTGTGCGAGTACGTCCGTCCTCAGATCCCACTACATCACCACACCACATGGGCACTGCAGCTGCATTGAATGGACTCGGATACCCGGAGGAACTGTGTTGCTCAAAGACATATTTCATCAGTCGCGGGAGAAAACACAGTGATATCTCTTTTATGCATCGCCGTGCGCTTGCCACTCTCTGAATTGTTTCTCCTAAAAAAATGTCCTTAGGAAAATAAATGAGAAAATGTGTTTTGCGTCTTTTATGTGGCTCTGTTCAAGACTGCCAACTGAGAATCATCTGAGAAGCGTGATAACAGGAGCGAGGTTTTAGAGGTTTGTAACTGATACTCGCGCTGCTTTTCTCCCAAAGCCTTTCTTACGAGAGAAAAACAGAAATACAATACATACAAAAACAATTTTCCTCTTCTGTAAGACATTCTTTAACTTAAAATAGTCTTCCCACTCAGGACAATCTGACAAGCCCGAGAAATCAATAACTCCTTTGGATCTCATTTATGCTTTATGTAGACTCCAAACAGACAGCGGTGTTTCTGAAAGACTGGAGAAATCTGTTAGAATTGAGATGCTCTGCAGGCCTCTGAGATGCAGTTAAGAGGATTGGTTCTATCATAGTGACTGAAAAAAGCAGAAAAAAATCAAACTTTCACTTTGCTGAAGTGTCACTCTATTGCTGTAGAGGAAGTAGAGCACTAAATCACAATTGGCATCACTAATGGCACCTGATAAGATCATTAGAAAGCACATGACACATAGGATGCACAGATACATAGGATTTATCCCTATTAATAACTCATACTGACAATGGCTAAGCCCATAGGCTGCATTAATTATAGAAGCATCAATTATGTACAGCTGCAAAGCATACTGGGTAATTCTGTGATACATAAAACAGTATCTTATTCCAATCACATCCATTTGAGGTTATTTTTTAATGCTGTATCTTCTATTCTTCTTCTATTTCTGAAAAAACAGAAAACAGACTCTGCTGCTGTTTCCCCTGAGCTGTTTTTCCAGAATCATGTCTCATGGATGCCTTGAGATCATTTGTCTCACTGCAGTTGTGTGTAAAAGCGTCTTGTCAGTTGTTTCTCTCATGTGATCCGGGTTTAGGTCAACGTGAACTCCTCTTTTCTCCAAGATTTAGATGAATTTGAGAGGTAAGGTTTAATGTCTACAAAGGCACCCAGTGAGAACTGAGACATGTTTGAGCTGGTCCTCATTTAAGCTTTCCTTGACATCTCTCTCTCTCATCTTGTGCTTTCATAGCTTTTAGACACGGAGAGGAAAATTGAATCACACTGGTTTCAGAGAATCTAGAGATATCTTTTGCTCATTCTCCTGAGCATAACTGATGTGAGTGAAACGTGAAAAGTCTGATATGTTTAAATGGGCCAAATTGTCGAGCCTCGGTTAAGCTCTCCTTCGATCTCGAGAGCGAAGCTGTGGACACACAGAGGAGAATAAAGAGACTAATAATAGAGATGTTATCGATCCCCAACTTTGCTCAGACTAAGAACAATGGCTGCATTGCACTATGGACTACTGAGGCTACTGTCAGTGGAGAAATTGATGTCTCTGCCTCTTCTACGCTGAATTTCTCCCTGTTTAATTGAACCTGATGCTTACCGCTGATGTTTTAGATAATTGAAAAAGAATATACTGTCAAACTCCATTGTAGCCACATTGTGTTTTAGGGTTGATTTTTCCTTTAAAAACTATTAGGGGTAAGCTTTGGAGAAAATTACCAAAACTTCCCTGCTGTCCTGCCATCATGTCCTCCATTAGCTCCTGTTGGATGAAACCTCCTCCCTGTCGGGCGCTCCATTGTCAGAGATCAGACGCCCCCCCTCTCACATGGAGAATGCTAAAGATGTTGCTGCCTCATCAGAAGAGCAGCATGGGACCTCATGATGTGACTGATGACTCCGGCTGAAAGAGGATTATTTTAGCTTTTTGTCCCCCATGTGGGTGTTGGCTTGGCCTTTGATATCTCAGGGAAACTTTGAGGGACGATGCATCTGCACACTGAAAAAATTACATTGATTGGCCTAATGGGTGCGCTGTAATGAAAGGTCAACATTTTGAACTCAAATGTGACACCACTGGTCCAGTTGAATCAAATTAATTGATGAAACTCGGAGGGATGAGGCCTTTCGGCTCTGTGTTGTGGCGTTTAAAAACTACGCTGATTGGCTTGATGAGGGCGGTATGATGAAAGGTCAAAATTTTAAATTCAAACGTAATATCTCAGAAACTTGAAGGTCAATTAAAGGTCACAAATCCTAACTTTGAAAGGCCCCAACGCCTACACCGTGAGTCCAGTTGACACACATCTTGGGCTGCACACCTCCAGCTACCCTGATAAATTACACTTACTGGCCTAATGGGGGTGCTATCATGAAAGGTCAAAGGTTTGAACACAAATGTAACGTCTCATTTTGACAAAACCTGGGATGAGTGCATGCATTTTGACATATTTCAAACTATGAAAGGCCATAACTGCTGCACCACCGCTTTGGAAGGAGCAAGGGAGCAAGCAATTTATTTTATTTCCAATAAATACCAGGGTAACAGAGGATTGTTCATCTAGTAATACATATTATTCATTCATTTATGTATCTATTTACTTTACAGTTGATAAACCAACAGAGTTCAACATGAAAGGTAGATAAACAAACAGTGAAGTGAATTCAACCATGATTAAAGAAGACAAAAACAAGGTCTCTTTCATTTAAAACATCCATTACATCTTTGTGAATAGAGGGAAAGTATCTTCAGAGCATTTGGTGCCAACAGAATCCCCATGAACTAACAGTCGGCAAAATGTGTGTTCGTTGAGCCTGCGTGGAAAAGTGTGAGCAGCCTTTGAAGCCGGTGATGGGGAAACCTGCCAGTGAGCTCTGCAGGCAACACTGGCAACAATCCATTTCTGAGAAAAAAAAACACAAAAACCTTGTTGGCTTGGAAAACTTTTTACCTCAAGAAGTGCAAGGAGTTATGTTCTCCCGTGTGTGTGTGTGTGTGTGTGTGTGTGTGTGTGTGTGTGTGTGTGTGCTCGTGCGTGATGTGTGAGTGTGTGCAGAGATGCAACCTCTTTGCAGTTTCATGGAAGAGTGAGAAGATTGCTCATGTGAAAGGAGAAAACAACACCTTGTTGTGTCCCATGAAGCTCCTGAATGAATAATGAGTTCACTTTCATACTGGGCTTGGCTCGCGATGCATTCAAAGACCGGGAGGAAGGAAAGCTGAGACAAGGAATCCACAATGTATTGCTATGTCATCTTTCATGACTTTTCACGAAAATGAAGAAGAAAAGATGAAAGATAATCATAATAACAATCATCAATCATCAAAAGAAGAAGGAAAGAAAATGAGATCTTTTGTATAAAAAAGAATGAAGCTTAGTAAACTTAATAAAATGTAGTTTAAAATATCATGTATGGACTGCTGGCTTGTAAAACTGTCATGTGAACAGGGTTTTGTTTTTTTGTGAGAGACAAAAGTTACCGGTCTCTACTTCAAAGAGTTAAAAAGCACTTCATGTCACTATGACATCATAATTACATCACAACCCAAGCAATAACACTGACAGTACAGAGTGATTGATGTGTACGACTTAATCAAAGCCAATTTGTTGTGTTTACGGTCGGTGGGAAGCACGGAGGAAATACCTGAGATAAGCACTCACAAAGATGAGTAAGTCTCGGGCAGTGCTTGAAATTGATATCAGGGCATTATTCACAGAGACTGTACCACTCGATCACGCGTTCTTTATCCGCCTCTTAATTGGAACGAATGGAGTTTTTAATCTGGCAAGCTGTCTGCCGTTGAGATGTCGCCGCTGACTGTGTACGCTCTAAATTCTGAATGACACTGAATGCCGGCTGACAGGGGCTGTGTAATGGAAGGTGGCAGCTCATCCACTGTTTCCCAGTCGCTCGCTGTTCAGAAGTGCAGCTTCTGCAGTCCTGTCATAGACCTGATGAAGTAGGAGTTAACTTTGAAAAGCAGAGAAGTTGTACTGATTAGCAAAGATAGATGTGTGAACTTTGTCAAATCCAATCCAATACAGAAACGCTCCCTTGTTGATTACAATTGATGGTGTGGTGACAAAGATGCCAGGGATGCTGGACTGCAATATATTGACAATCTATCATGCTGTTAAACATAAAAAATACTTTTTATCAAAGGTAAAGCAGTAGCTGAAGTGTTATGGAAGTGTTACTGAGGAAAATAAAAGATGATTAAAGAAATAAAAGAAAATCCTCAGCACTGTGTGAGTCGGCTTTCCAGTTTGACTCGAATGAAACTGAAGTTATTCACATTTATATATTTAGGATTTGGTTATTGTCATTTGAAAAACTCCTCTCATCCATCAAACACACACACACACACACACACACACACTGCTAAGCAACAGATTGATCTTGCACTCTCCTTAATACTCACCTGGTGCCCCTCTGACTACGAGGCTGCCACCACAAAGGAAACGAACATTAACCAACAGACCAACAGCGAGCAGATTAAAGTGCAGAGCATGGTCTCGGGCAGACAGTCATAATCCATCTGTTATGACAAGCTGCACTGCTAATTACGCCAGCAGAAGTGCCTACTTTAATTACGATGCAACGGTCCTCCTAAGGCCTCTCGCACACAGAGGGGTGTCAGCGCTGAACTCTTGAGCCCCGACTTCTGATTAAATCGGTGCAGAGGCAGCCTTGACGCTGATCCCAGCACAGCCTCAGGTGGATCAGGGGACATGGCTGGTATGTTGTTTTTTTTTTTACATGTGTAAAGGCATGTGACAGAGATACTGCACAGAGGGGACAGGACAGAGAAGTGTGTTGAAGATAAATGGTGTTTGTGGGAGAAAAAAAAGACAACAATGTGGGAGGAAGAGGCAGGGGGTGGAGTGTGGTGGAGCAAGAAGACGAGGAGCGACGGGGTGGGACAAGGGGAAGGAGAACAAAAGCGAAGGGAAAGAGATGAAGGAAAAGGCCGCAGGGCGAAAGCACGATCCAAAAAAAAGCACAATGATCTTCCTGGGTCGCTTTCATCTGTTCCCTTGGTGATGAAGTTGTTGTGCTGGCTTACTCTCTCTCCCCTGTGAAGACTTGTTCAGAGGACACAGATTCACAGGAAATCAGAGGTGGTTAGTGACAAATATGTGATTACAGAATACCCCATCTATTACTTATTACTTTTTTGGATTACTTCCTGTTTGCTGCCTGTCTTTTTCTCCAGTTCATTTCTTTCTGTGATCACATTTGGGCCCGTTACAGATTACTCATCTGTGAGTATCTATCAGTTACTCAAACAGGCAGAGAGGACTGATGTTGGGAAAAGAAAGAGGACAAGTCAGGGGAGGGAAAGGGGGAAAGACAAAAGAGGGAAGAGATAAGGGGAAGGATCTACCTGCTCCTCCTGGCTCCCTTTCATCTCTTGAATAAAGGGTGAAGCAGAGTGCCGTAATGCTCCCAAAGGGCACTCATTTTACACCATTAATCATCATTTCATCCTTAAGATCAGTCGGGATCGAAACATTGATCCCTGCAGTGAAAGTAAACACCCTTTGGGAAGATTACAGCAGTGTGCAGACTTAATCCTTCATCCGTGATTCTTTTTTCCCATCTATCTATCGTTTCCTCCAGAAGTTGGATGTGCATGTTTTTTTTGTTTTATCTCTGTAAGTTAAGTCTCTATTATTATTTTCTCTTGGCGACTGTTGTTGCCTTCTCTCTCTCTCTCTCTTCTCCACTCAGTGCGATCTCACAAGCAATCTACACAAAACCACAGGTGATTAATGGCGTGTCGAGGTTGAACCTGCCGTCATATCTGCAGCAGCCGAGAACAAAAGCAATATCAACAGAAACATTAACTTCCAAACTCCACCGCCGGATCGTGGCCTTTTTCTTCTCCATTCAACAATAAAGCCGCTCTGCTCCAATACACAAGTTCAAGGGGGGTGTGACTATCATCGGTCTCCATCTTTTGTTTGATTGTTTTTTACTGTTTTCCTCTGCTTGTTCGTTCATCACACGCGAGCTCTCAGACACCGCTGATCAGATTTTTGACAAAACCTGGGGGGAATGATGTATCTCACAATTATGTTTTAGTGTTTAAAAGTTACACTTCTTTTCCCGAGGGTGGTGCCACTTTGTCCATTCTAGAGAAACACAATGATGCAGCCAGCGTTTTCAAAATGACACTGACTGGCCTGAGGGGGGCGCTACCATTCAGGTCAAAACAAAGTGACATATCTGTTACTGATTGGCAGAGAAGGGGAATTGGATCATTTGTGGGGGCAACATGTTTACTGTTGCCTTGTTTCACTTTAAACCCCCTTCAGACTTCACAAGGAATTTCAAAACAACCTCTGACAGCTTAAGAGCCAAATAAAATCACTGATTTACAAAGTAGAAATACAAGACTAACTGATTCAAGTGTGTGAGTGTTTACAGAGAAAATGGGTGATACTACTGGAGGATGCATTTATTTCTCTGACCTCAGTGAAATCAGAGAAAGCATTTTTATTATATACATATACAGTTGATGGCCAATGTAGGTAAAGTCAACAGTGCCAATGGGATGTAACTATCCAGTCAGGCATATCATATCTGATACCGGTGGCTTGAGTGGATGAATTGCTTACTGCTCATCTTAGCGAATAGTATTTGATTCTGTTTATCTCCCAGCCTCAGGCAATATCTCCTGTCATGTAAACACCACGTCATGTTTCCGTTAAGGTCCGGTAGGCAGGCCAAGATGGCAGCCAACATGTTGTTCAGGTGCTCAGGAGACTCCGTGTACAGTACGTTGTAGATGGTGCCTTACAGCTCCACGGCCATGATGTGGCTGATATCCACGAGCCATCTTTGTATTATACTTTTTAGGTGTAATATAACTTGTTACCAGGGACAATCTATCATCTCGGGCCATAGGAGCTCAGCTGTGAAGCTTTTTTCACACTTTTTTTCAGTCAGTGAAGAGTCCACAGCATGGTAGCTTAGAAATTATGAATCTACTGTACTATTGTAGCATTTCCATCCTATCAATTTGGATCCACCCAGGGGTTTCATTGCAGAGTGAAATCTAGGTCTGTTCTAAAGAGACCAATGAATTTACTAATGTACTCACAATTCTCAATTATGTTTCCAGTCAGTCAGAACAAAACATTTAAGAGATTGATTTTTTTTTTTCTTTTTAAAGGCTTTGTTCAGTCAGAAGTTCAAACGGCATTATCTCATTTGGAAAAATCTTTGAACTCTTATCTATGTTGAGAACGGCAATTTGCCAGTACACTAATGTTGAATCAAATCGGAGAGACGCTGGGGGTGCCGAGGCAGAAAAGGGTTGCAGACACTGTGGTCAGACGTCAAATGGAGCATATCATTGCTTAATTGACTCTGCTAAATGTCATCTTTGGGACTGTCCAGATCAACCGATCCTGGATATTACTGGGGATCACTGTGGGAAAAAACTAAGTGACAAAGGTGTTCCTACAACATTTGGCAATACAGTTTGAGTCTCATCAGTTTCTTTACTGTAAGTGAAGTAAGTTGACATTTGCAGACCAGTATCGCATTTATGTGAAGCCATTCGGCCACGTGAGAGAGACTAACTCTCCCGTGTAAGACGCTTTATCTGAGCCTGAACGTTATATCTGCTGAAATGTCAATCAGTTATGGAGTATTTCACTTCTCTGCTTTGTGGTCGGGTGTTTGGCGATTGAATTCACTTCACGTCTGTTCCAGCATTGGCCCATAGGCGCCATTCCTCAAAGTCACTGTGCTCATTTGATTACTCCTGTGTGACAGATGGGGCCTCTGTAATAAACAGGAGCTATTATTTATGGAAATGACTTCATGGGTAATTAGCAGAGATGTGAGCGTGGGCTGCAAGTCATCACAATCATCTTATTTTCTGATTCACAATGTACAATGACATTCCTGCATTCCTCATAGAAACGTGAACCTGGGAGCGCCATTCAGAGAAAGTACTTGTACTTTCTCTGCAGAGAATGAGACCACATGGACAATTAGACTAACAGTGTGTATTGTGTGCTCCTGTGTATTTCAAAGTCATATTGATCTGCTGGAGAGAGTTCTTTGGGGAAAATCGGGCCAAGTACATTTCCATTTCTGACCCGAGGGTCTGGACTTACAATACCAGCTAATCAACAAGATGTAAGGGGGGAGGGGGGATTCAATAAAGATAAAATTCAGGTTTGGAGAAGAACATTAAAAATCATAGAGGGATATTACAAGGTTATTAAATATGTGAATACAGTATAATTTGCCATCATTTCACCTGCCTATGGCTTTTGCCTGGACCTTAGCTAGCCCTGAGTTCAGCTATTGTCTCCTCTGGGTATCCAGTCAAACTTCAAAGAAAACATTTTACAATCATCTGTGCAGCCAGCATGAAAATATCCATTTAAATGCAGATTTCTCATGTATAAATTGTTTTTGATGCTGCCATCACTGGATCCTAAGAAAACATATAATGAATATTATTATAACTGAATATTATGTTCAAATTGCATCTTTGAATCCAACACTGTTCCTGTAATAGATCCAATAGAGATCAAAGTGCACGGAGGTCATACTGAGCAAACGGCATGACATCAATATCAGCACAGTAATGTAATGTAACAGGATGGGGAGAAATACTGCACTGCTACCTACCGTGTAAATGCAATGTCTTGAGTTCAAATCCAGTCATTGTAGTTGCATCAATGAAAGTCAATGCACAACTCTTTTTGGGGTCCGTTGGCCCTTAAGAAGCATTTTGACTTTATCAATACTTTGGCATGTTATTTTAAAAGTACGACCGATATTCAGTCCAAAAGCAATCATACAGTCAATGTTGTGAAATCAAGTGAAATCAAATGAAACAGATGTAGTGCTGACGTTCAGAATCGTGTTTCCAGGCCAACACTAATAGTTGCTTCTCAACACAGTTTGGCAACTCACAATTTTTGGCGTTTTTTCCAGCCAAAGGAGCTCAACATTTTATCTGCACACATTGGATAAGAGAACGAGCCAAGTGTGTCATGATTTTATGGAGAGGATGAAAACATTCATGTGGCCTTAAATGCTCACTGCTGACCAATGTAAGCTCTGGAAGAGAGGTAAGACATGTGCCCCAGGGTAGTGGTTAAATGCCCTATAGAGCCTTATAGGTTATATGTCCCTTTTAGCTTATAGCTCCTCAGATCAGTGCTATGCCCCTTTAGAAACCAATTCTTGGTGCTTCAGTCTGAAAATCCCCTGCAGGCACGTCTAGTATAAATTCCCCTCCATTGGTAGGTCAGTCCACTGTATTATAAATGTTCCTTAGTACAAGTGGACACAAAGAAAAATGGGCAGATCAATAACTGCATCTCTTAATCAGTGGCCTAAAAAAGGATGTATAAAGAAATAAGCCTTGTTTGTGAAAGGAACATTTGTTTGTGCAGAGGCAGCCAGCTGGCTCCCAATTAGTCTAATTGAGACCATTTGTAAAATGTACTGAGGACTTCAATCACTTCTAGACTGGGGGAGCCAAGCTGTCAATCAACAGTGGTGGTCTAAGACTGATAATTACTGTCTGCTTTTGCAAGAGGACTTTTGCTAATATCGTATCCTTTCACCAGGAATATAAAGATTGACTTGTAAAGTACTGCTCACTTTGTAAAGCTCTGCCAAGTTTTTGTTTTCACACACACTCCATTCTTAAACTATGGCTGCTTTCTCCACCCACTTATGCACTGAGCTCTCTAAGCTGCTTTTGCTAATTGGCTTACGTTCCTGATATGTATAGTTACTATGTGCTTTCAGGAAACTGCAACCTGATGCCAGAAACGAAGATGTACTAATCAACAGGGAAACAAGAGAAAGAGTAGAGCGACTGTGTGAGATGGAAAAATATCAATCCGAAAGTGAAGTTACCTGAATTCTGCAAACCACATGTAACCAGATGTTCAGTCTGTCAGTGATAATGAAATGAAAATGATGGAAAAAACCATCAAACTGCAGCCATGACTCCTGATCTGAAGTAGGATCAACTCATTACACTCTGGCCATTATAGTAACGATCCAGTGATTACGCCAACATTAAAAACCGATAACGCCTGCTTGGTGGTTGCACAAGATAAGTCCATTATGTATTTTACAACCATGATGACCCTTCTGTGAATCTTCCTCTCGCCCCTCTCGCCGTCTGAGATCGAAGCACACCCCGGGGCATTTGCTAGCCCTAATTAATAAACAGTGTGCCGTTACAAAGCACAAAAGCAATCGATCCACGTTGATGTTATTGCTCCACAGATAACACCATCATCTCTTTCCACCGCTGGGCTGTAAAGACGAATTAGAGAAGGACTGGAAATCATATCGGACAACTGTATAATAGAGTGTTGCATACTGTGCAGTACAGTACATTGTGTCTGGTAATATTATATATATATATATTTATCACTTCAGATCGGAGGAGAGCATACCACTGTTAATACTGTCAATTCCTTCAAGTAGAAATATTGAAATATTTACCCTTCACTCAAACAATGAGGCGACACAACTACACCTCTTCATGCTACTTGTCCATGTGGGCCCCATATGGGTTAAATGCGGGCTACATGGGTACCAAGTGGGCATGGGCTTGAACTGGGAACACTATGTGGGACCCATAGTCTGATCCCAGTCAGATCCCACTTCAAGCCCATATGGGCGAACACAGGTGGAACCCGGCCACTGTGGAACCCGCGGACAAACCCACTTGGGACCCATATTGCAGCCCGTGTTTAACCCATATGGGCCCCACGTTTCAATGTTGGCTGGGGTGATACTATACATTGAGTCTACTAATACATAATATTGGGCTACACTTGATTACAAGCCTTCAATAACGATCCAAGTGGAAAGCTGTAGCATATAAGTGCAAAGTCAGACACAGCCAGTGGCTATTGCTGTTCCTTTAGTAGTATACCTCCCCGTCCTCATGAGGCCCAAACCAAGCGCCTGGGGTGAAACATCTATTAATAGCAGGCAAACATGGAAGTACCTCTTGTTGAATCTATACACAAGTTATAAAGTTTTCTGCACAATTATGTGATGTCTCGGCCGGGGAGAGGGCGGATGGGACAACGGGAAGGGAGAGAGTCCTTGGAGAAGCGTGGCGACATGATTAATGAAAACGTATCTCTTTCATCACCCTGCCACGGCGGCGGGGGGGAGTGCGGACAGCTTGGAGGCTCAGCGCTGGCTCCGCTCGTGCCCGCCGTCTATTGTCCCGCACGTGGTTTAATACCCAGTGTGGCCCTGGCACCGCCAAAACCTGGCCCCACACCTCCTGGAGGGAATCTGGACCGATGTCACGGTAAAGATGTCCAGAGGAAATGGAGAGACAAGACAAGCGCTTGCGACCAGAAAAGTCAAAATGCCATCGGGGAGGCTCTTGAGCACTGAACCCTCAGTTTTTTCCAGTGGAGCTGGAGCAGTGGAGTTGGTGTTTTGAGGTCTTTTGAACCCTTTATTTCAGTTGTTAATAAATTCTCGGTTTGCTCATATTATTCCGTTCTCTTTGCTTCTTTGTCCCCGGGTTGATTTTATTATCTTATGTGTTACTCCCTTCATCCCCTGGACTAATTTTGCCGATGCAACAGTGGGCAAAAGCAAAAGAAAAAAGAAAAAAGAGGCTGCCTGCTCAATAAAACCACCCTGATAAACACAAAGGAGATGGGGGTGGGGGGTCAACATCATGAGGAGGTCGAGAAGGGCTAGCCGAGACCGCACAGCGCTCTACTGTATTTATCAGCTTGACTGGTCTGGGAGGAAAGTGCAGTTTTTTTGGGGCAGAGCTGATAGAACGGGAGTTGAGTGTTTTTGTTCTGAGTCATTGCCCGGGTGGACTCGTAGCCGAGGTGGATCGGAGAATTATGCAGGTTAAAGCTGCTTCAGATTCTCCCACACAGTGCTCTCTGTTCCAGCAGCATCCCGTGTCAGCAAAAGTTTGCCTCTATATTGATGCTGCTGAAATGTAACTGCTCCCAGTGTTTGAATGATGTTTGTTCAAAACACTCCCAAGACAAAAAAATCGACTTGGACTACTTATGCACAGTGTGTCCTTGGTTAAACCATTGTAGTCTCATGTAACAAAGCCCATGTGTAGGCTGAAGGAAAACATGCTCATTATTCCCAACGAACAATTTGGCTACGTGAGCGCGGCTGAAAAAACTTCATCGTCTAGTTGCCCCAGTGCTTAAAAAAAAAATCCTGTAAACATCTTTTGTATTCAGGACTTCTACGTATTCTCGGTGTTCTGAAGACCGGCGTCTCACGGGCTTGAAAACACATATAATTGAGATGTGGCAAAAACAAAATGTTGTTTTTTTTTTGGACGACAAATTGGACTTGCTTCAAATAAACAAGGCAAAACTCACATTTCTGTTAGAATGTAATGATTAAAGCAAAAGCCATGGGCAGCACTCCTAAATTTCAATACTCCACTATTTGTGCCACAGGACAACAACCTCCTTTCCCCCGTGAATCAACACCGTGGAATTACACTGACCTGTTTCAATGTCCTTGATAGAAAAGCCATTCTGACAGCAAACATGGACAGGGGGGGTTCTGGTTGACGTGGCAGACCGGGCGGCTCCCAGTCAGCTGCTCTTCTGTGTTGACCAGGGTACAAAATAAATGTTTGCATTTTCAAATGATTTGCTCAGTGTTTTTCCTGCCACTTGCCAAGTACACCCAGCAACGTAGAGGTGAGTATGAGAGAGAGAGAGAGAGAGAGTCACCTACTAAGAGAGAAGTAGGGCTCCTTCCCACAAATCCTGGACTCTCCAGAGCCGTGAAACTCCTCAGAGAGCGTTGAGCGTTGAGCGGCGCTAGGCGGTGTTGACAAATGAATATTTATGACAGTGTGCACCATAACAATCAGCATCAGCTTTCATCAGGATCCTGGGTTAAAAGACTCCACTCATAAGGATGCTCAAAGCCTTTAAACAGTAAAACGTTAATTGACAAGGAGGGAGGGGCCACTTCAGAACAATCACAGACTCCACAGGCTGAAAAAACACAGCACGCTACTCCAACAGAATCAAATAAATCAACATGCCTGTCTACGAAATCAGACTCGTTTAATTTTTTTAACCTTTTCCTATCCAGGGTTTTGTTGAGCTTCACATTAAAGGTTTCAGTCCTCCTGCTGTTGGGCCCTGAGTGATTTAAAGCTGCACAAGGCAATTTCACACTTTGGCAGCCCCAAGTGGCAGCAGGAGATAACTGTTGGAATTTATAACATTTCTCCTTCTTCTTCTTCTTGGGGTCCAGCTGTCTCTCGGTGAAACACTGGCCCGCTGCTGTGCGTGGAGACTTTGCCGACACCTGAACTTAAGTTGTGCTAATAGGACGACTCAACGGGGTCTCAATAATCTCAATCATCGCCAGCTGACCTCCTATAGAAAACAAATTCTAGCTCTGTTTTGTCCTTGATAATGAAAACCTCCAGCATCACACTAACAAGCGCCCTGATGCCACAGTATATCATTGGATATATGGACTGTCTTCCTGTCCACCCTCCTACTGCTGACCCCTGAGCTGCTGGAGTATTAGCAGCTAATTCTGCAGGTGTATTTCCGTCCGGGCTCTAACAAGGTGTCGGGACGGCCTGGTGGACCTTGAGAAGTGCTGGTGAGGCAGAATAGGACATACTGGAGCTACACAGTCTGAGGGCGTCTGGTCAGTAAGCACACGGATGCATCCATGTACAGAAACACACACACATGTACGAGCAAGTACACACACACAAAGACACACACCTATGTGCACAAAACACTAACACATACAGTATGAGCATTCTCTCTCTCTCGCTCTCACACACACCATATTTATAGTAAAATTGGAAAACAACGTATGTCCACTACCAGGATTCATAACTGGAAAGATAGCGTTCCAATTACTCATGTGACTGGGATGCATGTAGGAGCAGGAGTATTAAATGCCAGCATGCTCCGTCTAAATAGTTTGATTTCACAAAATCAGAATCGAGTTAATCATCACATTAAAGTTTTAATAATCATGAAATTGGATAACGGCGGGGGACAAAGGAAACACAGACTTCCTTATCGCCCCGGATTACTGGAATCCAATCATCGATGGTTTGTGCTCGTCAAAATATAGTGAACGCCAGCTTCTCCAGCAACCTCCTTCCTGTTTCCAAGGCGAAGGCAACAATATCCACCGTAGTGCCGCCCCCTCACTCCATGCAATTCTCTTTAAAATGTATATATTTTTTCAATCACAATAAAAGATGTTATGAGAAACCAAACCCTTGCTGAATATACCATCTAGTATGTTGCATATCTCTACACCAACACCAAATTTCAGCGTTCCCACCAACAATGTTTCTGCATGGAAGAGAGAAAGCCCTAGGCTGTCATCTTCCTCAAAACATAAAAAAATGCTATTAGAGAATGAGTCAGTGAATAGAGATTAACAAAAGGGCTTCTATTTGCAATTCATTGTGCAGAACAAATCCATTCATATAAATGGCTTGTTTGTATGCCCTTGGTCTGCTGCCTACAGTGAGTCCAATTCAGACCCTCAGAAATCACAGTGATGGAGGTTAGAAGTCGTCTGTCCTTTCAGCCTCCTCCTACCTTCTTTTTTCTCCCTTCAGTTGTATGAGAAGTGTCATGACATCCATCAGACAGTTACATTTCTGTCACTTTTAGTTTTATTTGTACCTGGCTTGGAGATTTCTGTGTGTCTGTCCCAATAAGGTAGAAATAATGTATCTTGTCTGGGAGGAAGTTATCATATCAGAGAGGAAGCAGCTTGTGTAGTTTTTCATTTTAGTTGATCGAGGACCGAGTCTAGACCAAAACCTTGACCTTGACCTTCTCACAACTTCTAGACAGTTTCTTGAGTTGCACTAAACTAAACCAGAGGGATTTTTCAATTAGCGTCAAGTTTTACCATTAGCTATGGAGAGTAACAGCCCAGGAACTATCCGACACATCCTTCCGTATCGTCTCCCTTCCCTTCCTTTTTTACCGGCGAGCCCGTCAGAAGATAACTACGCTTAACAAACCATGAAACGGCGCTGACAAGACCTGAGAGGGAGGAAACGAAGGGGCTTACAATAAAACCTTCTTCATCCCAAGACGATATCCAGCATTAGAAAAACGTGACACCCATTTCTAGAAACATGAAAGTACAACTCACTACAGATTATTAGGTAAGTAAAGATTTACCTATTAGATGTTTTGCTTGTTTGTTTGTTTTAATGCACATTGCAAGTGGGTGTTATTTTGATCCGGGCGGGGGAGTGGCTGGGTGGCTGACTGTAGGAGGGATTTAAATTATTGAGCCCATCTCTCCCCTGTCCTGGTCATTGGAAGTGACAGGTGGAAGCTGGCTTCTGTCTACACCACCTGCTATAAATCCCCTGGCCTCTCCCCCCACTGTTTGTGTTGCTGGTATTAGACCTGGGTCAATCAGTATTTGCAAGTATCTTGTTTGTTTTAACTTTCTTCTTCCTTCTGTCCAGATCAGTGGGCGTTCACCACGTCAGGACAAACCGAGATAGTGTTCTCAGTGCCCGGGGTGGAGGGATGGGGCTGGTCTGCACGATTGGAGCGAGTGAAACCATGTTTAAAAACAGTGGCCCCGTCTTTAAAAAAAAAAGGAGTCAGACATGCATCATCCTTTATGGGGAAGATTGCATCCGTCAGGGTGGTTGGAGAAGGACTGTGGTGGAGAGATAACAGTGGCCGTTCCCCCCTCGTTACACATCGACGGGAAGGTCTTGCCCAGTCACACTGCGTCCCCGACATTTCTGTTTCTGCCGCCCTGCTTGGCTTCCCCGGGACGTTGGGAAGGCGGGGATTATCAGCAGTGTTCGTCCTTCACTATCAGTCTCAGCTGCATTCAAATGGACAGTGATCCTCCCGTTCGTGTCCCCTGGCCAGAGCAAGCAAACTCACACAGGTACAAAAATTGTTGCCCTTCATTTCTCTCTCCGCCTTTTGTTATCTCTCCATAGCTGAGGGGAACAATTGCTGGGGTGTACAGTGCTACAGCGTGGCGTCGCAGGCTGCAGCTCATAGATAACATTTACACTTAGAAATTAAACTCGCAAACTCGTTGCGTCGGTTTCTCCTTTTTTTTTACGGTGTGTGTGTGAGATTAATGTTAACAGATCCGTGACATTTGAGAATCATTTATCAAAGCGCCCATTAAATGTCGCTCACGCCAATCACACACGGCGATTCCCGTCTTGAAGCCAATATGAAATCACCTGCAAGCTGGCGTGGCCCGAATTAGATTCTGATGACAGCAGGTAGAGCGAAATCTTTTGGAAGAGAATATTACATTTCCCTTTGTCGGCCTTGAACCACGAGAGGCGTGCAATGGCTAAACTCCATCAGTCATTTTCTGATTGCTGGAACTTTCCCCCCCGAGACGTCCCTCATCAGTTAGATCTTTCTGGATGCAAAGACTGAAACAAACATCATCAGCTAGTCAGTCAGGTCCCACTCCTTTTTTCTAAGTCTTGGGTCTTTTAGTCTTGATAAGCAAACAAACAAAGGCTGGCAAAAAACGACAGAACAACCGCGCTTGTTTTAAATGTACAAAGTTGCACAGGTCTTTTTTTTTTTTATCAGTATTTGAAAATATTCAACAATGAAAGATAAGTCAAATCAAACAGTAAGTAATAACAATAATTAATATCAGCAATAACTAGACTTAAAATCAAAACGTTTTCATCTTTTTACCGAAACACCTGAGGGAAGCAAATGAAAAGAGAACCCAGAAAAAAAAAAAGAAATTAACCACTGAAGTAGAAAAAAAGAATAGAAAGAAAGTTCACAAAAGAGAGTCAAGACAAGCTCATACTGGGGAGGGGGGGGGGTCTCTCATCCGTATGTACAGCACATTCTCTCCACAACTGTGTGATGATAAGAGTAATGATGACCTCCGCTCCCGTCTCATGCTCACAGCCTGTAGCATCACATACTCAGACACACAGAGGAGCGCTGTGCTAACCAGACCATAAAACAAAACAAACAAACAGAGAACAAAACAGGAAAACACAGCGGCGGGGTACAACGTGCAGCATTTCTCCGCTAACTGCAGATTCCCCTTCCAACCAATGTATTTGTTATTGATTAACCATTTTGAACTGTCTATTTAGTAGCTTTGTTAGAACGTCAACCTTTATATATTTGGCTGTCTCCACTGTCAACCGACTGTGAAATGGTAAGAATCAATAACCTTTGCGATGCTAGCAGGCGTAAAGATGCTGGTGGCATCTAGTGAGTTAGCTGTACCCCATAAATACCCCACTGGCCCTTTAACTGGACTGACACCACTTTATTTGTAATTTTAAAGGCCGATAGGGTTGAGAAAGAGTTGCCCTGTTCAAACTATAACACAAGCATACAGTTGAAACAAACCCAAAACACATTTTGAGACATCATCCCTGGATGCATAAGACACTGCCACTGTCAAACCTTGACGGGTTCCTGCCACCTCCTAACAAAACAAATAATTCAAGCTTGTTTCAGTACGAAACATGACATCAACATTAGTTTGGAGGTGGATCTGAGAATCACATTTGTCTGTACATTTATTAATATTGATTACCATTCAGTCCTTTACGTTACGTCTGTCTTTTTACTGTCAAATCTCACCAAAATACACGTCACTGGAAAAAAGGGGGGGAAAAAGAAACGCAAAGAAAACTTTGGTCAAAGAGTTTACTTACAAAGGAAAAATGCAATGACAAGCTCGAGGGAAATCATTCATCAATCAAGGGTAGTGAAACAAAATCAAAAAGCAAAACTCAAGTGGTTTTCTACGTCTCTCTCTTTTTTATGGCCCATAATTCAACCCTCCTCCCATACATTTGGGTCTGCAAGTTATACTGGTTTCCTCACAGAGGAAAGAAGGAAAGAAAAAAGGTGCTCTTTTCATGAAAGTCATGTTTGTCTTGATTGTCCACAAAAAAGTAGTGCCAGCAGGAAGTAGTCCCGGCGTAAGGATATACAATCACAGCGTAAAACGACAAGATCCTTTACTGGAAAGGAATTGAGAGTCCATGACAGGCTCCTAAAAGGACTTTGAACCTGCATTGTGTTGGTGTGTGTTTGCAATATTTGTGTGATTGTGTGTGTGTGTGTGTGTGTGTGTCAGTGTATCTGTAACTGTCTTAAGCATTGGGTGGTGAGGTGTTCAGTCTCATTCAGAGACTGTCTTGTCCTGTGTTCCTCCGTCTTGCAGGCAGCTCTTGCGGACGATAGGCAGCGGGTGGGCTTCTGTGTTGAACACCCAGTCCTCCAATGCCAGAAGGTCATCGTCAGAGAAGAGCAGGTACAGATACCTGAGTAGTCGGGAAAAAACAAATCACTCAAATCCCATTCTGACCATCACGTATCACTCAAAATTATATAACTAAAAGAAAATGGCAAAATAAAACAGAATCTGTGGTGTTGTGTGCACTGAATACGTATCAGTACAATGTCAAAAAATTGAAAAAGCAAGCTGAAGAACACACTTCACTAAAACCTTTCAGGTAAACAGACAAAAGTGCAATTCATTCCAGATCAAGGAGAGAAACGCATTCTTTAAGAATTATTCCTCTCTTAAAAAAGTACTTTTATTTTCTTAACACAAACAGGCTCTTTACCGTCTATTATGCAACATGACAGACTGAATGGTTTGCATTGCTCAATGATCCGGGGGACAAGGCTGACGTTTTCAACTGAGCACCGTCTAAGCACCATCTCCACCTTTCATTTACAAGTGAACCAGAGAAAATGCCTTTCCAAGTGTGAGCGGGGCTCTGACTGTGTTTAACTTGTGGCACTCCCATCAACACGAGTGTGTTCCACGGACAGGGCAGACGATTAGATGGAGATGGATTCCCTCTGTGCAGTACTCCACCCTCTTCTTCTTATACATGTCCTATACTTCTGTCTATTTCTAGTCTGGAACTCGTTTAGCCACCCAGAGTGTGAAATGTCATTTGCCATGCACTAACCAGGGAAGGCTGCTGACAGGAAATAGGACTTACTTGAGTGTCTCTGAGAGGAAGAAGCTCTGCTGCATGTTGTCGTGGCCAACCGTTGTGGCGTAGACGTCACGGATCCCAGAGAAGCCAGACTCCACTCGACAGTGCTGCTCTAGGGCCTGGAAGGAGACAGATGCGGCGGGGGCGGGTGTAAATGTAAAAACTATTTTCTGTTTTTTTTTTTTTTTTTGCACAATTGCCAGCTTGATTGTATACATTTCTGGAAGGACAAAGTCAGAATACTTCATCATCCATTCACACGTTCATTCATTCACTCTGTTCACCAGTCATGCTGCACAGGGGAAACTAGCAAACAGGAAGTAAAGAGGAAGCCCTTTACTCAGCAGACCTGTGTCTACACCTGAAGCAAGAGAAGTTACACTTTGTGATCGAAAATGTCAAGCGCTTCAGCTGACTGCACAGCAGAAGCCTTAGCGATGCTAAATCTGACAAGGGCTAATGGAGAGTGTCTGAGCTAGCCGAGCGGATTAGCACATTATTACCCCTGTTACAAAGGGCTGGTTTATACGTGCTAATTAACAAAGACCTCGATGTGTTAATGCTGGATGTGCATGAAGAGGAGCATTGTGCACCGCTTTCAACCTTTGTGCCCGATAATTAAAGGCCCGTCAAACTCATCAGCCTGATCTCTCCACTAAATTAATGATAAATCTATCACGCCAGCCCTCCGCAGTTTACTGGAGCTAATGTGCTGACTATTGCCACATTAATAGCAGTGCTCCCTTCGCAACCTTCACCTCTTGCTCGTGTGGAATTGCTTGATCTACAAGCTAATGTATAGTGCCACACAATATCAAGAAAGCTAGCGGAGGGTAATTGAGGGTGGTAAAGGGGCTTGACACAGCAGGCTGGTACACTTTATAGAATTAAAGAGTGTAAGTCACTCCTAAAAGAAAAAACTACGGCGTGCAAAATGATCCTAATTCTTAAAAGTGCTCTAGGTTTTCTCTACACTTGCTTCAATGTAACAGGATGTTTTCTTAAGTAAATATAAATGGATGCATCTCACCTCGACAGCCTCCCAGCCCCACTCCCGGTACTTGGGGTCGTGGGTCAGACGCCACAGGTACATGTAGCTTTCGATGACCTCCGGCCGTAGGATGTAGTACCTGTCGCTCAGCCTGGTCGCCGTGGCTTCAGCGCCGCCGTCAAACCGGAAAGCCTCGGGTCCCAGTTTTGTAGCTGAAACACATAAAGACAAGAGGAAGTAAACACGAGGGCGAAATCCCAAACAAAATCATAGGGGGGAATGAAGACAGTGGTTTCTATTTCAGGCAATAGAGGCTGTTCAAGAGATCAACGGTGTTCCGCTAAATCAGAAATCCTTTAAGGCAAAGTGAATATTCCTTTGTGTGTTAACAAATATAACATATCTGGTGCACAGAAGCCATTCAATCAGGGTAAAAGAGCTTGAAGCGTGAGTTAAACAAAGATTTCCCCTGCTATCCAGATGGTCTATGGGCTTCTCTGTCTCCGTCTTATCCTCCTCCCTTCGCTCCACGAACACGGTAGCCTGCCAATGAATTTCTATTTGTAATACAACAGCACAAAGGCGTCTATTCTCGGTCTTGATAAGCCCGAGGTCAGGGTGGGAGCATTGGCATAGCAACATCTCAAATTCAGGAACGCGTTGAAAAGGGGAGCTGTAATTGCGGCATGCTACGCACGACGCTGGAACTGTGTTTCTCTGCCCGCTGTGCTCTGTTTACCGAGACGTGATGTTAGACATCCATTGTGTGGGCCCCTTTAGAAAATTGGGCTGTGGTTGGAGGGGAGCGGGGGTCTCCGTGGTCACCGAGGGGAGATTGGACCAAGTGGCAGCATCCGGTTGAGACGGAGAATCATCTTGAAATAAAAAAAGTAACTCTCACAGACAGCAGGGTCTCCGGGTCAGCTGGCTCATTAAAGTCTCAGTGTGTGTGTGTGTGTGTGTGAGTGTGTGTGAGTGTGCATGAGCAAGACCGAGAGAAAAAGGAAGGTAAAAAAACAATTTAGAGTTGCACACTCACACTCACCCACCCACATATGCACATATATGTCTGGCAAGTGTAACGAGCAGAAGGACGTTAAGAGGAAACGAGGTAAAACAGGAGACGGAGCAGCTGGAGAGGAGTGTGGGTCGATACAGCAGGTAGGGAGGCAAGCAGGTACGTAGGCAGTCGGTAGCGTCTTACCAAGCGATGTCTTCCAATAAAAGATTGCATTCACAGATTCACAAGGGATGTCTAGCTAGATGCTGAACCACCTCTAGATCGGTTCCACATCCTGTTTCCTGTTTTGAACCGGGTAATCCCCCCGCCTCAGGGCTATTGATGTTTGTGATTGGAAACTGTGGCGCAGACAACGCGATCGATTCACGTGTTAATCAGATATCACACCTGGGTCAAACAGAACTAAAGAAGTAAATAATTCTCCGCATTTGTTTTTAACCCACACAGCCGGTGTTTACCGCGTCGGGGCCAATACAATACTGTCTGATTCGTTCTTAGTCAAAAGAAAAGCAAAACAGAATTTCATTTGAAGTCGTTTAAACTTGCTGTCACTCATTATATACAGGTACATAACAAACCAGCCAGAATGTCGATCTGGTGGCGGCAGAGATAGCATTTCAGTCCTCGGCATCATATCTCTTCCACCGCCTGGGCTGACTTAGAAAACTTTCATAACTTTCATAACTTTCATAGCATTTTTTTTTTTCCAGAGGCTGAGTAAGTGAATTTATAGATCTGGTAGATATCATCCAGGTGTCTGTAACTCAATTCCGTCCACACACACACACACACACACACACACACACACACACACACACACATGCACACAGTCTATCACAGGTCACACACTGCATTTCCTTCTAAACCCATAAAGGTTTCCTCTTCCTCCTGCTTCCTGTGAGATCCCCATTCCTAGCGCCAGCCTGTTGCTGTGAAGATGGGAGTGGATCCAGAGCAGCGGCAGGAGACTTTACGGTATCAGTATTTAAGACACAGCTAAATAGCAGCCACTCTACACACATGCAAGAGCAAATCTCTCCCTCTCTCTCTCTCCTCCGCCGGCAGCTAATCCAAGAGCTGCTAAGCGCCATCCAGTCCCTTTAATGAGTGAAGAGAAACCTGGCGGATGACTATGAAAGAGAGTTTGAGAAGCCCTTTCGGGAGCCGGCAGATCAAAAGTGTCGCGAGCGCACCGAGGAACCTGTCGCATGATGAGTCACATGAGCGGTAGAAGCGAGGATGAACGAACATCCAACACTTGAGTGTGTATCTGGAGAGCAAACCTTCTTTTGAAATTAGCTGGGAAGATTACTGCTCGGGCCAGAGACAGAGAGGGAGAAGAGATCAAACAGGTTTTCACCAAAAAATCTTGGTGCTTACAAATCTTTCCCCTGCTCCTCTCTCTCTATCTAACTAGTTTTCTCCTGGGTACATCCTCGGCCCACAAGTGGAACCATATCAAAACACTGATCTGCCTCCTTCTCAGGTTGCAACTAATTTGTCCATGGTTTCAACTAGTCTTTGCCACACCGTTTACTCTTGCTCTTTGTGTGCTCGCCTCTTCGCCCCCGGCCCCTCCCTTTCTCACTCTTCGATATGAATTACAACAGGGTGTGATTATCAATATCAAACGAAATGGGAGGAAATGGCACATGCACCCCCACGTCTGCCGCTGCCGCCGCCGCCTACAGCTGCGACATGTTAGAGAATAATTGAGAACTTTAATTCCGCACCAGAGACGCATCGGATTCTGCTGCTCCCTATTAGGCCTGTCGTCTGTCTGTTGAGGCATCGCCACCGGGAACCATTCTCCGCTTGATTTAGGGTGAAATTAAAACGCCCGAGGCCCGTTTAATTTACAATATTGCTCTCCCAGACACTATTTTCTTACTTTGTATGCCACCAAATTCTCTCTTAAGGAGACAGATATAGTGCAGTGGGACAGTGATGAACCGTGGAATATCACCGGCTTTATTAATGGCCGGCATGCAGGAAGTTGAAAAATGCGATATCGTTTTGGTTTGGATAGTGGAATGAATTATGAATGCCTTTTTGGACGATAGCATCCCCAAAGTGTGAGGTAGATTATTTGTGAAATGTCTCATCTACATCAATCATACCGGTCCCACCAATGAAACAATCAAATCTGTTTTATTGTGCAGCCTTTCACAGTAAAGAATCTGTCCGGCTCCCTCCCAACAACACCAACTTCCCCCTCACCTGAGCGAACGTAGCTTTCGTGGCACGTGTGTGTTATCTCAGCAGCCAGGTCCAGGTAGTGTTGCCTTTTCTCTGGCACTCCGTCATCGGCCCCGATGCCAACCATGCCCCCAGAGAAGCAGGCCAGGTGGCCCATCTTGTGATCCAGGATACCTCCCCTCCACTCGGCCATGTAGGTGAGGCCGCCGGGTGACTTCTGCACCAAGTTGGCCTCAATCGCCTGCAGGACACATGCGGTCACAAGTATTTAACATCAATACATCCATGTCACATTAATCATCATAACATGCTATAATTACCCTAAAAATGAGACCAAGGTTGGGATGATTTCTAGCCTGTATCTGATGCCAGTGGTATTGCTAAAACAGCTGCACTACCCTTTACACGTTGAAAGATTTGCCCAGAAATCATGTGCCAATGTGCCATAAGTAAAATGCACACTAATGTTTACCAGTCCAGCTGATCTGTGATTGCTTTATACCAAAGGATACTAAAGCGACGACAGAGGCAAAATATCTTACATCGGTGAGTCCAGCTTTCTCTAGACTCGTTCACTGCTTTGAGACAGTTTGTATTTCACTCTGAAGTTTCGATTTGTCACTTCCTGCGGCCAGAGAAGTGTCCATACCTGACACCATTTGGCAAATCTACAGGGTCTAATGGGACAACCCTGTTACTTCCTCTCACAATGAAGATGAAGGAGTGATTTTTCCAAAGGCTTTTCAATCATTCCACCATCTGCCATTGCAAAAAACTTTGCACTGGAAGAACAGTTGTCCCATTTCTGTTTTTCAACCTTTGCAGTGAAGGAGTCTAGCAGATTCCCACCCTGGTGGTGCATGCCAATCTTCTTGGCGATGGTCTTGTTTGTTTACGCTAATATCTCTAAATTAGTGTGGTGATGATTTATTAATGTTAAAATGTTAAATTGTATCTAGTCAACACTTAGATGGACCTGTGAAATAATCACCATCTGTGACAGAATTGAGTTTTATTTAAGTTCAGTGTACTTTTCACTAAAGGCCTGGGGAAATCACCAGACTTCAGCTTTAAAAACAGAAAAAACAATCACTCACTGTAGCTTCTCAAATCAAATCTGATGTCGATGATGGAAAAATAAATTACAGTTTGAGCATACAGTCATTCAGATAGATGCGTTCTATAAAAGCATGTGTGTGTGAATGAGGGAATCAGTCCTACGTAGATGCTTTGCTATGTGCGTCTGTTTATGTATGTATGAATGTATGTTGCACTGATTCATGTGTCCATGTGGGGGATTGACCTTAAAAATCTCAAACATTAAATTGTCGGATGAAACTCCGGCTGGCACCCCAAAAAAACAACATGGTCCACTCGGTGCTGAACTGAGGTCAGTGCTTGTTGAGATTCTATTCTACATCCTGGGACAGAGACGAGCAGTACAAATACTTTGGAAATAAACAAACAGAAAGAGAAAGAGCAGCAGAGAAAGGGGAAGAGGGAGTTTCTTTTGGAGCAGTCAGTGTTGTTCTCAGTGTTGCGTTTTGCTTTGCAGTGTTTACACATTTTCCCTTTAAAAGGGAGAAGAGATCTATTGAGATCGATTCTGAATGACTCATCCTCCCCCATCCTCTCTCTCTCTCTCTTTTACACTCCCTGTCTCATTCTCATCTCCCTCTTCTCTTTCTGTCTGACTCGCTGCTCATTTTGCATTTGAATAGCGGAAAGTTTATGAATGTCAGCAGCGACACCCCAGATAATGCTTAATGATTAAAAGTAAAAAGTTCCTCTTGCTTCCATTGATTTCTCATTCATTGTTTCTTCGTTTCAACAGCTGTTTCAGAAAAAAACAAACGATGAAATTAAGACCCACTCTCACAATTAAAACTGAATCTGTGCCCTTGAGCAAGACACTTAACCTTAACTTCCTTTCCCTAGTATGGTTGCGCAATGATCAACAGACCAGTCAGTTCCCAGGTGACAGTGTGTATAGTGTGTAACCCTCTTTTCTTATTACTCCCTCAAGCCACTCTAGTACAGAAGCAGACGACGACAGAGGATGAAACAAAGCAAATTAAAGAATATGAAATCTATATAATTATGAAAAATGATGTTTCATGAACATTTTCCTTGAGGGTTGAAACTGATGATTTCCCCCCTAACTAGCTGTTGTTTGCAGTAATCATGGTATGGGATAATTGCAGAACGTTCTTCCATTGAACACTTCCATTTATTTGAACGCCAGCGTTAATGAATTGTACCATCCCTTCACAGATCAGATCCCTGGAGGAACATGTATAACTTAATCTGGCACCAGAGGGGGTGCGTGGCCATTATCACTTAAATACCGAGTCACAGGGGAGAGGGAATGTCTGTAATGAGTAGTTTTGCCTCCGGCGTGACCCTCTGCAAGCACCTATTTGGAGAGATCCTTTTATGAAGCTCCTCTTTCCACTATTGTTCCACTATATCCGTTTTGTTTTTATCAAAGTGCTATACTAATAAAGTTATAATTATTTATCTAACTGCGCCCCCGCCCCAGGAGCAGATCTCTGTGCAATATGAGATTACAACATCCATACCTCCAGCGCACTGTAGTACATGTTCTTTGCCTGCTCGTCCGTCTTGTCTGACATCAGATACGATTTGATCAGGTACTCGTAGAAGCTATCCCCTAGGCCACCGATGGAGACGTGATCTGAGAAGGGAAATAGTTGGGGGGTGGGGATTATTATGCATTCTCACACATAGTCCTTTTCCCATGCTCAAAACATATCAGTCTCACAGATCACCACGTCTGGCTGATTCTTGTCTGGCTTAGTCTTGTGTGTGCAGAATACTCTGAATATAGAAGATGTTTATATTGTCCTTCATTGTCTTGACACTTCATTGCACTTTACAGTATTTTCTCAGTTTTCTCTCTTCACCGCTCAAACCTCAACAAGCTTCACCTTGAAGCACTTGTGGACCGGGAACCCACGCTCTCTCATGGTTGGCGGTCTGAAAGCAGTTCATTTGATATGTGTGTCCAAAATTCAATGATGTAACACACTTCAAAACTTGTGAGTGGAAATTGAAACAAGGCAAGTGGCTGTTGATTTTCCTCCACAAGTCCACATTCAAACTCCAAAAAGCTGCATGTGATACTGCGGCGGAGGCGTGCATGAGCCTCCATCCACCCACCCATGCGCACACACACCTTTGCTCACTCCCCCGCAAAGGTCATCGCGGTGACAACTGTGCTCGTCCTTGACAGAGACAGACAGCTGTGAGAGCCAGGCTTCCTACCCGCTAGTGCTGATAAAAATATACAATTTTAGCCGACACTTTATCTCTCATCTTGTATTTATCTACCTGCTTCCTACACATGCACCCATAACAACAATTAGCCCATGTAATCATCCAGATTAGCACCGTTTCAGGCCCGGCGTCTTCCAAGCCCAGTTTTTTTTTTTCATCTCCTTTCAGGTGAATCGGAAAGATCCAATTTCCCAAAGTAATTGAATTCATTATCATTTTAATAAGCCTGAGCAATGGGAGTCATACAGCCGCTGCTATGAGCCTGATATTAAAAATGAAAGGAAATAGACGGATGGGTGGATGACACAGACGAGACGTTCAAAGGGGGTTTGACACGCGAGGTGGCTCAAGGTCGGCCACTGGGCAAAGCAACAGAAAGGGATCACAAATGGGAGAGGTGACAACGGAAAATGAGATTCAGCGACAAAATGATACGGCACAAATGGGCTGAGCTTGTCATCTTGACCCACGGTGGGAAATCAAACCCCCATTATCACGCCGACCTCGCTGACCAGAATAACCTTTCCAATACAGCTCTGAGATGTCACCGTGCTTACAAGTGACCCTTGCCTGTCTGACAATGCAGGACTGCCAAAGAGGTTTGAGAGCTGCTTTGTTTTTTATCTGTATTCATGTCATTTGTTTCTCTGAAAAGCACTTTAAACCAGCACTGGTAAACCTGTTTTTATACAGTTAGTGCCTAAGAAATAAATTTGACTTTGCTTGTCTTCCATTAACGGCCAAATCCATCATTACAATATGGCACCAACTGTTGCCCCACCACTTTCTTTTTTTCACTCTGAAATGTCTGAGCTGGACTGACAGTATGTGACATAAACATAACTCATAACGCACGCTTAATTTGAAGCTGTGAAAGGTTTGTTTACATTTGTAATGTTTCTAAAAACTGGAGTAATGACGAGTTAAGAAAATTGTATGTCTATTTTCTATCTACAAATCAAACCTTTCAACACCTTTAAAGAATTAAAAAGACTGATAAAGTATGATGTGATGAGATAAAGTATGCTCTATGTTTTTTTTTTACTTCTTTTGACTTTTTACTTGTACTTGTACTTGGTGTAACATGTATGGTTTAAGTTCAGGAAAGATTTGAACCCATATCTAACAGTACTTACGTTGGACCCAGTTGCCACTGACTGGACTGAGGAAGTTGGGGTACAGACCATGGGGTTTTTCAATCTTGGTCAGGACTTTTCTGATGTTCATCACCTGCAGAGACACGGTATTACCAGGTATTATCAGTATCAGTATTATCGGGCTACAGCATTCCTATGGTTTCAAGAGTTTAACTTCTCCTAAGAATTGAAAAGCATCCTGCAGAGAAATGTGCTAAAAGATCATGATGCAATGAAGGGTAACGATAAATAGATCCCACACATTCAATAATATGGTAGCATAGTTCCAATTTGCAATATCCAGAACACTATGAGGATGAACTACTGTCCTGCAAGGCAATACAGGAAAGGCGAACCTTCTCTGTGAAGACGGGGTTGCCGGAGAGCTCGGTCAGGTGGACGAATTCGAGGTGCAGGGTCCCAAACTCAGCCAGGATGCTGCTCCCGGCTGAGGCCCAGCCCCAGCTCCAACTGGTGCCACTGCAACAGAGACCACACCGCGGCAAGTAAGTACCATGGCTAACACACACACACACACACAAATGCATGCACAAGAACAAACACTTTTATAGGCCTACATGGCTTCCAAGCAGTGAATCATAAAGGTGGTAGAGAGCATTTACAGACTGTCGCATAACTGGAGGGTTTGATCCCCTCTTCCCCGTGTCTATATGTGTGTCTCATAGGAATGTGCAGTAAAGTTATTAAGAACATAAAACTGCCAGAGGCGAGATATTTCAGAGTCAGTAAATGTGAATTCTTCAGTGCAGCACAACTTTCTGTGCGGTATTAAACAAGAGGCAATCCCAGCTTCATAAGGCATTACTGTATCCCCAGTGCAACGGTTCTTTCACTTGATCCACAGCCTCTCCCAGATATGACTGTGTTCATCACGCTCTCAACAACGCATGCAGCAGCTAAACAAAATCAAAGACGGCAACTGATTGAGTGCCTGATGGACCTCTTGACCTTTCATACCCAGACGTTGCTTAAGGCATCGTAACAGCGGCGGCAGACCTGAGTGAAGGGCTTGCTCCCCTTTCAAATGGCAATCAATAACCATCTACATCTCCAGAGATCAGTAAAAAGGCATTAGGTACACCTGCCCAAAGCACATTGATCTATTTGACAGTTATCTGGAGTCAGTTAAGGTCAGAAATACATACCCTTACATACCCTGAGGCAGAATGTATTACTTTAGAGATGCTGGGGAAAGTTACACACCGGGTAATGAATTGAGCTGAGTTTGTAAGAAGGGAGGGGGGGAGGGAGAGGTGGGATGGGGTGCGAGGGCAGAGGTGAATCAAAGAGTCTGCATGCAGTAAAAGTTTGGGTGCTACATCATTAGTTGCTGAGGCTCAAGTCACATCTGATTCCCCCTTTGAGAAGAATCAATCTGAGAATCAATGTGGAGAGGTATGTGTGTGTGTGTGTGTGTGTGTGGGTGGGTGAGAGTGTGAGTGTTTGGCAGAGGGGGGAGGATGGGGGGGGAGGGGTATCAGCATCACCGCTGTCTGGTACGCAACAACACTGGCACTCATCCATCACTCAGCTTCCCACCTCCCACATTTCACAAGTATCAGATCCAATTTGTGTTGGATCTGATACTTGTGAAAATTGATGAATACACCAATAAGAGAAACGGCAAAAATCAATATCACTTGGAGGGTAATTGGCGTGTTCTGCATGTTGAGGAAACAGTGAAAAGAATTCCAGTCTGACAGATTATTAAATTAAATTAAATTCATATTTTTTTTTTTAAAGTTTCTCAAAAATGTTGCCTGTGGTTTGTTCAGGTGTTCAGCTCTTCAACAAACCACTTCCCACACACTTTCATGTCAGAGCCACAGGCTGTGCATCAGATACGCTATACACTGAACTCCCTTGTGTGTTCTGCATGCCTGCTTATGTTTTGGTACACTTCACATATGTTCTTCTCTCGAGTGTCAATGTGTGTTTTCTTGTGTGTATGTGTGTGTGTGTTTGTGTCTCTGTGTGCATATGTCATCACATACACCCCACATTATCACACTAGGGGGAATCTGGTTCCTCCCTACCCATCTGCACCACAGGCCCATGTTAGTGATCTAGCAGGAATTAACTGTAGAATAAGGTAATTAAATTTGCCAGCAGCTGTCCGGCTAGGCTGGTGCTTTAATTGGTAGCAGGTGGATGTCGGAGGTACCAGGGAGTATCTTGTGAGAAGATAAGATGGGGAGGATGAAGAGTGAGGAGGTCCTAACCGACTGTGGAAACAGACTATTTCACTATAAGTAGAAGGTCCTGGGTGATCCAGTCATCCTTTACCATGTTTTCTTCTTTAATTAGACAGTGCCAAGGGACACACAGGAGGCAGCACACATGTGGCTCCAGAGGTGGGGGGAGGTAACCACTCACACAACAGCGTATCTCATAAAGCAGGCGATGAGGCAGTAGGCAGAGTACGCATGACACATTTAATAACTGGATCCAGATGTGGAATCTCCAATGCACCTTCCAAAACAATTCCCTCATCATGACACAGTGGGGAAAAAAACAGACAGGAGGAGACTGACTGCCAATATCTGGCTAAATTGGCTTCAATAATCCAAGATCGCCGTATGAGCATAGAATGGAAATCTGATCACAGGACACTTCTGCCAAAGCCGATCAAACTGGTCTGTGCACACAAAATTATAATGCAGCCTTTGTATCCCAAGGCACTCAACTCTGAACTCAACTCTCATTGGTTATTGCCAGTCTCACTGTTAAGACTGTTGGCTCTAGAGCTTACACTAACAATGAAAGACTATCTGGGCCCAAATCTGCTGAACACACTGCTGAACTTGAAATCCATTTGCGATGGCTTAACGTCAAGCAGTGTGAGGCATTAACAAGACTGGACTAGATTTGAACGATAACGGTTTGTAATAGATTAAGAGTGAATGAAACTCATTTTAACATGTTATTCAAGTGTTTATGGACATGAGCGACTTCACAATGCCGATGACATCACAATGCTGATGACATCACAATGCACAAGACTAGGACAGAATACTTGTTTGAACTTTTACATCTAAAGGACTTTTATGTCTGGATGATCCACAGAACATGGTGCGGTTCTGTCTTAGCAATTCAAATGTAGCTGTACATTTCCATAAAATCTGCAGATGGTAGTGAATGTTCACTTATACAGGCGAAACTTCCCCAGGGCATCAGAACAACATGTTTATGTAGTTGAGTGTAACTTGAGCTTAGAGGGTGGTTGGATGTTAGCATATTTCCAATTTGTTGACAATTTACACCTCAAAACTCAAAGCTCATACATGTGGATGAGACCCTAAACAAATCATCCTTATCAGCTTTTCTAAATCACCCTCTGGCGTTGGGGTTACTGGAGTACAAGTTGCCAAGATGAAAATATTGCAAATACCGGCGTAGCCTCTGATTTATACCGGCCAACCTAATAGCTTGATATCAGTATTTTATCAGGGATTGTTGGAGGGCTGTTGGAGGTGAATGCTGGCGCCGAGGCTCACCTCCCCAAGTTGATGACTCCTCGGGGGATGCCCGTCGGCGTGTTGAAAGCAGGTAGCAACTTCTCTCCAAGCTCCATCGCTTTCCTCTTGAACAACTAGGAAGCAAAAAAGAGAGGAGAGGAACTTATAATAAAACCCTGTCAATGGACAAACATACAGCGTGTGCACGAAATTACATTTTTTTCAATTTCCCTCTCAAGCAGACATACATACATACAGCGCAACGTGCACACTCCACAAGCACGCACTCATTCAAATATAAATGTATAAATAAACCGCCAGCCCACCCGTGCTTGACACCTTGAAAATCACCTTGACAGTCCAAAGCCAAAAGTGCAAAATCCTGCCCACCTCCCCCTTGGAGCAATTTCCCCTCTGAAGCTAATTACGTGAAGCATAACAAGGCTGGCTACAACAGAGCTCTGGCAGGATTAAAACCAAACGCAGTCGTGTAATCTACAGGAGTTATTTTTATAACCGCACGTCCTGCCCTTCTTTACTGGCCAGACTCTCCGAGGCCAGGGCTAAGAGATGGGCAATGCATAGTCTACAAGCGGCATTATCAATCGCCGAATCTGCATTAGCCAGTGGGGCGAGTGTTTGATAAAAATGTGGAGGGAGGGAGAAAGAGAGCGAGGCGGAGTAAGACATTGGAATCCTGACAAAGAAAGAGAGACGTCTGGAGAGACAAAAAAGGGCCAGAGATAGCAGAGGCAAGAGGAAAAAGGCTGCCGAATGTGGAGATTCGTATAAGACGCAGACAGCCTTGGAGACAAAAGAGAGGAGGTAAAGTGATGGAGAGGAGACAGACACTGAGTACACAGAGGGGAATAGGGTCTAGACACAGTCAAAGACAATGCACAGACGGGAAGGGAGAGAGAGTGTCAGAGCAGCCGAGGCGAAGAGCAGTGACTCAGCAGAAAGATTAAGACGATGAAGAGAATATGGGGAATATAAATACAGGTCAGACAGATGGAGGCCGCTGGATTGTTATCACCACTACTGCTATTACTGGAGGACTTTGCCCTTGACCTCAGTTTTACTTAAACTGAACCACTGCCTGTAGTCGACAAGGTCCTACTGCATATTTGATGTCAGTTTGCAGTGGCATGACCAGTGCTTCACAAGCTGTCAGGGTTGGGGCCTCCTGAGGTTCATGAGCACTAATTCTTTAAGATGCCTTTATTATTTGTGTTGAACTACAGATTGAACTCACACTACTACTGTACGTCACAAACCTTACATGCATTCACACAGAAGCCCAAGTAGCTGCAGGGTCCTCATAAACGTTATCTGTGTTCAAGCGACTCCTGGGGGATGTTTACAACCTCACAAAAGCAGCATATCACAGCCATTGCCTTTGTGAAGGACTAGGGCTAGAACTAGGGCCTAATCGGAAAATTGAATTTGAATCGACTACTGCGGTTTTCAAACCGCAAGAGCCTGCAATTTTTTATCAGTGGGAACGGTGTTTCAGGCAGGCTATTTTTCAAAGGCTTACAGGTGTTGTCAGGATGCTCTACATGCTGTGCAGAATCCCTGTCCTACAAATCAAAGTTTCATTCATTTCATCATACTCAAATAGTGTATAACCTAAACATTAACATCTTGTCTTTACCCTTTACCCCTTTTTATAACATTTTTTTCCAGTGGTAAAAAAAGGAATGACGTAGTAATAGCTGTGTCTAGGAAAGGGGTTCATGAATGCACTTTAATCGTCACATACATGCAGTGAAATTATTTTTCTGCACACCCCTGACTAGATATACACACAACATATCACCCCACACACATGCACATGCATTTTGAAGTGCCCTTGAGTGACCACAATCAGGTAAAGTTTAGACCGACCAGTAGGAGGCGATCGCAGTATTAGCCAAAAGGCCGAGAAGCGATGGATCACAATTCAATTTATTTCGCAAATGTAATACCGTAGAAAAAAAGAGCCTCCAATTCGGTATCCATAGGTACCCGAGAAACCCCTAGTACTCTGTCTCAGGGCAGCGGGAGGGGACCAGCGTGGTTACTCATTAATTCTGACAGTATCCATATAACCAGAGCTGGGGCTGAAATGAAACAGCGTTAATGTGTGTGTGTGTGTGTGTGTGTGTGTGTGTGTGTGTGTGTGTGTGTGCGTCTCAGACTCTCTCCATTCCCCTGACTCTCTCTTTTATCAAAGATATCACTAATGACCCTCCGCCTGGTCTCATCTCTGCTCATCGGCTCTTTCTACCGCCACCTGCTGCTCAAGCAAACCAGGAGCTCAAAGCAGACACATACGCAGCTGAAAGGCGACGTGCCCACACAAACCCCGTGCCTGTGTGTGTGTGTGTGTGTGTGTGTGTGTTTCTGATTATTTTTTACATCAGTATATTATGGTGAAAGTGCACACTGCATGCTTAACCAATATGAGCAAATTCTAAACACGTGCATAAGAGACAAGCATGTGAATGATAAACTGGTTATGTTGTAGTTATTTACTCCTGCTTACTCTTATAAATTACTTGATTAATTACAGGTGAAAGCCCTTTGGCTGGCATCTGTTCATGATTTACCATCCTGCAGCACACAGACTGAGTTACAGGCCCTGTTCATGAATCCATACTCCCTGACACGCTGCTGCCACGACGCAAGCCTCCCCTACCACGTGGGCTTCATTACTGAAGTGCTACTGTAAACACCGCCCACCCATCCATCTCGCATTACACAGGACCACGGCCATCAGCATATACCGGCATGTGTCCATCGGGTAAGCGTACTCCCCCGCCCGTCGGGACAGCGATGGCAGAGCTCACCAAAGAGCGGCGTTGATCGGCTGTGACAGGAGACAGCTCGCTTTCTTGCCTTTCACTCGGCATTCCCTGTAGGATGGCGGATAGGAGGCTGGAACCAAATGGCTTTTCTATCAGTTCCTAAGCGCTGAAGACGCGTATCGGGGCATGCAGTCATCTCACCCACGGCAAAACCCCCGTCAGAGCCCAGTGGAGAGAGACACACTTGCCAAAACTTTCCTTTGCCTGCCACTTCTGTTCACCGATCAAACCTCTCCGCCCTTCCTTCAGGCAACAGGGGACATGTACCAGCAGGCATGAAAGTGTGAATCTATATCAGGTCTTTATTGTCTCAGATCGGCAGGCTCCCTAATCTCAACGCTCCATATAGGAGATTTATGGCAACTTGCAGTTTATTTGCAGAGGCTGCTGCTTCTGATCCACGACTGAACAAATAAAAATGAACTACTAGAGTAACTTGTCTATCTATCAAAGTCCAAGTGAAACTGCCTAAAATAACACCCTCTTTGTTCTGTAAAGCAAAAGAGGGTGGTACAAACAAGTGGCTTCCATACCCCTTACCGTACCAAGCTTCCACTAATGGTGACTGGTATGATGGCCGTGTAACAAGCCGATAAAATGACTGGAACGACGTGGCTGTGGCTTTTCTAAAACACATTAGCAGCAAAGAGAGAAAGCTTTGTCAATCCCGTACATCTGTAGCGATGTCACCTGTTCTGAAAACGTAGGCCTTTAAAACACGAGAACAAAGCCCCGTCGCTTCACGCCTGACGTTTTCCTGTCATCTCGCTAGCTCCTCTTGTTCACGTTAGAGAAATGTAGGAGACGAAGCAAGAAGAAAACTTGATATGTTGAAGACAAACGGGCGGTGAGCAGGAATGTAGCTGGAAACATTATGTTATGCTGTCTGATGGCGGATTCATCTCAGCTCCCGTCTTGTGATTGTATTGATTCTGTCCTCCGTGTGATACGCCAACTGCATGCATGATGTTCTCTTGATACACGCCCAGCATGGAGGTAGTTATGGAGGTAGGTATTTCCATGCAACCAGTTGCCTCAGAGACACACGTTATTTGAAGTCACTGCATGTTCCTGCACTAAAAATAACAACCAACTGCAAAAACTCAGTGGGCGGCATTTTCAGTCTAATGTCGCTCAGCTGAGGACATTAGACCACAGATGAATATGAATGAAAAATATGAATCATTTTCTCTTGTCCTCTATATCGGAGGAAGGCTTTTACTCTTGATGGCTGCTGACTCTACAAGGCTGCTAAAAGGCCGAGGAGCCTGTCAGCTCTTCGCAAACAGCAAAGCCCCCATATGTTGTTTTCTCTCTCAACCACGAGCTGGGAGGATCCGACCCCTGACCCCTGACCCCTGTCACTGAGAGGTGACCCTAGCTGGCTCTTGGAAACAGGGCTCGGGCCCGGGAACAAGACAGTGAGCAGATGAGGGCGCTGTACGAGCAAGGTGTTTGTGTGTTGATGTGATCATACTAGGGCACCTGTCGTCTCTTCCTGTCTCAGCTGAGTGTCTCTGGGGGATTCAGCAGCACCTAATATGGCATTACCCCACTGACAAGCAGAGGGTATAGGCTGTATTCATATGTATGCTCCACTGCTGAAATGTAGTTCGAATGAGATCATATTTAGGGACAAATCAAGTGACTTCAGCAACTGGTTCAAACTATGATGGATGATTGGTAATGATGTTCAACTGACCCAGTTAAAACTGCAAATTAAACCATGAAGCTCAGCTTAGATTTCATCACACACCTTATTGAATCATAAGAAGGCAGTAAGTGAGACATACAGTATGTGCTAACGTACATCAAAGTAGCTCCATCCAAGAGGTCAGCTAGGGTAAAGGGGCAGAAGACTTAGCAGATGCATCTTAACTTATCGAAGTGTAAGTCTGTGTGTGATTATTTGCACAAAAGAATATTTCTCTGGTGGGAGTTTAAAAGATGTGTGCACACATATGTATGCACTGACACACACACACGTTGAAACAAGGTTCAAAGAGTGGGCTGCTGCTGGCTGAGAGATATCAGAGCTTTCTCTGCTGTGGCCCTGATAAGAAGCTCATTTGCTCCGTGTGAGCCGACTGGAACAAACAGTCGATTCCTTATGAGCAGCGTCTGCCGCCGGTTTGTTTAGCTTCCCTCCCGGTGGCTCACATCATTATGAGGATCTCATTATTTACCCTGCATCTTCATAGGCCTAGCAGGGGGCTGGTAAATGCAGGATTATCCAAGGACAAATGGTTACCTGCATGACAGAGACTAGATACAGTCAAAACCGACTGGAATCCCAATCCCAATATTTCCCTTTCAGCTTCCATCTGAGACGTCTTGACAGGAGGAGACCCCCCCCCCCTTTCCCTTGCACATTGATTTCATTCTTCATTTCACAAGCTGCTGGTGCCAACTGGCTGTGAAGCGGAGGAGTCCGCAAGTCGTGAAGCTAGCGCTCAACTCTGGTTAAAGAGGGTCTGAACGACATCGCTGCCTTTGGATATTCAGCTACAGACGGCGGCGGCGGCATCGAGCAGCATTAGCGGGGCGTAAAATCAGTGCAAAGGATTCAAGGTGAACATGGGCCGGATAGCAGAGGAGCTTGTCAAAAAGTGTCTCCGCCTGCAGTGAATTCATTTTTCTTCACAACGGGGCTGCAGGAAAAAAAATAAAAAAAAATAACTGCCATTATAATTCTATTCAATTCTATTCTCAGTGCCAGGAAGCTTGAACTCAGAGCATATTTTCAACGTCTCAATCGGTGGAACTGGCATGGTGGCATGTCTTGAACGAGCGTCTGCTAACTTGCAGCCGAGTCCCCCCCCCCCACATCTCCCACTAATCATGACAGAAACCAAAAGCACTGTGCATAATGCATGCAGCACAGCATCGCCTGAGAGTGAGTATGTGAAAGCATGCTAAAGGAGATCAGATAAATAAGACATGAGGACTTCTCAGCAGAACAAACGCAGCGGCAAAATGGAAGTACCCACCAAAGCCCAAATTGGAAAACAAACAAGTGGCGCCTGCTCAATCAAGCCCCTCCTGAAACGGAGCCTCTGCAAATTAGCCCGCATTAGAGTTATGACGGCAAAGCAATATTCACCAGCTTCAATGTTATTCTTTCAAGTACATGATCCACCCACCCGCTTCCCACCCCTCCCTGTGACCCACAAACCGGGGGGTAATACAAACGATTTCACAGTTTGCTGACTGCTGGTATAATACAGCGGTCACGGTTGTTGTTATTTCACCCCCTTCCGTGATGCAATTACTGTGCATACGCAGGATCTCCGACTGGTGCCTCGGCTCTTGATGTTACCCAAAGCCTAATTATGATGAGTAAGGAAGCAAGCCACTGTATTGGTCCTGTGTGTGGGAATGCCAGCTGAAGAAAAAACACGTTGTACTGCAGGAGATTATGGATGGTTTGCGAGGACATGGCGTGACGGTCGATTGACGCTTTTTAAAACGATTGGTCGTTATTGGGATTTTTCCAGCTTCAATATACCCTTTTCACAGAACAGGCTTTTGTTCAGCCACCGAGTGGCACTGTATGCTTCAGTAATTGTTTGGGAAATCAGAAGGGCCTGTTCTTTTTCATCTAAAGCTGATTTCTGTATGCAGTGTTGCTGCAATACCATGTGTGCATGAAATGAACGAGGGGGAAACAGAGATCCCATCGGTTTTACAGCTGTGAGAGGAACTCTACTGTGGATCCCTCCTCTGAGCTAACTGCTAAACCAAATCACATTCTACCACCGATGTGCCATCGTCTTCACACCTTGAGAGGTGATGCTGCTGCCTCCGCTGGACTTCATCAACTTACCCCTGTTGAGATGTGACCCTCCCTGTCACATAGCAACATTCTCTATTCTTCACTCTTCATGCAATGACGGACGTTATGCATGGTCAGCGACACCGACACACCAGACAGACCCACTGACCCATCAATAATTCAACCTCCGATCTGCCTGGCGAGGAACCCTCTCTGCCATCGTTACTAGAGAACAAGAACAGGAAGGAGCGGGGGCTGATGGGATGCACAAAGCAGCAGCGGTTGGAGAGGATGTCAGGTCCACTTCTCATTAGGGGTATGACTGAGTCTCCCAGGGCTGGTGTAGGAGGACAGGAGGCACCTCTTGGCCCACTCAGCCAGACAGGAGAGCTAACAGGTGCCTCCCCGAGTGGGCACTGCCAGACAATACTCCCGGAGAAACTCCAGGAAATCCGAGAGGTCTTGTTAAAAGTCTGAGGAAGAAAGACCGTCTGAAACTGCCTGTTATTTACATGGAAATGGCCGAGACAGTGTAAGACTGTGTGGGGGTGATGGATTTAGGTTTTTACACTACAATACTTCTAACAATCCTGTCAGCAGCTTGCTATCAGCAACAGAGACAACGCAAATTCACTGCCATTCATAATCACACTGGTTGCTATGGTACAAACAAATATGTACACAAATGGACGTCCAGCTATGAGATGACTCCATCTTCTGCTCCATACTGTAGGAAATAATCCAACGGTTGGCTTCAGTGAGCCGTCCATAGAGTCCACACCTCCTCCTCCCAAGATATCTCTGAAGGCTGAGAAATAAATACCCCACAAAAAAATCTGTTCTTCATTCTGAAAGAGCGGTGAACGTGGCCTGGGAGAGAAAGGAGAAAGAAAAGGAGAGCCAAAGGACTGCATGAGACCGGTAACGAGATTGGGAGAAAAAAAAACAGAATGAGGTGAGGGGGTGAGGATGGAGGTTGGACATAAAGCAAGTCACAGCCGCTCTGTGGGAGAGAGACAGAGGGAGAGGGAGAATGGGTTGTATGCATCTCAGGCTTTGACTGAGGAGAGAGGAGGCGAAGTGAGACAAAGGAGATAGATTTAGGTTATCTCCCCGGCCTAGTGTGCTTCTGCACTATGCTAGTGGCTTGTGGAGCGAGAGAGAGAGAGAGAGAGAGAGAGAGAGTGTTGAATAAATTCAGATCTAGACAAAAAGTCTTTGAGTCATGAATTACTTGAGCAACATTTATTAACACAGAATACAATACTGAGCTCAGGAGAGATACACACACATGGGTATGGTATGCGGATCTCTGCCAGAGAAACCTCTGAACAGAGATTATAAAGCTAAGGAAAACAAAAGAGCTTCTAACACACTAACACAGTAGTTCCTACGCAAGGGGGTTATTTCTACAAGGGGGGGTTGCTTCTACACATCTACAAGGTCGTTCTGATAGTAGTGAACAATGTGTGCTGTGTCAAGACGTTCTGGGTAAGGCTCTCCGGGGCCCCTCATGGGACCGGCCTTCTAGTATGGTTTATACGAATCCTGACTTCTGGCCTACAGGGCCCTAAGTCCGTGACTTCTCAACCAGAACGCCCTCACACATGCACACCCAATTCACTCCACACCTAAAACGCCTAGATGCTACACTAAGGATACAGAATCGGCACGAAGATAATCTAGACGCCACACCAAGGATGCAGCGTCAGCACAAAGATACAGAATCAACACATGATACATAGATTCTTCCACAGAGAGAGAGAGAGAGAGAGAGAGAGAGAGAGAGAGAGAGAGAGAGAGAAAAGTAGGGTTTCTTTAAGAGTGCCTGATGGCAGACCCAGGCTTCAAAGCGTTGCCTGCCTCATCAACGGCTCAACTCAGACGAGGATATGGCCAAACCGATGCCATGCATGTGGGGGAGCAGCTTATGTACCGTGTGTGTGTGTGTGTGTGTGTGAGATGCATGTCTGAGAATGTGTGCAAGCTCATCCTATGTATGTTTGCATCCAAATGAAGTTCATTCTGGTGGTTATTGTGTCTTCAGTGGCTGACAACAAGAGGGACGCTGGTGAGAGGTGCAGCGATGTGAGCAGAGGGCACTGAGGAGGAAGAGGCTGTACGATGCTGAGCAGTGTACGACTGTCGTTTATTTCTCCGTACCTCTGAAGTGTAATGTCTTGGGAGTCAAATTGGTGCCCTGGGCAAAAAAAAAAAAAAATGTATGTAATCTATCCTCTTAAAAAAAAAATCACCCAAGTTCATAGAGAAAGGCAATTCAGCTTAACACGGTGCACAGGCTGCACAGCACAGATAACTGCAGACCCACAAAACTTCACCGCACTTTCCGTGAAAATTGAAAAGAGCAAGACACTCCAGGAACTGAACAGCAGCCGCTTCCCTGTTGTAATGACAAACGTTTCATCAGCAAGTTATAATATATATCGTATATTTCTTAAAAAATGCTCTTTGATTCCAGCTTACACGCTCAATAGTGGATTCTGCTTGTTTACTCGAGGGGATATATAGGAAAGAGGTAAAGGTATTAGCTGAGTAACAGTTTGAGATGGCAATACGCGTCATTATGCTTTTGACAATGTATGCTTTATCATTCTCAAGTATTAATAAATCCTCAGGAGTGGGAGTCGTAACAGAGGCGGTGCTGTACAGCTCATCTGGCAAAGCAGAGAGAGAGAGAGAAAGAGGGTGAGAGACAAAGAGAGAGAATAGGCGGTGTCTTGAGCACATAAAAAGCTAGCACTGCCATAAACCACCTGAGACGAGACAGACAGGAAAGATGGCAGACCTGATTGATCTGCGACTTCAAGAATGGGAACATGCAAGGGTCACGTTCTAAACCTGAAACCTACCCTGACAAAGAAAAGGTGTGTGTGGCTGTACCTTTTTTTTCTGAGAGTGTAATAGGACAGCTGATGGGACGCATTTCCATTCAACACAAATTCCACACCATAAAAACAGGCAATAAAAGGCTTCCCAGCAGTTTCGAGTTGTGCTGCAATCTGTGCATTTTTTCTCCTACCTGTGGAATGGGGGACATGTTTTGTTTGTGACATTTACCTTGGCTTCACCAGATTGTGACATTACATCGTGTGCCTTCGTATCAGAGGTAGATGACATGATAATGCTGAAAGGCGTTGGTTTCCAGCACAGCGAGAAAAATACGTATTTCCACTGGAAGCCTGCTAGCGGTTCCATTTAAACCCGGGTAGAGAAACCTTGTAGATACACCATTTGGTTTATTACATTTGTCCGTTTTTTAGGATTTTATTCAAAGCACCCTCTTGAAAGGAGATCTGCGACCATTTGACATTTTTCCTGTCTGTGCAAAATGCCAATCTGTGTGGGGAATTGACTGGAATGCTGCACTGATAAATCTTTTGATGAACTAGGATAAACTTCATTCAGATGGAAGGCCTGGGTTCAAGCCCACCCTGCTGAAGTGTCCTTGAGCAAGACACCGAACCCCTTAAGGGTGCTTGTTCTGTAAATGATCTTCTGCTCTGAGGAGCCGACCAAAAAGAGAACTTTCCTTTGGGGATCAATACAGAATCACAATAAACAGACAAAAAAGGTCAATTTAGAGATACAATTTAGGAGAGGCAACCCTTTCATATACCACACTTTCAAAACGCCTCGAGGCTTCAGTCAACTTCTATCTAACAGCACTACAAAGGCATCGCTGATGCCCTTTTGCCTGTGATCTCAAGCGCTAGCTGTTGCCGCCATATCAAGTCATCCCCTCAGGATATGGAACATATGGTATTGTATTCCTCTCAATCTTCCACAGATGATGGATCCCCTTGACTCCTCCAGTACCAACCTCCATCCGTTAGACTATCAACCTCTGTGAGTCTACCTCGGGGACCTACTTAGATGACAATGCGTTCTCCCCTCTGATTGGCCTAGTGGGCTTCCTGTTGCCGCCGCACACGCTGTTGCCATGGTTTCGGCTGGGGCTGCGCTGCAGTGTTCGCTAGCTCCATCTGTCTTGGGTGTCAGCTGGGTGGAAAATGCTGTGATTCTACTCATTTTCTCAGCGGGTGGGGTGGCATCCATCCTGCTGCCACTCCTCTGTCTCTGCACTGGCAGACATCAAGACAATTCCCCACTCAAGTTCAGACACACAAGCTCGGCAATAAAGAGGATTGTTGTTTGGAGTTGGACACGCTCCATCAATTTGAAGGCAAAATAATGTTAGAAAGGCTGAATTGATTTGCATGACTGTTGCCAGAAGACCCAGGTGCAGGTTTCAGGCTCTGGGACTGAGGGAAACAAAACAAATAATGGTAGTTAGTCTGAGCCCAGTAGGATGGCGGTCACTCAAACCACTCAAATACATTAGAAAAGGGGCATTTCATAACTACAATATCACACCAACCAGCACACATTTTCCAAAACCTACTGCACAACCCAATTAAAAGCTTCTATTATCATGTCATTAACAAGGACATTCCCACAGGTGGAGCAAAATGAATAGTACATGTGTTTGCACCACTGCGTAAAATTGGGAAGTCTGGATGTGCTGGAATAAATGGAGTTCCACCATTTTCAGAAAATAGTAGGGGGAACGTGGGAAGTCCAGCTGGTAACAATGGTGCAGGACTGAGTGTGTGCCCACTGAGGCGGAGCCGGAGCGGGGCCATGCTCGAGGGCATCGGGGTTGTAGTTTTGTCACCTAAGATTAGGGCTGTTAAACCGGCGGTCACTAGCCCGTAGGCCAATTCTCCCAGAACACGGCGATATGGTACGGTCCAGTTTTTCCCTCAGGATGTTGTCAATATTGGGAAAAAAGCAAGCAGCTAGCGTTCCATGGAATTTCAAGTTTTTCGACCAAGAGAAAAATGTAGCTTTATCCAAAAAAAACAAACAGGAGCCACAAGGAGGATCGACAAAACAGACACAGCTTTTATTATTAGTCACTTTCACACTCCTCCTCTTCCATAATAGAAGTGCTTGTTTTTTTTTGACCTATCACACCAATTGGAGTGTCTTTGGGCTTATAATATAATGCCGAGCCCAATATTCTAACAAGATGGTGAGTAATGGTGTCTGATACTCCCCCTGGGGTCATCTGAGGGATCCCCCGTCTCGCCACAAATGTCACAGCTCATGGTTATTCCACGGGCTTTGGCCTTTTGATGTTAATTAAATGTTACTGCTAGCTGAGCACCGAGATGAAGAGGAAGAGGGAGGCGGGGAGAGGAGGAGGAAAGGAAAGGAAGTGATGAAGTAAAGAGAGATGGATGAGGGGGTGAGTGGAGGAAGGGGAGGAGAGAGGGAGGGAGGGGGGGAGATGGGTGGCTCAACAGAACAAATGAAAAGCTGCCAAGTCGTTCAGGAAGCTGGATTTCAGTGTCATGCACTAGATCAATATCCTCTCTCAACCAGGACACATTTGTCAGGCTGGTCAGATGAAATATACAACTGTGCCTTTCTCCCTCTGACGGTTGAGCCAGCTGGTCAGACGGTGCGAGGCCCCGGCTCCATGCTGCAAAGCCACAAACCGAGCTAGCCCAAGTCAGCCGGGATTAACACGGGGGGGTCAGGGCTTCAGCGCTAACCGGCTAACGCTAGCACACTAGCATCCGAAAGGCAACCGACCATAAGGGCGCTTCGCTGTTATTTTGTTTGCAGGGGTGGAGGGGGGGGGGGGGTTGGGGTTTGGCAGCTGACCCTAACAGGCACTACCGGGGTAGAGCAGCGCCAGGCGGCCGTCAGCTCGCCACCCGACTGAGAGACGGCTGCTGATCGCATCGGGGGGTTCTCCAATCGATCGGGCCTGTTCTGACAGACTCCACTCCAAACATGGACGCCCTCTAGCAGGGAGAACAACGCGGGGGTGTAAAAAGGATCTGTCTTTCGTCTTTACAAGTGTGTGTGTGTGTGTGTGTGTGTGTGTGTGTTTTTTGGCTGGCGTTGCTACATTTGCCTGCCAGTGCTGTTATGTGAATCAGTGGTTGGCCCCGGGTTGGAGTCAGATGTTTAAACGCTATTTACTGACGCATGGAAAACAATCAGCTTAACACAGGGAGCTACATTACCAATTGCTCGCCGGTCTGTAACAACGCAGCAAATCCTGGAGCAAATTTAACATCAGCGCCGCCGTGTACCGCGGGGCTGGCAAATCTGCATTCAGAGTAGGCCACGCTTTAAACTGTCAGGGCAATAAATCCAAAATATTCATTCAAGCAATCATGTGTTTGAACCAAACCACTACAAGGAAAAGCAGGGACCTGTCTGGAGAACACAAGTGCTTCGTGCACCAGGTCACCTTGGCCAGTTTCGCTTCCCCCCACCCGAGGCCGGGTCGACGGTAATCAAGAGAACACTTGGAGCCGAGTGGCATTTGCTAACGTCCCGCCCAATTCAGGACAGCCAGGCGCTGTCGGGACATGTCACCGGCTCTGTCACCCTGAATAAGGCTGCTGTCCCCGGCCTGGCGGAGAGAACGGGCTTCTGGTCACCTTGTATTAATTTCAGGAGGCTGCTGGGACTTGCTATACCCACGGTGGTGACACCAGCAGAGCCGAGACATCTCCTGGGAAGGCGCGCTGCCACTCCTGCCACAGCGATGTCCACACAGGAGATTCAACTGGGTTTTTTTTTTTGTGTGTTTTATTTTTATTTTTTTTACTTTTCACCCAGCACCCGGCTTGTTTCAAACACTAGTGACATGAGGGAAGAGCTCACCTGTCTTAGTGTAATTGTGAGAGAAAGAGAAAAGGCAAAGAGCTGCAGTAGTTGGAAGCTCCTCTCTGCACCCGGTGTGTGGTGGCAGTCGTGTCACATCATGAGGGCAGTTACCTGCTTGGCAGCTGTGAACCAGCTCACTGTAGCTCGCTCTCTCTCTCTCTCTCTCTCTCTCTCTCTCTCTCTCTCTCTCTCTCTCTCTGTCTCTCTGATCTAGCAACTTACCATTGACCCAAACCTTAAAATTAGTGCACAGACATAGAAACGACTTAAACTGCTCCCTCCAACTAAAAAACGTCAGAGGATAAAAACATTACGGAGGCCATTAGACATTTGGATTAAATTGAAGGTGTCGCGAAGAGATGCTGCTTTCAACAGAACCGCGTTGAGTGGCAATTAAAGTGGCCCTAATTGTCTGGCTGCCAGTCACTGTACCTGAGAGCAGCTTAATATCATCCCTTTCTCCTTTGTGTCTCATTGATCTCTTAAATCCTGCTCTCGTTCTCTTTGCGTTGCAGACACATTATTTCCTTCTCCCTCTCTCTGTCACACTGCTGTACATTTGCTGCCACATGCATCGGTGTCCATGAGCGGCTCGCTTCTCTTTGCATGACTTTTCTCTTTGTGGTCCAACTTTTCCCTTTTCTCACGGCGGGATCAAGCTTACCCTTTTGCTAAGCCTCTGGGAATTATTAGAGCACCGTTGACCTTTAATTGCTTTTGAACGACTGGACAAACTACGCCGGAGCTACGGCTGGAAAAAAGCCTGCCCACCCGCCACATGTTAGCGACACACCTGAGAGAGCTACAGAGGGAGCCGGGAGTCGGGAGGAACTGGAGAGGCATGAAAGAGCTTTTTTTTCCCCTCCTGGGTCCGACACCTTGAACGAAAGCCAGGCGCCTTGCCCGCGGACAACGGGGGACGGGCGCGAGGATACGGGAAGGTGCCAAGATACCGTTAGGCACAAAGAGAAAGCGCTCCCCAAACCCACAATGCTTGGCACGCTGCCCGGTCACCGCTAGCCCTCGCCGGTTTCAGCCAGCTCCTCTACTTTGAAGCTGCCAGGGACGTTTTCTCTCCTCAAATCTCCGACAAGGCGGATCAAGACATGTTTTCCCCCCACCGAGTTACAACGCAGGTTGACTTGATCAATGCAATCACCGCGCTGACGATGAAATCACCCTAAGACGGGGTTCATTAAGGCCCAAATTACAACTTCAAAAAACTGAGCACCCTGATTGGCTCTGATTGATATCATTATGGGTGGAGTGATTGCGCAGCTGGAGACAGTTTGTGGCAGAAAAACAAAAGCCATTTCTATTCCTCAAAAAAGGGAAAAGAAAACCTTGACCTGACATGAGAGGTATATTGAGGCTGGGAGCGAAGGGGCGGGCAACATGTGTTCAATTCTCGGCTGTGATAAAGTGTTGTTCCAGGTGGAATTGGCCCCATCTCGGCCTCCCAAAGCAGTTTGGGTGATGGAAGAGGAATTGGTGGCAAATGAGTTAGAAGGGGGGGCGAAGAGGCAGTGCGGAATTGGCCGCAGAGAATTTGACGTGCACTGGATTCACTTTGAGGCGAGCGGCGAGGAAGTGGGGTGGGGTGGAACGGTGCTGATGCTTCCCGTCGGTGCCTGGGAAATGGGAGTACAGGATAATAAAAGCATCATGGCCGAGGGATGCTCCTAAAATTCCCTTTCCTTTGACGTGGTTTTGGATCGCTGGCAAACCAACAGGGAGTTAAACAACATGCCTGTCATTATCGCCCTGTGTGAATCTCAGCGTGTTGAATCCTGACTGTGCTAACCTCGCAATATTGTACTACCCAAAGTGGTCTTCAGTCACGGGCACTTCCTTTTAAGCAGCTGGCAGTAGAATATTTTTTTATTTTATTTCAAGGGAAGGAAAAAGAACACTTAAAAAGAAAATTCAGATCTATATTCTTTGAGTTTGTTTGACGATTTTTTCTTTAAATGTCACGGTGCAGGAGAGAAGGGGAAAGTAAAGTGGCCACTGGCAGAGAGGTGTCCCAGTGCATCATGGGTAGACACGTTCAACGGATGCCATCTTGCCCGATGCGATGTGAAGACATCAAAACAAATATGCCGTGGCTCTAGGCTTTGAGTTGTTCCTTTCATCTTATGTAGTGCTCTCTGCCTTACAGGTTGCCATGGATACAGGTAGACTATGGGCTTGACAGAGAGAGAGAGAGAGAGAGAGAGAGAGAGAGAAAGAGAGAGAGAGAGAGAGAGAGAGAGAGAGAGAGAGGTTAGAGAGGAGGAGGGCTTCACTGTCAAATCACTCTCTTCTCTCTCTCTCTCTCTCTCTCTTTGCCTCCACTTTTCACCACTTCCATTATCAGGTAATGTAGATTTGAAGACTGATGGGAGTGATAGTGTCCATCATAACTGGTAGCAGAAATCATGCTTTCACCGTAGTAATTAATAAAATGTAGACTGTCAAAAATGGTTATATTGAGAATCGTTTTTAACATGGCTGCACAAACAAACATCCCAACTACTGTTTAAAAGCAGATACAGTACAAAAATGCATTTCTTCAGCTTCCCTCTCTGTACTGTACCTCAAACTAAAAGACCTAATCAAGCTATTGCCATGTAATATTGGCTATTGGCTGAGTATTGACTCATACTGTGTTGGACCAGGAACAGCCAGTTCATACCATGTCAACCAGTTCTTACTGCTGAGTGAATTCATCATTTCCATCTTAACGAGCACATTTGACTGACACCTGCCATCCCTGGTAGCAGGCTCATGTCAGCCAGCGCCGCAATATTCATCAGTGTGTGTGTGTGTGTGTGTGAGGAGGAGAGAGAGAGAGAGAGAGAGAGAGAGAGAGAGAGAGAAAAGTCTGTACATCTGGGTCAGTGACTTGAGTGACTGTGTGAGAAAGACACTGCAGGTTAGTCAGAGCTTCTGCCAGGCCAATCCACTGCATGTCCTCGGGAGGGTGAGAGGGAGGAAGAGTTGGAGGTAGAGGGGGTGGAGAGTGGGATGTAAGGGGTGAACATAATGGCTGAGCGACCCTGATCAGCAGCCCCTCCATCTGTCCCTAATGGAGTGATAGAACGGCCCATCTCCCCGTGATCATCGGACCCACTCCAGCTGGAAACCAAAGCCACGGGCACGCTGCCCACTGGGGTGACCCGGCTCCACGATGGAGGGAGTGGAGGAGCAGAGGGGAGAGGGGGGAGGAGGAGGGGAGGAAGAGGGAGGGAAGAAGGCACAGTGCCCTGGACCAGCTTGGAGATATATATGTGGGACACAAACAATTGATTTTTCACTTCTTCCTCACACATTAGGTGTGAGGAGCGGTAGGGGTTTCTGTCTGAGGCTGTAGGTGTGTGTGAACGCGTTGTGTCTTTTGTGTGTGTACGTGCACGCATGTGTGTGTTTTCAGAATAAATGCCGGGCCCTCACACATTGCGATACCATTCGTTTGTACCATATTTGTACCCACTAAATATGACATCTACCACCTGGCTACTGTCACCCGGTGATAAAATACCTTGCTGCGAGGATGGCAGCTGGCCTAGTTTCCAGAAAGGACCAGCTCCGGGTTTTCAGCAGAGTAATACCCGATCTCCACACGTCTCCACTTGGGAACCGGCCCAGAACTATGGGCCTAAGCCTCCATGCATATTAACCGATATATCAACCTCTTTTTCCCCCAAAAAGCAGACTGTCAGAGTGCGCTGTAATCCTATTTCCAACCGACCCAGAGTGATGAATTCACTATCCCGGTCCCACAGGGGCAGATGTGAATGCAAAGTCCTTTTTTGTAACGTCAGCATTCATCTTCACCTGTACGTTACGCTGGATGGGAAGATGCAGAGTGTAGCCTGACATGGATGTCCTGCAGACGGGGGCAGCACGATAAGCGGGTTTGTTACCGGGAGGTCTCCAGTTCGGATCCTGAGTCTCGGAGAGTCTGGGCAGGGAAAGTGAATGAGTGATGTTCTCCTTTCCTTCAGCAACTGCCTTTACAACACCCTTGAGCAACGTTCTTGACTTCCAACTGAAGGAAACTGGTTTCATTAGGCAGCCTTAAGTGAAACCTTAATGATCCCCATGGGAAAATGGGGCTAGAAAATAGTAAAAGGTATATAATAAATATCAGAATATAAGTAAGGATGGGTTATATGGGTGCTATATGAACACATTCAATAATAATTATATCAATAATAAGATATTGCACATTGATTCATTGCCTCTACCCACTCATTTCTATTCAGACTCATGGAGGGGGAGGTGCTGGAGTCTATCCCAGCATACTGGGTGGAAGGCAGGGGAACCTTGGAGAGGTCCCCAGTCCATCACAGTGCTAACACAGATAGACAGACAAACACGATCACACTCTCATTCACACTGATGGGCAATTTCGGGTGTCCAATCCAACTGACTTGCATGTCTTTTTGACTGCGGGGGGGAAAACCCACCCACAGAAAGGAGCTGGGGCGAGGAGTCAAACTGGGACCTCCCTGCTGTGAAGTGACGATGCTACTGAGCCACGATGCCACCCAACATGAGGACATATGAAGTAGAAACGTGGCTCAAAGTATTACATCATATTACATCAGCAGTGTGTGAAGAACAGCAGCAGTAGTAGGCGTACAAAAGAATGTATCGGTCATGTGAAATTAGTGAAATGTAAATATATCAATCTGTGTATGCAATGTGTGTATGAATGTGAAGGAAAAAAAAAAGCAAATGGTTTTCAAAAGCCCAACCTTTGCATGATGCAGCGGTAAAGCTCTTTCTCTAGAGAGTGCTTCGCCGCTGACATCTCAGTGTCCGGGACGCTTGCCATCACTAAATGTGTTCACTGACTTTAATCGGACCACCCGGGGTGACGATACTTAGTGTAGCTCACGGTCGCACAGGCCGATCGCGAAACATATCGAATGAGCTGCATGTCAACAACAGTGGGACACCGGCGGCAGCGAGCCATCAATCAATTGACGGACGTGTTCGGCCCCGCCCCCGCTAAACCGAGACGCCGGGGCGCACCGTGGGATTGTGTGTATTAAGAGCATTTTGTGCAGAGAATCAAATCAAGTGGATGAATTCACTGTAGGGGCTGTAATTCCAACTGACAAGTGTCTGAGAGCAATCAATCACGGGGAATGGCAGTGGAACGGCCTTGTTCTTTAATCTCCTCCCTCTCTTCCCGGCGGACCGCGGCACGGCGACCGATAACCGCGGTGGAAAAAAATATATCAATGAGATTCATACGAACCGATAAAAAGAGGTTGGGAGGAACAATGTTTCATTTACATGCTGGAAATAGGCATAATGGAACATCGGGGGCGAAAACGGAGTGAAACTTTCTTTGAAAAATCAATACCCCGGAGAGTTTCCCTGTGATTGGTTCTGCCTCGTGCTAGCCAATAGGGAGCGTGCACGAGAGATTCAAGGGATTGCATGAAAAACAGGTCAGGGTAAAAAGAGAAGGAGGCGAAATGAGGCTGAGAGGCTGCAGACCTTCGTTAGACCTGTGAGTCTTTTCGTCGGCGCTGTATGTGATCTTCCTGCCGAGGCGACATGGTGAGAGCCGAGAGAATAAACTGTCACCCAAACACCAAGATGTATGAACTCCCCCAGCCCAAAGCACTGCACTGTGAGCGCAGACTCCCGCCACATGTCCACAGGGACACTCTTCCATAAATATGTTCTCTCTCCTTCCACAGGCACAGCGGAGCGTAACTACCTCAGGTGTGGTCTGTGAGCCGACTCCTTTATCCCAGGACAATCTCACTTTGTGTGTTAGCGAAGAGCAGTGGGAGTCAAGAGGGGAGGAGGAGATAGAGAAGCCATGCATTCAGCTGGCCGGGGAACAGGAGTGCAACACCCCCAAGCAAGACGATAAGGCTGAAGAGAGAGAGAAAAGGGATAGAAAAAAAAAGATGAAACAGAGAAATAAGAAGGTGAAAATATAGTGTGAGCAGAGTAGATGGCTGAAATTAATGTTGCAAGTCATGGCCGCAACCTTGAAGCCGGCTCGTTTTTTAACACATGACAGTGCATCATCATCGAAACCCGTGTGCGGACACGTCCTTTTGATTGGCGGGTGAAGGACGTCTCGGCAACGCCCGGCTCCATTACCCGCACAGCGAGCAAGAGGACACGCACCGCAGCCATAATGATACATTTAAGTCAAGCGAGGGCTATTTGCCGGTGAGGAAGAGGGAGGAGCAGCAGCCCCGGCCCCGGCGGCCGTTTATCCTTCCCAATCATTAGCTCCAAAGGGAGCACTTTCAAATCTCTCCTCGCTTCTAAGAGGACGGCCCATTAGCTAATTGTGTTACACTAAATATGAAGAAACAGACCAATTACCACCTCCGCCCGGGAGTGGCGGTGTGTGTACGTATATGTGCATACGTGCACTGTGCCTGGAGGTTTGCAATTCCATACGCAAACCTACAGGTGTGAATGGAGATGATGCTAAGCCAATAATACCTCAGCTGCTGGACGGATGTGGAGATTTCCCGTGGGAGGAGGAAGCGGGTATAATAAATAATTGGATTTCCCCAGGCTGCAAACGGGGGACCTTTAATTCATTATTTACTATCAAATTGATTACTTCAAGTAGGCTATCTAACCTGTTCCACAATTAATGTGTTGCTTTCATGTGCTTAATTAATGGCCACTGCAGCTTCATGAAAAACACACACTCAATTACGTGGAGCCTGAATGGCCACGGCGGCTCGTACTGTATATCGCTGGGCCGGGGACGACGCACAGACACATTAATCAGCTACAGTGGGATCCAATAAGACAGACTTAGTCTCCCAGATCAAATTGGACTATTTTTCATACTCTTGTCACGCCGTCTCTGTGGCAAATATTGAACTGCAAGTTTTCCTCTTGACCTAAAATCCGCCCAGAATTAACTTAGCTGCCGACGTTGTTTGCTGTTCAGTTTCGGCGTGTTTGTTTTCTGGCTTGGTCGGCCGCCCTGATTCCTCTTTGTGACGATGTGTTGATGTTTTGGAGTGGGTGGGGGGTTATATTCCATGTGTTGCACCTTTGATATTTGGTGAAGTGTTATTGTTTTGTATACAAACACACACACACACACACACACACACACACACACACACACAGAAAGATACATGAACTCACATTGGCAGGCGCGTTGTTGTTTATCTCTCCAGCTCGTGCTCGGAGGGGCAACCACCCAAACCAATTCCACGGGGTCTTGCTCTGAATAAGAAGCGGCGGTGGCGAACCCTGTCTGGATTCAGAACGCCTTCCTTGGCAGCACGAGACATTGTGTGTATCGTAAGGCTTGAAAAACAAACGCTATTAATATGTTTTCCCCTTTTCTCTCTTTCCTTTCAACTTCGAAAACCAACAGGCAGAACCCCTGGTTAAATCTCAATTCACTGTTTTGCTGTGGGCACTTTTCACATCCCGACTTTAAATGGTTTGTACACAACTCATCAATTCACTCTGACTAAAAAATAATGAAGAGACCTTTTTACAAATCCCCAAGCACTGCAGGTGCCATTCAACAAACCCCATGCTATAGGCCTTAGCAGCTAACACAATATTGGTTGTGTATTGCACAAACACTGAAAAAAAAAATGTGAGCTAGCAAACTACATGGAAATAAACCAGAAGCAACATATTTCCATTCTTTGTAGCGGTGACAGCAGGACTATGTGAGTTGTATTCATCACTAACCTCTCACCCTCCACAGCCACAAATCAACCACAAGCCGCACTACGCACAGACACTCCATTTCCAGGGAGGCATTGATCACCAGCCAAAGCCATCAGGATCGATACTGTTCACTGTTTAAAGCCAGCTCTTTGACCCCTTTATTAATGCTCTATACTGAACTGGGGCATTTTTACTAAATCAAATTCTTTTCTCTTGTTGCCTGTAGCAGAAGGGTGAGATTTTCTAAACTCACAATTCAGGATGGCCGATAAAATGATTTTGAACTCTTTTCATTCTATCCTCTTTGTGTCTGCTATGGGGAAACATAGATTTTGTTGAAATAGCTTCAATTCATCCTCTTCGGCAAAAAAAATAGTTTTTCCTCCACTTTGAATGCGGTTGCACTGGGAGGGGGCAGTGAAGCGTATCAATAAGGACCATGCAAAGTCTGAATGAAAAGGCCTGGATGCCACAAGGCTGACACCATTAAGGGCAGACTAACGATCCCCTGGGTTTGATTTGTTTGGTCTGCGTCGCATCCCCTTCCCACTGGCATGACTTGCAAAAGCACCCCCGGTTTCATCCGTCTCTCTTCTCAATAGGGCTTCTATTGAGGTTCGGGCTCATTTGGGCTGGGGCCAAAGCTCTCCCAGGCTAAGTCCAATTACTCCAGTGAGAACGTTAGGTACCACACAAAGAAAAAAGACTAATTGAAGAGTTTGTTCTGGAAATAATCCAACAGACTGAGAGCAAGACGATGGGAACATATCAAGGGCAACCGGAGAGAGGAAGAGAAAATGCTCCTGTGTTATTCTGGCAGCAGAAAGGACGACTAACGTTTCAGCCCGTCGCAGCACTGGTACGTTAGAAGTCCTCGCAAACAAGCTGTTAGCTTATTGTTGAATGACAGATTGATTCAGTGAATGAGTTATTATTAGTTTACTGTACACGAGTCAAACAAATATTAAACAGGCTAAACGCTCTGATGCATCTAACATTTGAACAAGACATAATGCATGATGCATGAGCTCCTGGTTGTCGGAAGCCGTCCTCATCCACTGCCTCTTACCTCCATAATAAAACTGAATGCTGTAAGAGTGGAGGAGAACAGTTATTTTAACTTGGCACAAATGGGATTAGGTGTTTGTACATAGAGCAGAAAGGGGGTTTGGGAGATGGGAGCTTTCCTTTTCACAGCTAAGCCTGCGGCGGTGAATGCAGAGCGCAGCAGGTTACTGTGCGATTATGATGATCCACTTTGATCTGAGGAAATGAAATTTCTTCCAAGACCACTTTTCAGCTCTTCAGCAAAAAAAGGCATGTATTCTCAGACAAACAGATAACACACCCAGCGTCGCTGCTCACACACAAGCGTGCACACTGTACGAGCACACATGCACGCGTTCAGGCTCATGCACGTGCACATACTGTACACATTTGCGTTGCCGGACACTGTAATCCTGGAGTGGCGGACTGTGAGGATTTCTCTAAGTGGATTGTGGTTTTCATTTTGCGAGGCGGCGAGAGGGAAGTAGGAGTCAATATGGCCGGACAGTGGGCTGCAATCAAAAGGCAACACCGACTTCTGACAGCTCATATGTATCCATGAGATCAATAATTGATGATGATGAAGAAAATCATGATGTTCAAAACCCGGCGACAACACAGGACCATAATTATTGGGGCGAGCGGTACAATCGGGAGCTGGACCACAACCATCTTTTTTGAGGAAGGAACATTTAATTTGAACTGAAAGACTGTTTTTGGATTTATTTGAGAGCAGTGGCAACAGCTCTGAACCAACAAAGTCCCTGGGAAAATCCTGCTGGAAGCTCTCGCCGTCACCATAACCGTCCTTTCAGAGCCATTGTGAAACTATACAGTACATCTGTGTGGCATCAAAGATTATAGGGTAGCACAAACTGTTCTCTCTTGTTTCTTAAGGGAACAATAGCGAACGCTCTCATTTCTTACATGCAAACTGAATCACCCCAGACTGGAGAGCAGCACTACAGTCTGCATAGCATCATCACTACGTGCCCATACTCACCACTGTCTACACAATATATCATCTTCATCTACAATTTTCCTAACCATATAGCCATGTATCTTCCATTTCAACCAGACTTCATTTTCCCATTTCCCTCCCCTATCAGCCTGGCTTATGAAGGAGCAGCCGGTGTGATGGGAAATAGGCACTCTACCTTTCACTAGCGGGAGAGTATATCCCTGGCCCTCCCCGAGGTCGGCTTAACAGGGATCCTCTCCATGCACATTCGGATGGATATCAGCGCTCTCTGGAGCACTGGGGCTCAGATTAAATTCAATTGGCTCCCCCATATACAGCAACTTACCATGAAGGAAAAATTACCTGGGATGCAATTCTCTCCACTACAACCCGAGTCCTTTCCACTGGGACGCAGGGTCACAGCGAGATAGAATTTCTAGTTAGTGCACAGAGGGGAGAGGGGTGAGAGAGAGAGAGAGACAGAGAGAGAGAGAGAGAGAGAGAAACCTACTGTGCCTCCAGAAAGTATTCAACCTCCTTGTGTTAGCGCCTGAATTCAAAATGGATTAAATCATGATTTTTGGCCATTATGTCAAAGTAGAATTTTTATTTACTTTTTCTTTTTTTTAAACAAATGAATTAACAATTTTAAACTGATAATGATTCAACCCTTTGCAGTCCAAATGTCTTTGAATGGCCTTAAAAAATCTTCAACTTGATTGGAGTCCATCTGTGGCCAATTCAACTGAGCTAGCGCTGGTTGTCCATCAAACTGAACAACCGAAGAGGACCTCGGTCAGGGAGGCGAGCACTCTGGACCACTCTGACGGAAATACAGAGCTCCTCCGCTGCCATGAGAGGTCTTGATGGAAGGACGACAATCAGTGCAGCAACAATTTGGGCTGTATGGCAGAGTGGCTAGGAAGCCACTCCGGAAAATGACACATGACCGCACACCTGGAGCTTGCACAGAGGCGCGTGAATGACTTTAGGAGCATGAGAAAAAAGATGAAGAAAGAAAAAAAAGAAAAGAAAAAAGACGCTTCCCATCCAACTTGAGCAAATCTGCAAGGAAGAACGGGAGAAAATCCACAAAAATCCAGATGTGTCGAGCTGATACCGAGGACCCCGAAGATGTAATCCCTGACAAAGGTGGTTCTACAAAGTATTGACTCCTTATTTATAAAGGTTTAGATATATTATTTGCAAACATTTATAAAAAACTTATTTTTATTACTTTGTCATCATTGGGCATTTTGTGTCGATTGTTGGCAAAAAAAAATCTCAATTTGATCCATTTGAATTCTACACCACAAAATGTAGAAAATGGGTTTTGTACAAGAGAGAAACGCTCAGAGGAAGAAAGACTGACGTTAAGAGAGACAGAAACAGGGACAGGTACATGTGCAGAGACAGAGTATCTGGTTTCTGATCGAGTGTTAAGTCACACTGGTCGACGTTAGCTCTGTTATGAATCTACATTTGTTCCACATGATCTCTCAAGCAGGCGAGTAAAGGTCAAATCATTTGTTCCAAGAATAAACTTTGTTTCTCCGTCAATGCACGGGCATTAAAAGTTAATATCACAGCTCTTGGGTTTTCCTCAGCACCATGAAGACGTGATGTGATGACGTGGAAGAGCAACGACGAGAGAAGCAACGGCAAATAGAGAGACATGAGAAAGAAAACATGAGATGATGTACAATTTACTGCTAGGGATATTTGTCTCTATAGTAGTGTGTGTGTGTGTGTGTGTGTGTGTGTGTGTGTGTGTGTGTCTATGAGCTAGTGTGCTGGCATGTGAGTATGTGTGTGTGTGTGTGTATCATGTGTGTGTGCTTGCCAAAATAAAACCATATTTGGAGACAGAAGTGGGTCACCCAAATTAGCAGGAAAACAACATGGACTGGTGCAAATGCTCCCCCCAATTTGGTTGGGGGGGGTGGGGGGTGGTTGAATCACACCCACAGGTCTTGAAAAAACATAAAGGTTTGTGAATTTTAGAACAATTCAACAACACCTCACGGTAAGACTCCCCATGTCTGTGTGGGTTTCCTCCCATATTCCTCAGACATGACAGTCAGGTGGGTTGGAGATTGGAAATGAGTGTTGAGTTTCTGTCTGTGTGTGTTAGCCCTGTGATGGACCGGCGACCTGTCAGGGGTGCATTCTGGGATAGGCTCCAGGGCAAAGACGATGAATGAAAATAAGGCTTGAACGTAGAGCTTTAACAGGACATGGATTCATAGCGCCATGTGGGCTCCCCAAATCATTAAGTGGCTCTTAATTGCAGTTTCAATTTCATGGTGGAATTCGTGGCTTCACAGTGAATTATAGAAAATGTTGTTTCAGGTGTTAAAAAAATGGCCTCAGCTGGAAGAAGGTTGCCCGCCACCAAAGGAAACCCACAGCAGCAGTTTAACACGCCTTCGATATCAGCAGCTGTGTCGAGACTAGCAGCAGTTCTTTAGAACGAGTGCTTTGACCTTTATTTGTTGGCTTGTCAAGATCTGGCGGAGCAAAAATGAGGTTCATAGCAAGGCTGCTGCCAATGATTGTAATGCCTGACTCTTAATCAGCACCTGTCTACTGCAGGAGGATATGGATATCAACTCTCTCTCTCTCTCTCTCTGGTTCTCTCCCTCTTTTGTCTTTCTTCCTCTCTTCTCTCTTTCTTCCTGTCACTATCATTTTTCTCCTCGCTCTCTCTCTCTGCCTTTGTCTCTTTTTCTCTCCTCGCCTTTCTGTCTTGGTCTCACTTGCTTTCACTCTTCCTCTCCTCTCCTCTCCTCTTCTCTCCTCTCCTCCCCCTCTGTCTCTCTCTCCCCCATCCACTCTCACACTAGGCTGATGAGCATATGAGCATACTTCTCTCCTCTCCCCTGCCTGTTTCTTCCTCTCTCCCCCTCTCCCTCTCTCCCTGCTGCTTTAGCTCAGCCCAGGGGCAATTTTCACACAAGGCTGATTGAATTCATTCTCTTCCCCCTTTTCCCTTTTATGTTTCCCTTTTTTGCCATGCTCTGTTCTTACCAAGAAAGGGGATAAGACAGGAACAAACAAGATCCCGCCACTACACATTGCACACACACACACACACACACACACACACAGGCATGCAGTGCACACATATGTGTACAATGGTAGTGGAGAAATAGAGGTCGAGCTCATGGACAAACTCACGAGTCCCTACATGGAGGTGAGGAGACGGCACATAGAACATGCATCAATGCACAAACAGAGAGTGTATGCACGCACACACACACACACACACACACACACACACACACAAAAGAGCACAATGCTAGTAGAGAGACAGAGGTGTTCAAGTGTAAAGACATGAGTCATTACATGAAGATGAGGTGATGGAGGGCAAATGCATGCACATATGGAAGTACACACACACACACACACACACACACACACACACACACACACACACACACATCCAACACCTGCAGTAATTGCCACTGTAGCCAGAGACGGTGTGCCGGTGAATGAGGAAAGAGTGGAAAACGAGGCAGCAGCAGCAGCAGCCCCGACCAGCCAGGCCCATTTGAACAAGACGCTTAACCTGCAGGTGCCTCCATAAAGACTAGCCACAATCCTTCTGGGGCCCCAACAACACACACACACACACACACACACACACACACACACACACACACACACACACACACACACAGTACAACACGGTGGGTCATAACAACAGGAGGTTATTAATGGTCAGGTGTTTCTCCAGTCCTGCTCCAAGCACTTCTCCTAGCAAACTGCATCCCACAAGGAGCCATAATCATCTCCTATTCCCTGGCAATCGTTTACAGCAGCACCAGGTGCCAAATGTCCTCCGGTCAAACTGGATCCACAATCCCATAATCGTCTCCCACAAGGTCCCCGCTAGCTGACTCTGTATCTTGAGTGATTCACGTCTCCGCGGTAACCGGACCCGTTTCTAGCATCGCCAGCCCCTCAATCTGTCGGTTTTATCATTTGGATGGAGCAGCAGACGAGGGAAGGACCCTAACAGAGGGAATCAAAGGGGCGGGGGGTGGGAGGGGGGGAATCGGGTGGTGATAAATCCCGCTCCATGGGCCCTGTCACGGGGCGAGCGTGCACGACACACGAGTGGGACCCGGTGATGGATAACGCCGCCGCTCTAAAACGTATTGATACGTCCGTCAGGAAAATGAGATGGTGTGCTCCATCTCCGGAGAATGATGGTGCACTACAAACAGCATGAAGTCTCCAGACAAAGAGAGAGAATGTGGGAAGGGGGGGGGCGTAGTCAGCTGAACGTAACTGGCTGAGCAACATGGAGAAGGGAACAGTGGAACAATAACGATGGTCAAAACCAGAACAAGACGCCATTGGAGTCTTTTTTTTCAGATTCTCTTGTCCTGGATTAGTGGTTCCTTATCTCTTTGTGTGCACAGCAAGATAGGAGAATAGCTTCTTTCTAAGCACACACACACACACACACACACACACACACACACACACACAAAAAGTTATTGACAAAATCTATGGAAATTTCCACGGACCAACGGACTAAAATAGAAAGACTATTTTGCGTGTGGCATTAACTGCAGACAAATGTGACATAATGGATCCAACAATACATTCTGCTCCACCAATGCATTCATATTTCATCCAGCGACGGTGGAGAATTTTATGCTGCTCTCTCCCCCAAGTCGCTCAGCCTGCAAATCAATGTCCATTAAACCGTCTCGAGTGTTCATATGTCATTGGATCCGCTCTCCATTAATTCCGCTGCTGCATGGGTTTCAGCCTCTTCGGCGGAGAGGCCCCGTTCGTAGCCGTCCAACTACAGCATAGTGTGTATAGGCTCTGGGAGGCTGCTGGAGGCAGATGCTCGTTACGGGGACACGCTGACCTTCAGCGCCTTTACACTACGTTGATAAAACACTGGGCCGTTCGTGCTGTACGGGTGTCACAGGCAATTTTTTTAACCTTTATTCATTCAGCGAAACATTAACTGAGCGTGCATGCTCTTTGCTTCACACTCATATATTTACACAGGTTCACACCTGGGAGCTGCCCGGTGCAATCACAGTCTTTTAGTCTGGGCCGCTGAGCAGCTTCACTCGGGCTTCTTCAAGGGCACCTCGGTGGGAGTTGTTGAGTTGCCTTTCTCGTGCACTCTCCCTGCCCAAATGTGACCGAGTGACCTCCCAGTTAGAAGCGTGCTGATCTCTAAGCCACCGATGAACCAACGCCTTCATACAGTACTGCTAAAGCACTGGGTCATTACAGAGAGCAGGTTTTCACGGTACTGTCCTACAGACAGGCAGTGTAGTTAGTTGTGTGAGCATGTGATGTGAGGATATGTAAACTGTGTGAGATTAGATTAGCTCTTTGTATGTAGCTTTACTTTTTTCCAACATATTTTATGTGGGCACTGTAATAATACAAAGATGTGTGTGTGTGTGTTTCTGTGTGTCTGCAATTACACACACACACACTGTTCATCATTCAAACAGCAGGACCGGGACAAAGGAAGCAGCAGCTCTCACTAGAACTGAGGGATAATGGACGCCGATTAATCTTACCTCCTCCCCTGTCAGGTAGTACGCCGACAGCAACCCGCCGACGTAACGGATGTTGACCTCAAAGAGTGACGCCTCGCCGTTCTGTTGGACCAAGAGGGAGAAAGATCAGACCGTCAGATGTCATACAGGGTCAAGGCTTCAATCAGTGGCAGAGCGGCACGTTGAAATATATGGACAGGATATGAATAGTTCATCATCAGTCTTTCATACTTTCATAATTGGTGTGTGTGTGTTTGTGTTTAATAATTGAGACACCCTAGTAGACGTATTTCCCTCGAGTCCCTCTCCTGCGCACCATCGCCCAGATGTGTGGATAAATGTTTCACACACTGGAAGCTGTGAAGTCTCCGTGGAGGAAGGCTGCGTGATCAGACTTCATGACATCCAGGTGTTGTCTATTTGCGTGACACTATTAACGGGCCCTCTCAGGTGATGTAACACAGTGGAGGTCCTCAGGTCTTTACTAAATGTGCAACTTGACAGAATCCAATAGACATATAAGTTCTGTGCTATTTTTGACCATGATCATTTCACCACTGATAAGAATTTGTGTTGTCTGATTGAAGATAATGTGAACATGTTAGCTAGCTACCCATAGCATGTTTATAAGTAGTTTAAGTTGTTTTTTTAATATTTAGTTTTTTAGGCCTTTGTTTTCTGTATTTTGTGCAGTGTTTGATACTGTTATGCTGCTGCAACCCAATAATTTCCCCCCAGGGATCAATAAAGTATCTATCTATCTATATTGTCTTGTTGTAAACACACCTGATCTGCACACTAGTAGAAACTAGTGTTAGTAGTTTGTTTTGGAGTAGAGGCTAGGAGCAAATAAGGGGCAAGAGCTAAAGACATCATAGTTTCCTGTGTAACCTGAATGTGGAAACAAATCTTCCTCATCAGACGAGGCTGCTACTGAACCGACCTCCACACACCTACACAACAATCTGTTTCAGGTATCTCTCTCATTCTAGCCCGGTTGTTGGACCTTCATGATGGCACCAGGAGATTTGGGTTTTCTTTCAGCCATTTTAGCACATAGCCATATTAGCCTGTTAGCATCTCTACTCATGACTGCACTCATTTCAAATGTAGTTTACGTTTGTTTCCATTTGTCTTGCTCAAGGGCCCTTTGGCAGGACACCTGGCTGATGATGGACATATTCAGGATCAGACCTGAAGCTTTACTTATGAGGCAGACTCTCCAACCATTAGGCTCACCTGCCTCCATGCTCTCCCTGTGAGCCTGCTGTAATGGAGACACCCTCTCCAGAGAAATCAGAGACTCCTGCCAGGCCGGTCTCAATAAAGTCGGTCCGGAGAGTCAAAGCTGTATAATAATGTACCCCCGGTGGTTTGTTTCCTCTTTTGTCTGGAGAGCCGCTTACAACTGCAGGGAAGTATTGATCAGTGGGAGCCCTTCACAACGCCAGGTTAGTGGTGCGTGTTGGACTGGCTTTCTAACTCCTTGTTGTACTTTTTCAAAATGTCGGCTGATTGTCCTTCTTTTGACAAGCATTTGGACAGGTGTTAATCTGAGCATCTGATTTCTGATGATGGCTTTATTGTACATTTAACAATTCTCTCTCTCCAAAGAGATTTTCTATCATGACATGGTGTCAACGAACCCAGGAGGGTGGATCCCCCCACAGTAGGGATGAGGTCCACTTTGCCAGTACAGGTAAAGGGATCAGGATTGGACAGTAAGGGAGGTCTACAAACTACGACTATCAGCAGGAGAACTGTGGCCAAGTGGGGAGAGGCAGAGAAAGAGCAGTGAGAAATAATGGATGGAGGAGAAAGGGTCATGGGAAGGGGGAATCGAAGGTAGAAGTGTAGCACGAAGACGAAGACGATGCACACCAGTACGTACGCAAAGACGTGAAAGGGCAAGGAAAGAAAATGAAGAAGTGTTGAGGCAAGAAGGGTGGAAGGTCCGGAGCGTGGGCAGACAGGCACTCCGGTGAGGAGGGAGGAGGATTTAAAGAATAGATGGAGATGATGATGATGATGAGTGAAGAAAGTCCTTACTTTTTAAAACATGTAATGCTCAGATGTAAGGGTTTCTAATGATAATCATAGAAGTATCAGTGTTTTATAAAGGAAATGTGTTGGTTGATTATTGATCAATATGTAATGCTTAGGTTCCCCTGTGTGATGTTTAAGTTGAAATGATCCCACCTCTTCCCATCCTCTTCACCACACCAATAGCGAGCCCTGAGGCCAAAACAACCAAGATACACCTGCGTTTATTGCAAAAAACGACAATAACTCCAAAGTCGCAGTGGTGGAGCAGCTAGACGACCTACCAGCCTGCGCTTGTGAAGGCCCTCCTCCCAAAGATCTTTTTCTGTTTGTCAACATCACGTACGGTCGGTTTGCCATGCGTGATATGAAATAAGATACAAGGTGTTAAGCACTACATGTGTCTCAATATGTCACCATAATTACCGCCTCTTACGCTAGTTGAGGCAGACTGGTACTTCTTGACTTGGAGACCCCTCGAGGAGGAAATTGCTATCTCAAGTGTGGATGATAAGGAAACTGTAATTGGGTGGCGGAGAGGGCAATTACCTCCACTCTGAAGACAGCGTGGAGATGGGAAGTCATTGGCATCTGTTCAATGCTGTCATTTATCTCCGTGCATATCGCTTAACAATATTTATATACTCAAACCCTAATTTCTCTGATGTATCCAAGACTTTGACATCAGTCAGCATCTCCTTGTCTTACTGTACGTGTCACAGCAACATTACAGCGTGACAATTTCCTCGCATATGTCATGAACAATTCTGTGTCCTTTAACATACTAGTTCTTGTCTTGTGCTATGAAACACTGAACCAGGTAGTACCAGCAGGGGTGATGTAGGACTACGGTGCTGGCTGAGTCCTTCACATCAGCCCAACCGATGACGTTCCCAGAGACAAAGCACCAGAGCCTCTGGCATGGCGGCAGAGCTGAGCTGTCTTGCCAACCCTGGAATAAGTGGCCCATTCTATAATGGCAGTAAGATGGCAGTGATTAGGAATGGAGTGTCTATTTGTCATCAGTGATGGTGGCACTCAGCAAGACAGGCATGAGGTACGGTGAGGGAGGACAGTAACGCTGACAAAAGGTTCAGCTGATTAGACTTTCGCTTCCCAATACAGGCCCTATAAATCACTCACCACGCTTTGTGTAAAAGTTCCATTCATACAAATGGACTGTTTAAAGATCCCGCCAAGTGCATTGGAATATAATAGAAGGCTTCTCAAATAGCTTTTTGTTGTGTATTTGAATTTGCTGGGTATTGTTCAGGGGCAGCTATTTCCACAACACATTGTTTCTGTGCAACAGGGTCAACCACTCAGATCTGCATCTAATTTAAGACCAGACCACATATCAGCTAAAAAAACAAAGCCTGGCGCTCCGGGAAAAGCACTAAACTAAACAATACAACGCATCATCTAGAGTAAATAACATTATAAAGAGGTTAATCAATTTAATCTCCACATCCTAAACACTGTAAGAAAAGAGGAGAGTCTTCCTAAAGGTTGTTTTCACATGGATAAATAAAAATACTGTATGCATGTATACAGCCTATCAGACTGGGAGCATTTCAATTTGTCCAAATCTGAAGAAAATGTTTTGCCTTTTTTGTTTTACCCATTAATTATAACAAGAAAACATTTCAAAGCTATTAGGGCCGCCCACTTGTGCCATTAATTGAACCAACAATTTAATCCGGCCGATGTGGGCAAATGGAATATTGTATTATATTTCCACTTTCACTTTGCATAATGTCAATAATGTAATGACAAAATGTTAAAAACTACAAAATACATTTTTTATTTCATCACCAGTCATTAATTTGTTCAGCATTCACAATAACATGGATATTTCAATCAAAACGAAAGCACAAAGTGGTAGTCATGACATTGAATGTTCAATCCCCTGGACATATCCTCTTAAGTCTGGATTTGATTGTCACTTCAACTGAACAGCCCCAAGGTTTTGTTGGAAATTTGATAACGATTTAGGTTTAAGTTTAGAGTTTCCGTTTAATTGAATTGCAAATAAATGCTAAAAAGAAGGACAAGAATACAAACTATGAAGGTGAAACAAGGAAATCCAAAGGGAAACCACCTCTTAAAGTTATTCTGAGGTATTGTCATATCTCCAATCAGTCTAAAGCTACGTCCACGCTAAGCCTTTTAATTTGAAAAGGCTTCTTTATTTCACCATCTTGCCTCCCTTCCACACTACGCCAGCGTTTTCGACCCCGCCAAAATGGAGCTTTCTGAAAACGCTCTCCCAAGTGGATACATTTGAAAACGTCGGCCCCGCGGTGTAGTGTTCGACCGCGAAAACGGATTATTCAATATTTTAAAAAATGGAAAGGCTTAGTGTGGACGTGGCCTATAGATCCTGAAGGCTCCAGGGTTCAATTTAACCACTCCAAACAAGGCAGGGGTGAAAGCCCGCTTAGCCGCTCCTCAAAGCACGTTGAGCCATGTTGCAGCAAACGCCTCACTCCTTGAGCGATTTCAATGACTTCAACTGTAATTGCTCTGCTACAAGGACGAGAAGGAAATTAGGTGAAGAGAATAACACCTGTGTTTTTTTTTCATCCCTCTCTCCTCACGGTGCTGAAGCTGAGAATCTCATTAGGAGACAACACAAGGCTGTCAGGGCAAACACAGAAGCTCTCGCTGCCACTGTCTCCGAGAAACTTTCTCCAGTTATTTTCTCTCTTTTATTTCCCTCCTATTGTAGACCGTCTCTGCAAATGTCTGAAGGATGAGGACTGGGCAGCGGAGATAGGGTCTGAACAAATCTGCATTGCGGTGTTGCAGCTTTAAAGTTCAAACCACTTCCCATTTTAGCCACGACGCATCGCCGACACCACGGGAAAACAAGCTCAGATCTAACACCTTTAAGGAATTCGATGGTATCTCCACCACCACCTCTTTATACTTCATGCTATCGTTTCCAAAATGTAAGGAGATCATTTCTTTTAGAGGCTGAATCAAAGGCTCTCGCTGCCTCAGGTGTTTAAAATATGTACGATAATGGAAACAAATTACCATTTTAATTGTTGTAGGTAATCAAACTGCTGTGCGGGAGAGAGAACATTTATTAATGAATGTAATGACTCATCGGGTACGTTGCTGTTGTGCCTTGTAGGTGTTCCGCTTCACCAGCCCCGTACAGCGTTGCCGACGGTGTTTGAAGCTGGCTCTGCTGTCGACGAGCGTTCAACAAGCATGGCAGAGATTGCTATCGGACTCGGCCCAGATTTGCCTGGGACGCGAGCCTGACTGGCATTGGCCACCGGGCCCCCGTGCGTGCCAAGGATCTGACTAGTCCGCTGCCCAGTAGCGTGTCCGGCTCAGACGCTAATGTAATGATTGGCTGCTAATAAAGAGGCGTCGTTCTCACAGGGCAGGTGACGGTCAGCGGCGCCGCGGTCCAGGTTTCAGCTGGCTCTCGCGGGGAAATTGGCTCCGTTACATAAATAAACCAAATTGGGCTGATGTGACATGAAAACTGACCTGATGCGCCAGGGCTGAAAATTAAACAGATGATTGCCTTAACCGTAGTTGGTGAATCACACTGATGGGCTTGTGATTTAACTCAACATCACTAATTAACATGGAAAAATCATGAAAGGGTCCAATTAAGTCCTGCCACTCTGATCTGCCTCGGTCACAGCCGTACGTTAAGACGCTGCTAAAACCTCTTGCTGAAAGGAGAGTTTCTCAAGGCCACTCTTCTCTGGCCAGCGTCGGGGTAGAAATCTGTAGCTGCTTTTTTTTTTTTTAATGTACAGTAATTACGAGCTTGATTAGGGCCCAAGCTGTGAGAGCAGTCCCCGGCATTAGCAGTAATGACCGCTAACCTCTGGAGCATGCTAAACGGCTAGCTCTGACGAAGAGGGAGCTGTAAACTTCAAGCCGAGTAATAAGAAAATGACATTGTACAGAGCCGTACAGCGCAGCAAGGCATTAGGTAATGTTGTTTATGCTATTAAAACTTATACAACAGCTGCTGAGAGAGACTTCCCTGATGAAGTTAATGGAGGTCGCCACAGAGAATGCCATCCGACGTTCCCATTTAACTCCATTACTCGATGGAGCGCAGCTCTTTGAACCACCCAAATCAAATGGAAAATATAAACGAATCAAAAGGGATTATGTTGCTTTGAGGCAGAGAGAGGCTCCTTTTACATTCGGAGTAACAGTCAAAACATCAGGGAGTCACGTCCCTTTTCATATAGACTACATTCACATTGGTGTTTTTAAATGAAAAGTGACTGGTTCTGATACCATTTTAATCCACAGACATTAGACGGTAACGGTTAGCAGTCATGATACATCAAGTCTTTTGATTTGAGTGCTCCACTCTTGTTCCATTCTTCACAGAAGACCGATTCCCGTCCCATCCTATCCAACTAATTGGCTAATGGTTCAAACCTCAGCACCTGATGATTCACCTTTTATGTCTTTGATAACACTTATAACCTCTCCTTAAACTCTCCTGAGATCTTCTGAGAGACACACACACAGAGAGAGAGAGAGAGAGAGAGAGAGAGAGAGAGAGAGACCCTAGCCTATATCATAAACATCTCCACTGAATGCATTAAGCTGCAAATTAAGAGGCTGTTGAATAATGAATCAAATGTTGCCGTGGCGATGAGTTGAGTTACAGCCCCCCCTGTCCTCCTCTTTCACCCACAGCCCCTCCATCCCATCCATTAGCCCGGGCTGAAGGATATATTCAGCGGGAAACTAGCTACAAGAGTGACAGGGGTTTATGGGAATGATGCTCTCTCAATAGATCCGACACAAACAAAAACAGGACCGAATCACTTCTGTTCTCTCCTGGGGGTTAGCAGCAGCTCCCGCCAAGGGCTCTGTGATAATGCAGAGATCTTGTGGGACACTCCTACACTCTCTCTCTATTGTTATTATCCGCCCTGCTGCAGTCCGTCCACCCTCTCCCCCGACTGTGCAACTGTGCAGCCTCTCTCTGTCATCACACACCGCCTGCTGTATTTGGCCCTTGCTGAATGAGCCACATCCTTCACTTTGTCCCGACGGCACCGGCGGCCGCTGGCTCTCCAGCTGACAGAAAGAGAAACAAATCCCGACGCAGTTGAAAGAAGGTATGTATAGTTTGCTGTTGTGAGCTGTTGTACCATGTAGTGTAATACTGTGAAACTTTGAAGTTGTCAGTAAGCCTCTGCACCAATGTCACCGAGAAGCTTACACTGGGAGAGCCTGTTTGGAGAGTCTGAGAGTATGTTCGTGTTTCCATGGCTCTTAATGTCCATATGGCTCAGAGTGAATGACTAATGGTAATTCTGCTTGTCATTATCGTAATCACCGAGAACCGATGTCAATATTTGTCCATGCCAATAAGTGCACGGGGACATTAACAACAACGATACGAAAAGCGCTGGTACACATCCGTAATGATGAACCGCCCACGCAAAAAAAGTCCTCTGCCCTCTCCTCCCTGAGACAGCATGTCAGCTCAGCTTGACCTCAGCGCAGAGACACAACGTCTTCAGTGAAGCATCTCCTTGTACCGTACATGACACTGTTTTTCCTTAGCCGTCTCAATGACTGGGAGCAATTTGGCGCTTGTTTACCGCGGACAGGAGGTCACGGGGGGTCGAACAACCAGCTCTGCAGAGGTAAACAACAACCCTGCTCCAGGTCTGCTCCTCGCCGACGGATGCCGCCGCTTCTCGTCAACAAACTTACGAACTTAACAACAAACAACAACTGATTAAAAACAGGCTCATGACCGCGGGAAGTCTCTCAGACGGAATAACGGCCAGGGAATGCCGAGGAATGAGTAATATCTGCCTGTTTCTCAAAATGACTCGACACCATTTAGGAATCCAAGCTCACTTTCATTACGGAAAACTGTGAAGTATTTCAATATGATGTGCTTGGTTGCTCAGGATATCAGCTGGTTAGGGTATCAATCTACTCATGCAGCTCACATTCGCCTCAGGCATATGCAAAGTTGGACTGAGTCAACATTTCATTCTTTTTGCAATTTTGCTAGAAGTAGTCACCAATACATTTCTCTCCATTTCCAGGGGAGGGGAGGCTGTTTTTGCACAGTGTTGTGGTTCAGTACACACACCATATTGTTCAGAATATCAGTAGGTGATATGCTGCAGGCAATCTCCGACACTTGATAAAGCGCTTCTCCCGAGTCTATACTCTCTCTCACCCGACGTTCCTGTGTGAAAGAAGTGCGTCTTTTGTGAGAGTCTGCAAGCCAACTATCTAACTTTACTGGCAGCACAAACTCTTTCTGGCTTTTGGGGCCCAGGAACAGAACAACAGCCCAAACTGATCAAAACAATTGCTCTAATTCTACCTGGCACACTTCCACTAGCACAAATACACAAATACACAGCTATTTTCAATGTAAAAGTTGAATCCTGTATTGCAAGTTGGACTGAATGTAATGAAACCTAAACCTCATATACATTATATATATATGTACTCAACCTACCCGGTCACGAAGGAAGTCTGCCTGCTTCCGTGACACATCTGGCAACGCATTGATGCTGACTACAACTCCCACATATTCCACGTCCCTGCCGCCCTCTCGACCTCTCTGTGATAGCGACGCCGCGGGGATACAGTGAGGTCCGTTCAATCCCTCTCTGGTGTCTCGCCTCCATGCCTCTGCCCTATTTACTGACACGTTGCTTGCATACGCCAGCATCTGCGCTCCCCAACCCCTCAATGCAGCATGCGGCCATGACAGATAAACACAGCTCCTTCCTTCAGTCTCTGCCAACGACACCCGTGAGACTCCACACTCACCGAAGTCTCAATTGAGATGCAGTATTACAGACCTAGATGTACTAATTATCCAGTCACTCTCCTGTCCTTGTTAGGCACAGGAGGGTTTTTGCTGTGGTGGATCTGGAATTGCTGCCAGTACATTCTTTGCCTGGAACGAGCCCCTGGATCGCTAGTCCCGCCTACTCAGGAGTTAATTTGCCATTCAGGTTTTGGATCTGCTTCCCTAATTGGTAAATTCAGTGAATAGGATGCTGTTCAAGACAACAGGCGTATGCTCCTAGGTGTAATTCTACTATGAGAATGCCTTCGAGCACCATCGTGATACGACAATACAACAGTTATCGTTGCTGAAGCTGCCAGGTTTGGTGTAACAAGGGTGCACAGTGAACGGCTGGTGCTTCCATTTCTTTGGCAACCCTGATGCTCGGTTACTCAATGAAAAGTGGAGGAACATGACCGGCTGTTTGGTGTTGCGTGGATATACGATATCTTGGATATATCTGATCAAAGGACATTGCGATGGCTTTTCAGTTAGTTAGTTAGCTAGCTAGCTGGTTAGCTGGTTAGCTGAAATCAGTCAGTGTCGTTTGTACACGTGTGCTTGCAGGATACAACTAACTCACCAGCAATGCAAACAGTATCTCTTACAAAGTGATTTTTCTTACTACTTCACAGTCTGTTGACAGCAGAGACAGTTTAGCACATGACAGACTAACAAAAACACAAAATAGATGCTAAGCTCTGGTTTACTGACAGTCTGCAAATATGTAGTTTGAATGGGAGTCAGTGTTATTTCCTGTTTTCCCTCCTATATGTGTGTATCTAACGTAAGAGGATGAAACAAAGGAGGTGAAAGCCACCAAGAGACAAGACGGTTGGGGAGTACAGATGAGAATGATCTGTTCTCTTTGTGCTGTTTTATCACCACCCTGCTCTAGTAAATTTCCTCATAATGGGAGAGAAGCGGTGAGCCAGACAATGACCGAGATGGGGAGTGCAGAGATAGGAGTGAGTGAGAGAGTGGGAGAAGAGGGGGAGGGCCTTGAAAGAGTAATAAAACCTGGAAGGTGTCAGTTGGGAATTCAACCCAACCTGAGAGTCTTCATTAATCATTTTTCATTACGCTCTCTAAAGCAGACTCGGCCTGGCGACCTGCCAAAGAGGATCACTCCTTTGACCACTACTTACAACTCTTGCTGATGAAACTGTTTAGTGGAAGACCCTTTTCAAACATAATATATAGCTCCGTGTGTGCAGGCTAAGCTGACTCACCAGGATAAATTGACCCTCAAAATGCTAACTGACGCTGACACCTCCAACTACTTATTCAGGTTTCATGAGAAGAACAGCTTGTAGAAATCTTGCAAAAGTTAACATTGGTGGAAAACGTTGGTGGAGCTCCTCTTGTCTTGATAATTGGCTCCCGTCACCAGAGTGGGCCTGTTTGATCTACAGAGCCCGTCTGCTGAGCAACTCATCAGGCTCTGCATCAGGATTTGTTGCTGTTTCAAAGACAAATGGACCGCATTTCAACCAATTAAATTTGCTCACTTGGCACAAAGTTAAAAAAAACAAAACTCATTCTGCCTTCCTTCAACAGTTAGTTATAGTTCTCACAGTGGAACGTTCAACACTTCAATTCGTGGATGTTTAGCAGGCAGATCCCGCGGAAATCGGGCAGGATCAAAGTAAGCCGCGGTTGACGTCCTCGTCCTTGGAGAGATGGGTTGAAACCTGGCTGGAAATACGCTCCACCTCACGTCTGTCTGTCCTTGTTTCACCCCTGGCATGCTATGGAGGGGCTGTCATCATGGACCTGAACAGACGAACCTAACAAGCTGCTTTGCACCGTGATTGACTAGGTAGTGACTGTAATTACGTACACTGTGCATGTGTGTGTGTGTGTGTGCTAGTGTGTGTAGCTGTGCGTATAACAGTCTAAGACAATATTCTAGACAACCAACATCTGCAATGCCTTCCTAGTTGAAGATCTGTCACCTGAAACCTGATCTACACCACGCTACACTAGATGTTCATGCATTGGTGCATTACAGACTTCTGGTTGGGTTTGAACAAACATAGTGAACACACTGCTGGCCTGGGCTGCTGGAGCCTTCATGTGCTGGATTTCCCCCAGAAGTTGCTTTCACATTGCCGGCACTTGCTTAGGTAAGTGATAAAATTAGGATAACGTCCAAAAATTTCCTTCATTATCCGTGTGTGTGTGTGTGTGTGTGTGTGTGCTAACAGAAGCCCTGGTGATCACATGTCTCTCCACATTTTACGCAAATCAATCATGAACACCATGCTGGTAAAAAAAAAACCTCATCAAATTGAGGAATGTGCATGGACACATATGGCTGAATTAGCAGGGTGGTTAGTTTCCAGATGACCTAGCCGGTGCTACGATGTCTTCATTAGCTTCTAAAACAATTTGACATCTAACGTCTCCTTCCAGGAAATGAAACACGTCCTCCACCAGGTTATGTCAAGTTTGGAGAAGAAAACCTCAAACTTCATTCTCAGGTCTGTTCGCCCCCAGCGTGGCGCACCCACTTTCAAAGAGTAGAGGTAGCCCATTTGGTGGATTTGACCCCTAAGGGCAACTGGTCAAGCGAGCGCCGGGGAGAGAGGGGGGGGGGGGGGTTGACAGATGGAGCCCGATCAGACCCGTGACAGTGTGGAGTGTAAATGAGTGGCACTTTATGAGTGGTGACGAGGTGGCTGTTTGTCAGTGACTGCCATTACTGGCTGTCTCTGCTCTGAGGGCTGCCAGAGCCAGGAGCTGCACTCGATGTTAATAGTCATCTGCATTCACAGGGATAGACTGGCCGCAGGGGGAAGGAGAAGCTGTGTGTGTGTGTGTGTGTGTGTGAGATTGTGAGTGAGATTGCGCGTTGCGAGTACGTGTCTCTCTCTCTCTCTCCCCCTCTCTCTCTCTCTCTCTCTCCCCATCTCTGCCTTTCACTATGCACTGTAAAGACGTTAAAAAGCCTGGCAGCACGGGTTCCCAACCAGAACATTACATATAGGATGGCATGGATTAAATAACGTGTCTTCTTTGTCAAAGTACATTATCAGAAAAAGCATATTATTTCCATCTACAGATTGTTACTGTAATGATACACTAAATTGTTCAAATTATTCAGACAATAAGAATGTAACAGCTGTAAAATTACAGTAAGCGATTGTATTGAAAGCTCTATAGTTATAGATTTCAAAACCTGATTATCGAATCAGGTCACGGGGGGGGTGGAGCCTATCCCAGCATGCAGATGGGTGGAAGGCAGGGAAGCTCCCTGGACATCACCAGTCCATCACAGAGCAAACACAGACAGACAGACAGACAGACAGACAGACAGACAGACAGACAGACAGACAATCACTCACACTCTCATTCATACCTATGGGAAATTTATCATCTCCAATCATAAAACTTGCATGTGTTTGGACTGTGGGAGGAAACCTGTGCGAACACCAGGAGATGCAAACTCCACACTGAAACCACATTGAACGCATGTATCTGTGTGTGTGTGTGTGTGTGAGTGTGTCCTGTGAGTGAGAGAAATAGAGAGAAGAAGAGGATGACTGAACGTTGCCTTTGATGTGATGGTGTGGGTGAGATTAACGTACACTGTGCATTCTGTGTGGCCTCAAGACCGACTGTGATCAAGATGGCGCTGCACGGGACCGAACACCGCGGGACAACAGCACATCACAAACACAGTGCCAGTGTGTTTCAGGCCTTATTTTACCCTGGAGCTGCTCGCCCGTGGAGTAACTACGTGTGCGTGACAGTTGGCATGGCAACATCTATTCACATGAAATGGTGTGCGGTTGGCAACTGTGGAGGGTATCATGCGTGCCGTACCACACATGCCGTTTTTCAAGGGAGCGGGGTTTGTTTTGTAAGCGAAATAGTGGAGTGATTGCTCAGCGCTGAATGGAGCAAAGTTTTGTCGGCAAACAATGCATCCCAAAAATGAACACATCTGATACCTCGTCAAGACAAGCCAGTGAATTGCTCTGATTATAGTTTGGCACGAGCGATGTTGACGCCGTCACAATGACACAGTCAAGTCTGCAAGCGTTGTGTAATTACACCCCATTGTGTTAAAACCGCACAACTTCTTACAACCGGTGCAACACTTGACTGATGAGTAACCTACACCAGCGCCGACAACCTGGCCTGCACTCGACTGCTGCTGGTGACGGAGCACATAAAAAGCCTGTCCCAGTTGGCACCCTCGCTGGCTTTCACTCAACACTCACATAATATCCAAACTGGCAGGCCTCCGTTTGTCCCAGACCCCCAAAACGAAAACCCATTATTACAGAATCACTCAATGAAGGGCCGTGCCCTCGTTTTGCCTCCTCTCTCTTCCCTCGACTTTTCTATCTATCCAGAACATCCCCTCCGCCCCTCCCTTCCTCTCTTTTATTTATCGCATTTTCCGCCACACAGAGACCTCTGAGCGAGACAGAGAATCCCATCACAGCCGTAACAAAGCGTGGCCAGAATGGCGCGGCGGCCACACAGGAGGCTTTTGATTCCCCCTCCGCTGAAACGGCCCCGGCTTTGGCAAACCGTCAAACTCAACTGCACACGGTGGCGGTTTAAGGCACAATAGGCACCGCTTAAAATCAATCCGGTACGCAAGACCACTGGCGGGAGCTTCATCATGCAAACCTAAGGAGGGTCTGGTCAGGGTCGGGGGAGGTCAAGGTCACCCCGGGGGTCGAACATAGAAGTGAGTTCAATCTTTATAGGGTGGAATAACATTCTTGGGAAGTTGATTGGTTATTGGGCCTGACGAAAAGGGTTACTATCCAATTAGACAAGAGACGAATGAGCTTACCGAGTTGAGGTCCAGGCTGGTCTGCACCCACTCCTTGGCGTCATTATACTCCTCAGTCAATCCCATAATATACAGCGTGTCCAGGGAGTCGATGATGGAGGCTCCTCTCAGGCCGCCTGCAAAACGCATGAGAGAAATGGGTCAGTTAGGGCTGCCAAGGTTATGGGCTGGTAAGATGCTAACACAGCATGTTGTATTGTATTGTGCTGTATTTGGTTCATTTGTCTTTTGTCTTTTTCGTTGTACAAAACGTCCATAACTCTGAGAGCATTTCAGTTTATGTGAAATGTGAAAATTTACAGTTTAATTACAGTTTTTAATTAAAAGACAGCGAATGCCTCAAAATGTTATGGGTTAAGCATTTCCTTGACTGTTATGGAGAGTGCGCTCAGAAGGTAGATAAGTACTCGGATAAGTGTAAAATACAGCCTTTAAAGCGACGTTCCTTTTAGCAACAGTCTGCATCGCTTGACAGCTTTCTACGATGCAAAGCAAAACATGAAAGCGCCTCGCACGCCACGTTGCTGTAATTGGCGTAGTGATGTTGAATGATAACACTAAAAACAGCTTTGTGCAGCAGCTCCCGTTGCTCTGAAATTAAAAACATCAGCTGAAAAGCATCAGTCACCCTAAGATGAAAGTCGAGTCATTTAGGAATCAAACACCGGAGTCTCTCAACCTTTAAAAAAAAAAAACACAACAGTGATTTTTAGCGAACATTAGCAGATGTTCCTGGATTCAACTCAGTGTGTGTGTTCCCTTCACTGTGTGTCTAAATGTGTGTGTGTGTGTGTGATTCATCTCATTTGAAGCTATTCATTTCCCTTCACAACCTAAATGAGGTGTTTAGTCCATCCCGGTGGCCTTATGTGAGATTGCATTGCTCTATTTTCATCCCCATATGACCAAATATTGTGCACAGGCGGCTGAATAGAAAGACAGCTCTGCACAAAAGGAAACACAAACACCATCCTTAATGAATTACTGCAGAGGAGTTGAAGGGCAAATTATATAGTTTGGAAGTTTAATGACAAGAAAGTGTGACTAAACAGACTGAATCAAAGTGCTGCAGGGTTCAACATCGGAGACTTGAGGACGCAACAGTGTGGAAATGGACCCGGCTAATGAGAGACGTGATGGGAAAAAAAACCAAAAAACCCTGCGCCTTCGTCGTCGAACACAACCCGATGTATACAGTAGATGGCAGGAGTGATCTGATGTAACCGCGCTGCAACCTGGTACAGGCTCACCAGACATGCAAATGGTAACCATACCTTTGGGCGACACAACGCAGATGGAGAGAAGAAGCAAATGGCTGCAGAGTGCAAGGGGCTATTTTCTATATTTTCTCTCTCTCTCTCTCGTTTATCGCTCTTTTTTCCCCTCTCGGGCTCCTGCTGCTCCCTCACATAACAATTGCCATTTTCATCAGACTGTGCAGCGTGGTGGACAGCTCGAGTTTTTCTTGTCTAATGCGGTCTACACGACTGATAACCGACTTCAAACCGACTTCAAACCGTCAAATAAACTTCCTTTTTTTACTTTCTCTTTCTAGTATCAGATGAAACTAACAGCTCTTCTCTTTTGTTCCTTTTTTTCAAGGATTTTCATTTTTAATCAGGATCTACAAGCCACGATGCACATGTATCTGCAGCATGTGCTTATATGAGCAAAACCCTTCAGCAGCACCTTTCACCTCATCTCCTACAGCTAGTCGGGTTAGTTGATGCGGTCAGCCAGGATGTCAAAGGGCGCACTGGACAGGGATCGATGACTGACATGGCTGAATGATTGGCACCATATGCTGTGGCCATAAATAAATACAGTATACTGCAAATCCCAGTAAAGTGCAGAATTGGATGTCGACAAAACACTGATTCTTTCTTGAAAATGCCTGTAACTCTGCATCGCTACTGGATCTTCTCATTGTGTTTCTTCCTGGGCGGTGGCCCCATGCCCATGCTGGCGTGGGTGCCATGTCAGTGCTCTCCTACCACCTCTCCTGTATTGACAGTACTAACTATTCAGCTCAGATTTACCACACGATCCCCGTCCTCCCACCCACTCTTCAATAACTCCACTTCAGCTGTACACCTCGCACTGTCAGCGAGAGGACAGCGCTAGCCCGGGGGCCAGACACATGTACAGAACACTACAGGAACCATCTGCTGGGGTTGTTAGCGGTGTCCTCGTATGTAGCGTTAGACGTATGTTGATCGTATGAGCGTGGCTTCCTGTTTCTGCTAATGAGACTAAGGTGATGGAGGAAGAACATTTAGTTTGCTTCTTGAACGGCTCGGTCTCTATTTGATGAGACAGCTGAGAGGAGGGGTGGAGTCAGATGGCGGACGCCCCCTGGTTGCCTAACCCCAGAAGTAGCTGTCTGTGACCCTTGGCGAGGCAGCAGAGTGTGGGGAAATTGCTATTGAAAACAGTACCGAAGATGATTGATTGACTCTGAGGAGGAAAGGAGCAGATCAATCCATCATGAGGCCAAGCCCAAACAGGGACCCTATTTATTTCAGTAGCCCTGTGCTAATAGTGGAAGGAGTCCAGAGGGATTTTGTGGCCGACGGGCCAAGAGATTAAGGTAATAGTTGGGGTTTATTGTGCATATTTAGAAAGACTCACATACGTGCACACACACACATACACACACACACAACACAGGGTCTCAATATGTGTTGTTGTGTCCTCCATGATGCATTTGACATGTATTTAATGGCCAAGGTACGATTCATAAACAAAAGGCCGCCGAGGATATAAAGATCCCTTTTACTTGCCAACCAAGGATGCATCGGTGACTTGGCTGACGAGAATGACTCAATGTGACAACAATGCATCACAGCCGGTACAATCAGCTGGGACAATGTCACGCAGCTCATCTCAACCCCATTCTGAAGAAGTCCTCACAGGCAGAACAGTCTCAATACTGGACCCTGATTGGCCGACAACACCAGCTCCTCTAATTCAGAATTAGGTGAGTGGAGGCTTTCCAGTTCAAATGCTGCAGATTGGCCTGACTGGACAGAGGTCAGGAATTCATTAGTGGGGGGAACCAATCAGAACCAAGTCCAGTTGAGTTTACTGGGGTTAGTCTGAAACTGCCTGGAGAAAAAAAGAGTGGATTTATGAAAACACAATAACTTTAAATTTAACCACTCAAACAAAATGAACATTTAACAATGTCTTCATCAAACATCTTTTAATCATATCTGTATATAAATAGAGGAACATTGGAATTCCTATAATATATCAAACATCCTAATGAACACGTCTGATAACTGCAAACGGCTAGCTGACATGCTAGGAGTATATGAAATAACCCGTTAAGCCAGAGCTTGTCACAATAAGCTTTGAGTCAGTTATCTTCTTACTGTACTATGTATGTGTGTGTGTGTGTGTGTGTGTGTGTGTGTGTGTGTGCATGTGCTTGTGTGCTCTCAGCATCTATATTGGGAGACAAAAAACAGATGATACACATACACAATCGTGTACACCAGAGTGTGTGTGTGAGTGTGTGTGTGTGTGTATGTGTGTGTAAGTGTGTGTGTGCGTGCGCGTGCCTACTGCTTGCAGAGTACATAGAAAGCCATTAGTGAGACATCGGTCGGTGGGTGTTCATTTATCACGGCCGTCACAGGCCAGTCAGTGTGGGTCAGGTGGGTTACATGAGGTGGCCTGAATCCACATGATCAATCACTCACTTCACTGTTTGTGTGTGTGTGTGTGTCACAATAGTACTGGCCTTGCTCTCTCTCCCTCCCCCCAGCTCTCTCTCTCCTCCTCTTTCTCTCTAAACACACACACACAAACACAAACACACTCATACACACCCTGTTCATTCCGATGAAACAAGACTAGCATGTTTCACTCCAATTTAAAAACCTTGCATGCACTATATGGGCTGGTATTCCTAGAACGCCCTCAGATGTCCATTGTGACTCTAAAAACATTCACAGTGCACTATAATTTGTCTGAATACACCCTTGGGGGAACCAGTCGTACACATTGCTAATTTCAGTTTGTGTGATTAAGCCCTCTGACTGAACGAATAGCGGGAGAAATGAAACGTTACGGCGGTGGCCGATAAGGAACCCTGCTCACGTTATCAAGGTGATTCTAATCGATGGAGACTCCGGGATTCACACTAATTACACGGCCCCGTTACCGATGGTTGCCCGCGTCCAATTATCAATCGTCATGTTAGCGCTAATGCTACCTGGCAACAGAGAGACAGCGCCAGCGAGCCGGCTCTTTGCCTTTCCAGACACACACCGTGAATAAACTGCACCGAGAAGAGACTGTGGGTGAATGTTTTGATGGAGAGCACCAATGGAGCGGTGGTGGTGGGGTGGGGGGGGGGAGGGAGAAAGGGAGTTTAGAGGGAGAGAGATTAAGTGGGGTTGCCAGGCGGCTGCACATGAAAAAAAAAAAAAAAAAAAAGGTGGTGCGAAGGTGGAGAAACAGAGATGTGAGAAATGCCATGGCCATCAATCAAGATTGATTTTTTTCTGGGAGGATGGAATACCAATGCCATGCTTTAGTCTCCTTGATGAGCAGGTGCCAGATAAATCAATAACGGATGAAGAGAAGGGGGGAAATTAACTGGACGTATTCCAGCTGATGATACATATCCGTTAAAAATGAAAACTTTCCTGTGAAGTCGGCCAGGTTTTGATGTTCTAATTTCTCAGACCTCTGTGTTTGTAGGTGTGCCAGCAAACCCTCAAAGTATATCTGACTGCAGGGCCTAAAGGGCTTGGAGGGTGTCCAAAGATAAACTGGCAGGCATTGACAGCGCCTGTATGAGGAGGAACCCTGCACTGAGATCTCCTTCTGCAGTCGCACATATAAGACGGGGGAAACTAATCCCACCGAGTATCACTCTAAACCTGTCCTACCAATTACTAGCTTCACAGGACTTCACTACTAACTGCTCATTAGAAGTGCTCAATCCTTGCTTTACATCAATACTGCTCAATGTGTCCTCTTTACACTGGACTAATTGAGCCTTCAATGTATTTCACATTCTCCATCATCAAGTTCTTCAAAGTGCGATGACCTCTGACGACCTCCGAGTGCCTCCTCCCTCTAAATCTCCAGTCTACTTTTGAAATGGAAGCTTTAAGAGTTGTTTTTTTTCTCCGTCAGACAAAAAGTAAAAAGCCTATTTACAGAGAGCATAAAACAGCAGACGATGGCCAAGTGTGTGTGTGTGACATTGATGTAGCACCCCTGTCTAGACGAGTGCAGCGGGAAGAGGCAGGGAGAGGGTGGGGGAGCGCACAGTCTGCCTCTCAGCCAAGTGTCAAAACAGACACCCGGCTGGTGGAGCACTACCGCTGACCTGCCATGAACTCGTATCTAACTGCACAAACGAGAAGTGTTGAAATGTATTTTGGAGTGCCATGAAGGGCCATGTTGATCCTTGAAAACTTAACTTAGCAATGTGTCCAGAAATCATGTGGTTATTCCTGCTAGCCTATAGGGAGGCAGTCCCAGCAGAAGTGGCCTGTTGGGTACCACTCTTGTTTCTTTATCTATCCTATTGCCAATTCTCCTTTAAAAAATAAAAGTAGTTTTACTGAGGTTTGTCCATAGAATTGAATGGAATCCTTCATACGTCTAAGGATAAGTCTGTGTGACTGCCTTGTCGCCATGGCTACCGGTATTGCGCAAATAAATCTAGTGCTTAACACGCGTGAAAAGCGGCTAGCGAATCTGCGTACGACAACACAGAAAAACCCCAACTTGTATTTGTCTTCCTAGTTAGCCGTAACGATGTAGGAACCACAGTGGGGAAATTAAAGACAAGAATCCCTGATTGCCCCCTCTCTCTCTCTCTCTTCCTCTGACTCTCGATCGCCCTCTCTCTCTCTCTCCATTTTCACCATTATGGTAATCACACAATCGAGCCCATCATGCAAACAAGACCCAGCCAATGCAGCTAATGCCCTTCCAGCGCTACGGCACTCGCCTGGCAGGGAAGGATAAAGGAACTGGAGAGGGACGGAGAATTGATAGATCAAGGCACATTAGGGCTGGAGTCAAAATAAATTCGCTCCATTAGGAGGCCTGCAGAAGAAGAGGAGGCTTCGCCCAGCGCCACGGGGAGAGGGAAGCGCTCCGGCGTGCACGTATCGCTGTTTAATCTCCGCCGGCGTGTCGAGTGGGGCAACAGGCAAATACTTGTCAGAGTGAGGCAGCACCAATTTACATCCCTGGCAGCGTAATTAATATTTTGGTGCAGCGCGCTTTAATGATGCTGATTTTAATTACTTCCCTTATTGCGTTTTGTTTTTTTTGTTCAAGCAAGCATCCCCTCCGAATCGGTGTAAAGACTCAGAAATTGGCGCTGAGTACTCCATGCATGGTTTCTTGATGACTCTGAGTGTTTGTTTTGCAGCATGAAAAAAGGTTTTAATGGGAGATGGATGTGGGTCGGGTACTAACATGGAGTATCAATACATATCAATGCCATTCTGCTGTGTGATGTGTGCCCAGAATCTGCCTTCAGATTGGGCTTGTGACTCCTGGCGTACTGAAGACCAAGCTGCCAATCAACAAGACATTAATCCAACCGCACACAAATACAAGATGCACACTGTCCAGACATGATTAGAGGAGCTCCAGGTCTTAGATCTACACACACACGTCAATCTAATTGCAGAAATCTAATTTGCCACTCGGGGAGGGAGAGCGTGGCTATCAGTGCAGCCGCCCTGTCTGATATGACAGCCTTTCAGATGAGATTACACACCGCACACAGTGTTATCGAACCCCTTCACTCCCTCCCTCTCCCAAAGGTCTCTCTGGCATTGATCAATAGACACACCGGCACAGCAGGGGGGCGGGGGGGGAGATCATATATCTGATGCTCTGTCAACCCACCCAACCTGATTGGAGATGACACCTGAAACTAGAGGCCGTGATTAGCCAGTTAATAAAGACCATCCACTTTTGCTGGAAGGGTCAGCAGGATGAAGGTTGCAGGTTGATCCTCCAGTCTGGAGCTCCAGGTATTTGAATCCACACTTCATCTCTCATTTCTCCAGGATTAAAGGAGGCAGGGCTGCTGGACTTTGTGGACTCATCTGCATGGATCTTTCACTACCAGTTGAGTAATGTCCAGGCCAAACCGCTTTAAGAGTTGGACTAACCTGTTGACGAAGAGCACCTGTCAACTGGAATCACTGTAAAGCCTGCCATCGTCAAAGAGCAGCCGCTGCCCAGCGTTTTGCAGGATCACAGGCGTTCTGAGGTAGAGGAAGAACCTGGGGCGAGGGTGTGTGTGTGTGTGCAAGCACTTGTGTGTGTGTACACCTAGTTCATCTCTTTAAACAAACTGGATGCTATGACTCTCCTGGGTTTCTAACAGGCACTGAATAAATAACCACAGCTTCTGGCATAGATGGATAAGTAAGAAAAAAAAAACCATTTTAGATGACGAGAAAAATATGAACCATTCCACTATTCTAATCAATTTGTAGACAGTCCATTTACTACCCACTTTATCTGTCCATTAGATTGTATTCTGGCTCACTCACCTCAATTACAGAGGGAATACAAACTTTCTGACATTACCGCCCAGTGGAATGTGAAGTAGACAACTTGAAACTTTTGACCAAACACCAAAAAATGAAAGAGAATTTGATAACTCAATATTAAATTCCATTTCATTGTGCCGTGCCTCCCCCCCTCTCTCTCTTCCCGCATCCCTCTCCTCTGTTTGTACTTCCAGGAATGCCGCTGGCTGTTGGCAGCATTAGCCTTCCACCCTCTCACCCTCTGAAGTGTGGCCCACGCTGCAGCGCTAGTGTAAAAGTTCTCCTAACCCCCCTGCGGCAGGGACACACCGACAGGGAATTCATTTCATGCAATTTTATTTATTCATTTTGCCACCCTCCTCCTCCCTCCCTCCCTCCCTCCCTCCTCCCATTTCCCCACTATGAGTCAAACGTCACACCACCGCCATCCACCTTCTGAGGCTGCAAGGTGTGATGCCTCACCAAAAGGAACAAAACGATTTCTACATGGGATTTCAGTGTGTGGGTTGCTAATGTCTGGGGAGTGAAACAACGACTGTGAGAGCTGTGGATATCCCAGACAGGGAATATTCTGGAACGTGAACATCGCTTTCATGCCAGAGGAAGACAAAAGACACTAGATGAACATTAAAGAAGCATGGAGGCAGAGGGAAACCCCCCCTCCATGTTCCCTTTGCATCAGGCAGACAGGGCATGGGGACCGCCGCTGACAAGAGGGGGAAGTCTGATGAAAGTCACGGTGGACAGCTTCACAGATGATGGATGAAAAGGTGGGCGGACACATTAGCACTTAGGGGAGGACAAGTTATTGCGAGGCTCTTCAGCATAGTAAAATATTTAGGCTGAGTGGAAGGACAGGCTGCAATGAGGCAAAGATGAAAAAGTGTATTAATAGCAACTGAAAAAAGTGAATGAAGCAAAATCTGCTTAAATACGCCGCAAGCTTAAGAGCTTGGCAAGCAACGCCTGTGATTGAAACTGCGAAACGCTGATTACTGCACACCAAACGCGATGTCTCGGGTTGCAGAGACGTCACCAGCGGGGTGTCCGACCCGTGACTCCGGTACTACGTCACTGGAGACTGATCACTGATTACAGAAACTCTTCCAACAGCAGTGAGAGTGGATCAAGAGGGAAGAACGTGATCATCCACAAGTTTGACCTTCACCCTTGAATCCATCAGCCTGTGTTTGAGTTATTACAGTAGAATAGAGTACAATCCCTTTTAATCCTCCTGATTCGTCATACATCTTGCAACCAGTTTTTCATCATTTTGAGTGTAATCCCCTTGCGGAGAGGCTTGAGGAGTAGAAGAGTAGGAACTGGGTGATTTTCGTGTCCCGTCATCTTTGTGTTTGGCTCTATAATGCTGTTAGATGACTTCCTCCACCAGGTCACAGTAGCTCGGAGTCAGAAGTGCAAGAGGCAAACGACCCATGTGAGCTGGCACCGCATCAATACTTCCTACCAATAAGAAGTTTCTATATGGTGACATCATCAGCCCAGGGAGAGCCCCACAGCAGATCGCTAGAAAATCCCTGACATGGGGAAAGATTATCGAATGGTCTAGGTCATGCTCTCTGCTTCCTGCATCCCTTTTTCTCTTGGCAGTGGTTACTAGCATCCCCCTTATTCAGCTACTATTGGAAACACCCTCATAAACAACTGCCTCACAAGCTCAGCCTGCTGCTTTTGTGTTGGGTCCTCAGGTTGGTGTGGGAAACCCGCTACGAGCCAAGCGCCGAGCCCAGTCGGGGTGTGATGGAGCGAGGGGGAAGCCTGTTTGGGCCCGTGCTCTCCAGGCTGTTGTCTGTCTTTGCTCCAGCGCCAGCAGCAGATGCAGAGCGGTGCAGCCAGGATCACCATTACATGCAGTGGGACAATACCTGTTCTGACAGAAGGCTCGCCCACCCCCAGAGCACAACCCTCGGAGGCTCGCTGTCCAATTCCTCGTCTGCCTGCACCTTAACTGTTCCAGCATCCACCCGACATTAGAGTGAATGATTTCCTCTCTTCTCTTTACACTCGTTAGCGCTAATTGGGAATAAATGCGGGGAGTGCAGGGGTAAGTGGTTATTGTCATATTCTTAGTTATTCATACTGTCGTTTTTTTTTCCTACAAAGCCCTGTACTTTTCATATTCATTTGTGCTGCAACATAAATGTTTTCTGCAATTTCCCTCCTTGGCGTGAAAGGTTGTTTATGAGCTTAAGAGAGATGCAGAACAGGTGGTAAGTTCTCCTTCAACATATGGTCTACGGGTTGAGAGATGAACTAAAATAAGATGCTGCATTCAGACTGTTGAAATATGGATTCATGCATTTGCTGCTGTAAAGACTTGGACTGCCTTTTCACTCAATATCTGAGAGGGCTATAGCACTGCCCTACTTTTGGACCATAATGCACTTTGCAGAGCGCTTTTTCTCCACACACATTCACATATCTTAATGACACTGTGTCATTACTCATGTCCCCATCCTCCAATTCTATATGTAATGCAGGAGATGAGAGAAAATGTTTTATGGCCTACGATTCTGATGATTTGTGCCCCTGCTGACAGTCTCAGTCGGAAGCCTTATTGGTTCCACAACAAATAGGCAATATTGAATGGAGGGTTGGGACATGTTCTCCAGGGGGAGTGGGACCAGAAACCGATTTGTCACCTGGCGCTGGTTGCTATGGAGATAGATGATATCTTCCACACCATGATGGAGCCCACGGGATGTAGAAATGGATGGGGTAGAAATGGAGAGTGGGTGGATGCTGACAACCCTTCACTCTGCTTGAGACTCTAATATGACAGGCAGTGCGAGGCCATTTGCAAAGCTCTTTGTTTAACCCCAATGATGAGGGTGGTTGCCTCCCCCTCCCCCCCACTCCCCTCCCCTACAACAGTGCTCCCTCCTCGACCAGGCACCAGGCACTCTGGGACGTAATTGCAAGGGAGGGAGAAGACTGTACGCTCCTTTTAATGTGGGGGTGGAGGAGAGAGCAAGGCAATTGTTAGGGAGAGCAGTTCCCAGTTGAATGCTTTTAATAAAAAACGTTCCCTGGATAACAAAAAAGAGGAGGAGCCGCAAATCAAAGAGAGCGAAATGAGAGTGGTCAAGGTCGGCTTACACTCAGATCCCTGATGTGTGCGTGCTCCCTCTTGAGTTCATTTTCAGAGGTGCTGTCTTTGCAGATGTCTTGAGAACCTCAGCCGCTGCTTTGTTTACAATGATCATAGTAATAATGATGATGTATGACGGGGGGGGGGAATCCCCTACCAGTTTGAGGGGATCCCAGGACCCCGGTTGCTCTATAAAACGTTTATTTGACTTTCCAATTCCATCTTCAGCCACAGAGGATTAAATAATAAATGCCCGGGGCTTTATCATCTGGGACATCGATCCAATCTAAATCAAGAGTTCACAGCGCCTCCCCTCTACCCATCATGCAAGAGGACCTGACTGCACTTTACAGCAGTTTTGAAGAGCCCTTGGGATTTTTCAATAAGCGTTGCTGGTTTTAAATGGCCCCCAGGCGTGCCGTAAGAGGAAAGGTGAAGGGTTCGGCCTGTGTCGCCCAACAGTGGCCCAATTTGCATTCCAGGAGAAATCTCAGCAAAAACTGACAACCTGACGCTCTTTAATTGCACCTCTTGGGATGAAAGGGAAACATAAGGAAGAGATGCTCGTTGGGGAATGGGGAAATTTTTTTTCGTAAAAGGACAAAACGGCCATAAGATAAAGGTCAGGGGAAAACTGCAAACCGTCTTGTGCCGTATAGAAATCTGCTAATTTTTGAACAGGGACAGCGAACTGCCAAAGAGCAGCCTGCTGGCCGATCCCCTTGACAGCCATAGGGCAGCTACTGTTATAAAAATATCTCTGGAGTGCAATATCTACTCAGTGGGCGAGGGAGGACCGGCTGTGACGACTGACATAATGTTCTTTTCTCCGGCACAATCATGGACCTGGTCCCCCAGTACCTGGTGGGCTACGGGGTTGGCTCGGTATATAATGTGCTGTGTGCTTAAGTTAGTGACCCACATATGGAGGCATGGGGGGAATGACGTCGCTCACAGAGGGACGAACATCTTAATCTGCCATTAAGGCTCTGGGACTGGTTCTCGCTTCAGAGTGGAGGAAGAGCTCTAATGACAATGGGAAATTAGTTCCTCATGTCCTATTCGTAAAATCCATAACAGTGGCAGAGGAGGAGGTCTAAAGAGGTCTAATGGATGTGAGCTGAGAGCCCTCACTCTATCAGAAACAGCAAAGATAATAAAATGGATTTTATTTATAGCCGTATTTTCTTGTATCCACACAGCTATCGCGTTGAAATGTGCGGCAGGCAGATCGAGATATCATTTTGCTGATCCTGCATGATTCAACGCAATATTTTGATTGCTCGCAAATTCATTTTGTTGAAAATCACAAGAGCAACATGGTGTGCAGCGATTCCTATCACAGTCCAAACAGGAACGAAGAAGGGGATTTAGTGTCGGGGACCACGGCGGTTTGTGAGGACGTTTTTGTGCCAGTCATTCCTGGAGCCTGCCTAACCTTCGTCTTCACAAGAGGCTATAGCACAGGAGGCCAATTAATCTCCCTCCCCCTCTTTGTTGCAAAAAAAAAAAGCCCAAGGTTTCAAGGACACAAGATGGGGAGACAGAGTTGACATGAGGGACTCTTTCTCCAGCTATTTCCCAGACTGGTAACAAAAGAAGAGGAGAGAAACACTTCTTGGAGACGGTCCAAGAGCCAGAGACTCCTTCGCAACGGGAGTGCTCCTTACCTTCCTTCCAAGATGGGAGGAAACTCAACCGTCCTTATAGAGCCATAGTGGAAAAAAGATGAACAACAAAAACAATCTGTCCAACCTGATTTGTTTCCTGCTACATGGTGGTGAATGGCAAGATATACAGAAGGCAAACAAGGATAAACACAAACTTGTAGCGTTGGCTCTTCCAGCGTGGCCACAAGCTGGTTGGTTTCAAACAATGCTAAAAGCTGTATTCAATTAAATTATAAAAAAGATAGCAAACCTCAGCCAACTAAGTAAGAACACATAACAACCAGACCAATCAAAATAATGTACATTCCTGCTCTTGCTGTCTTGGCTTTGTTTGTCTTGGCTTGGACTAGCTTGCTTTCTTACCAGTTTCTTCTAGCATCACGTCTTCACTTGGCCAATAAGTTTCCGGTTCCCCAGATATTCCCCTGTTCCTGTTACGTTGTTATCAGCATCATCATCATCGTCATCATTCAAACCCAGCGAACACCAGTCTATCTGTCCTAGGGCTCCAATCAGGCTCGCTCAGAGATACGCTGGAAATATAGACCCATCGCTACTCTACTGATATTTTTAGTTAATGCTCCGCATCGTAAAAACTAGGGCAAGAGAGCTCTGGGAGCCAAACATTGAAAATAATTCACTGCACTTATGTGCTTTGGCTGGCAAGTCTTGCACAGTTAAAAAGTGTCCCGGAACGACTTCGCATCGCTTTCCCACACTCTCCTGAATCTCCTCATATCGACACATGGGGGAAAAAGTGTTTCCCACTGGAGCTCCTAAACTCTTCACCTCTTCCTTTGCTCTATGCATTCTCCTTCAAAAGAGATATGGAGGTTAGCGCTGCCCTCGCCCTCCAATATCCGCCTGCCCGTCATCTGTCTCGGTCTGAAATGATCTGTGATGGGACAAGCACCCCTCTCTGGCCAAGAGCCTGCTGGCAGGACTTTACAGAGGAAAACAGAGAAGAGGAATTCAGACAAAGCAAAAAGTAGGGGAGGGAGAGGCAGACAGTAAAATGGTAAAAATGGTAAATGGCTGCATTTATATAGCACTTTTATTTTTATCCATTTTATCCAAAGCGCTTGTAAAGTGCTTTGGATAAAATGCCTCTCATTCACCCATTCACACACACACTTAGGCTAGTGAGCTACCAAGCTATCCAAGGTGCTGGCCTGACCATCGGGAGCGATTTGGGGTTCAGTGTCTCGCCCAAGGACACTTCGACATGCAGACTGGAGGAGCTGGGGATGGGACCGCCAACCTTGTGGACAACCTGCTCTACCACGGAGCCACAGCCGTCCCACAGTAGACAGAAATAAAGGCAGTGAAAATAACGATGGTTAATGGTTAGGGGTATTGATGCTGTGGAAGAGCACTGGCCAAGTGCAAGGTATGACATCCTCTAGATTTACACTTGGCTATAACACCAACCGTACATCTAGGAGCCTCAGGCTGGTGACGTCAGAGGGAAACTTAGTGAAGGCCTATTGCGTAACAGAGCTCCCCAACCCTCCTTCTCCTGCCCCGCTTGACCAACAATTTCCCCAGTGGTACATTATTTCTCATGACTGCAGCCTAGATCACAATTTGTAAGGAAGAAAACACTCAAAACGTGACATTTTGATGCCTTATTTTAATGGACAAACCCTCTGTACAGTGCAATAACAATAATAAAGATTCTATAATATAGATATATGTATATAACACTATAAAACAAACTCGTTTTTTTTTTTTCTTTGAACACACATTTTTATTTTTTCATACATTTCTGCTTCCTCGCTGTTAGAGAACAAAACATGGCAATACAAAATCTTAAAAGGTTGCAGCATTGTTGAAAGTAAATACCCCCAGTTTTCTGTGTCTATTGGCCCGAAGCGAAACAGAATTTCAGTCGGTTCTAAGGATGTATTTTAGACGACAAAAGGAGTAAGGAGAAGAGAAATAAGTAGCGTGTCAAAGTCATCTTGAGACATAAAGACATTAAGACATAAAGAAGAAGAAATATTTTCAGCCTTAGGTCATGACAAGAGGGGAAATGAGGGGTTATAGTAGAAAGAGAGAAAGGGAGAAAGGGAGGGAGGGTGAGGGAAAGTAAAGTAAAGAGATAGAGAGCATGTCAGAGAACAGAGGGAGCAAGGGAGGCACTGCAGCCTCTCTTTGGTTTGGGGCTGTACTTCAAACTGAGACGATGTTCTGGTGACGCTCAGCATATTGACATGCTTCTGACAAGCACGCTAACGGTGGATACAATCTCGCCGCATCTCTGTTTTCTCATGGGATTAAATTAAAGAACACAGCATCCAATTTCATACCTGGCTTCTCCCACCACATTTCACAGTGTGACATTTACTCACTAGCATGATGCCCTCTCTCTCTCTCTCTCGCTCTCTCACACTCTCTCGCTTTCTCTCACTTTCTCTCTCTGCTCATGGATAATGCGCTGCATAGAAAACAAGGGGTGGTGGAGAGGAGGAAAACAATGCCATCTTTACACGGCATGGAAATATATTTGCTCATGAGATTAACAATATTGGGTTGAAGGACGCCGCTGCCCTTCCCCCACTCTCGGAGAACAAGCTATTATTCGGCGATACCGCTGGAGACGGCTTACTTAGTTGCAGCTTGTATTGTTTGGTATATCTGTTGGATCTGCATTAAGGTACACTGCTCAACGGGTAGCTGCGCCACACAGATAAAGATGGCAATTAACGACTAGAAACTGAGGATTAGACTATACGCATTTGGAGAGACCTTTGGCCCCAATAGCAGTTTTGTTCGAGACATCGACTGTTTGAAAAAAGTGACACTTACAAAATGATTCATAACACGAAATTCCAGAAAATAAACTCTAGAAATACCTGGCTGTTGAACCCGGAAGCAACCACGCCAAACCCTTTTCTGAGACGCCGTTGGAGAGCTGTAAGTGTTGACCGAAACAAATCCTTGCAACTGACCGACTATGAAGTATAACATTGATCAAATCTGCAGATCGATGCCGGTAAAGCCCATCAGCAGTTGTTTCTCACTCAGAATAATACCTTGCATGACAGCGCTGCCAGTGGGCAATGCCTTCATAACTCATACGCTTCGTTTTTTACCTCACGTAAAACTAGATCTACAAATTTCTATCAACTTGTTTGCCTCTGATTCAACTAACTAAACCTTTATTCAACAAAATATCAGACTAATGAAACTAAATGAATCAATTTGAAACGTTTTTTCCCTCCTAACCCACTCCATCCCTTCTGCTAAAAGCTTCCTCCTCCTCACCGTGTTATCGTGCAGGTGAGTAATCAAATGTGTGAAATTAGTTTTGATAGAGTTTTGATTGTGCTCACTGGGTAAAAGCAACATCCATCTAAATGTTGAGTAGAGCGCTGGATGAGGAGAGACATTCACACTTGGACTAATAGGGTGGAGAAAATTTGATTTTGTACAATTCAAAAAATTCTTCCATTTAAAGCCAGAAGAAGATATTTGTCGGAAAAGTAATGGAAATATAAAGATATTGCATTTAGCCTTGGAGAAATGTCATTTTTAAACTCTTTCTCTCAGTGTTCAGAAAAAAATGAGAAATTATATATTTTTTTACATTTGGGATCCTCTATATTTTTGTGAAAGTAATAGTAAATGACAAACTTTAGGTAACAATATTTTTTCAAAATGGATTATTGACTGTTTTGGAATAAAACTTCATTTCTAGATGTGATCATTATTGTCACATAAAGGTTTATAATTGGGTCTAGAAACAATCCTGATTCATTTGTTGGTAGATGAGAACATAATCCTAGCTTGATTGCTTTGGCATGTGATAGATAACATATGAATTACGAAGAGCCACCCTCTCCATCCCCGCCATATGGCAGATGTAGTGAGATCAAATATGGTGGAGAGGTTCTGCATCATCGACTTCATAATCCTGAATCCCCGAAGAGGAGATGGAAGAGGAAGTCAGGTGTGGCAGACAATACCGGTCCAATCTTCATTAAGAGCTGATCCGCCTTTTATTAAGGGCTTTACTGTGGGATTTCCCTCCAGCCCGGCAGTGTGGGAACTGACTGATATGCTCCAGTGCAGAGGACCTGAGGACCCCTCTGGATCTGCCTCCAATTAGAGACTGTTAGAGACTGTGCCACCACTGGAGGGTTATGAGGTTTCCCATATGATCGACAGCCAGAGGAGATATGGAGACACAAACAGGTGTGACTTGTTTAACCTTAAATCAGCTCGACAGAGATAATGAGGCTGGTAGATCAACAGCTCATTGCTGCTGCTGTCAATAAGTGATGCTTGCACTTGAAATCTTGAACATGTCTCTCATATGATGCCTGTGTTCAGACCTCTTTTGAGCTTGAGACCTTTCTAGAAAAAAGGTCACGAGACATAAAACACAAAACATACCACATGACCGGTGTGGCGTTTCTGCAACTCACCAAACATGTTGCCAATATGTCCGTTCCTTGTCAGAGGCCGCAGCTCGTTCTTGCCCCAGGCGTAGCGCTTGTAGTTGTCCCAGGCAAACTTCATCATCTGCAACATAAACACAGGGCAGACACACCGGTCACCGGGCTGGTAGCGAAGCAACCTTCCAACAAACCCAGATGTAATTAAACTGGAACGGCCAAAGCCAATGGCGTATTGATCAGGACTGGATTAAGGACAAGCACGCAATTATCATACAAACCATGGTGCTAAACACTGGGATTGACACTTCCCCCCGCGGTGAGCCCCTTCTAAATAAAGGTTTGAGTGATGTGACCAAGATGAAAAGATAGATTAGACATCTGAAGAAGGAACGTCTTCTGAAATCGATGGCCTCCATCCCTCCCTAATATGCTACAGATGAAGTGATTTGGATGTGATTTGCAAAACAGAAGTGAATGGTGTTTGATGCGGTACGAAGGGAGAGCAAGATGTGGAAGTGAGGGATGAAGAAAAGGGAATTTACTGATTCCAGCTGAAAAGCCCGTAGCGATTCATTTCCGCCTGCAGTGACACACAGCTCAACTGTAATTAGTGGAGCGGCATGTGAGGGGATGTAGATTTACTCAAATGCATGACTATGAAAACAGACAACACAGAGAAAAAAACGTTTCAGGCAATACCCGTGTAAATGTTCACTTCTCTAGGGGTTGTAGACAAGCCAGCCGTCCATATTTCTTATGATTTGTCTTTTACCGCGGCGTGGTCGCCACGCTATCAAACTTTGTAATCATGTGGTAAAAGTAATTTTCCACAAATCATGTCTGACTTTTCCACTCTGTGGGTTTGGGTAACATGATGTAATTTGTATTGTCAATACTGCAAGAGACTCCCAGCGCTCCGGAGGTGGGCTCACAGCAGCATCTATCTCAGCCTCAGTGACACACAGGCAACATCCATCCGATTAGCTCTGACAAGGCCTCCAGCGGAAAATCCTCTCATCCAAAAAGCCCATTATGGACACCTCAGACAAATACGGTGCAAGAGCCCGTTCTCACAGTGTCCATATCCGACGGGAGACACATTGTTCAAGATCTAAATGCTCAGCAAATGGTTCTGGAAAACAACGAGCTGAGAGTGGAGGGGAAAAAATGGTGCATCTTCTGCCATTCAATTATTTTGAGGCTATTGAGTCAGTTCAGTGATTTGGCATTTGTCATGCCCCGATAAATTTGTATTGAACTCATAGACCAGAAGGAACAGCCCAGTCTGCATTAGGATCATCTTTGCTTTGTGTCCGTTGGCTAGTAAGAGCGGCATTTCAGGTTTTGTAGCTTTTCGAGTTTCAATTTGGAGAGGGACACCAAATTGGAGCAGGCAGCGTATCAAATGGTGCTTTTTCCAATTCCCGCCTTCAAACAAAACAAACGATTTATGTAGCAGCAATCCCAGCGAATGTGAAAAACAAGCCCAAACTATGATGATGGGGACTAGCGCCAACGGTATTGATGGTGGAAATATGTTCGCAAAGTTAATCGTTTTCTCAAGAAAGTGGAGAACGAACAAAAATAGCCAAAATGCCAGCCTGAGTGAGTCCTGAGCAGAATGTTCTTTCTCATAGAATGAAAATCATCAGCATTTCAAATGTCTCAGGTTTCATTTGAAATTCACTCCATCTTTTATAATGCCAGTCTGGCTGTGTTCTCCAGGGGCTTTAAAAGACGGAGAACAAAAGTAAAGGGGAGAAAAAAAAAAAAAGAAGTTTCTCTACAAATGCAGCATTTGGTAAATGTTAGAACTCCGCGGCCACTTTTGTTTCTTCTGAAGGATGTTGTGACATATAGTCTTAGCAGAGAAGAAACAAATAGCATGATAAAACATGCCAGGGAAGCAGAACTTTATCACCAGCATCAAATAAATGGGGGGAAACTAGAAAACAAAGGCAGATGGTGCACAGACAGCATGACTATTAGGCATAGAGAATGGGAAATATCAGCATGAATCAGTGTAACATAACTCTAACCTTCCAGATGCTATCTTTTCACTTTTTACAAGATCACGGCTATTTAGATATTTAGATGTACATCAGCTTGGAGAATCACTGTGCCGACAATTACCTAAAGAACCGTTACAGTAGCTTGCCAAACAGTATATCACCGCGTTGTGTAATAGCCTTCTAGCCGGTCTGGAGGCTCGACTGTAAGCGTCAGTAAACAGCGCTTGGCTCGGCTTCCTGCTAAAAGATGACGGTCCATTCCACTGGAGGGCAACAGACATTCAGCATTGTGTTTTCATAGCACTGGCGTTGTGCTCAGCGGGGGGGTCAAAGTGTGGGAGGACCGGGGGTCACAGCCGCGAGATCGCTGGAGTAACAACACATCGCCGCGACACACAAACACAATGCTGATCAATTGCTGCTGCCACAGCCGAGCGCGCTGCCCCGAAGGCTGTCTTTTGAAGAGAAAAAATGTATGTGCATCATTTCTAGGGGGCACATAAAGCAGACACACAGTCACAGACTGACAAGACATCGACGGCTCACTAATTGTCTGGTTGTCGAGCAAAGCGGATCAATAATTGAACACAGACAGTGATTAAAATGAATCAGGGATTGACCCGGGTGACAACCCTGAGGTCAAATGGCATGTGCTGCTGGTCATGTGCACAACAATGCCCAGATTATGACGGAGACACAAGTGGTTGCATCAGGGGTTTAATCAAAATCAGGAAGAGATGTAATATCACTGATCAGATCAAACACACGACGGGTTTAGTAAATCCTTGCCTCGATATTCATTCACCTTCATTCATTCAGTTTCCTTTTTATGAGAAAATGTATTGTCTGATCTTTTGCTGAAATGAACTCAAGGGTGTAAACTTTCAAATGTCTTTCTAATCAGCTCTAAATAACTTCATAAATAACCATAAATAAAAGGGAACATCTGTCTGTCTCTAGAAGGTAGAACAGAACAATATTGTGGACAGCAGGAAATCCAACATATCTCCAGTGGAGAAGATAATACTCCCAAAGGAGATGAGACCATTAGCTTAGCGCTGGTTCCCTTCATCCTCAAAAAGCCTAGCATACCCCCCCCCCCCCCCCCCCTTTGTATTGTTTGGAGCAGCAGCAAGGCTTGCCGGAGAGAAAACCCGTATGGTGTCAGTGTGGGTGTATACAAGAAGATCACAACGTAGAGGTAGAAAGTATTTGATCATGCCGCCTCGCTGAAACCATACGATCATTCAATTCTGATCTAAGAGTTGATCTGACAGCTATCTGAGGAAGGTATTAAATCACACGGTATGAAAGCACGTACAGATGTGTTTCTGTGTTATCCGTGGAGAACAGAAAGCCGATCTACACCGTCGTTCCAGGCATATCAACTGGTCTTACCCTTATAAAACTTGATCCTCCCATATTTGGAGGGTGTGGATCTGCCTGTTGTATACTATAAGCACCAGGTGTTCCTCTTTGATGGATGTGCTTGTCGCCAAACACAAGGCTCTAACAAACCGCTTCTTTGTGTTTTCAAATCTGTTGGATCCACGTTTTGCTACCTTCATTACTGCCTATTTGCACAAACAGAAAGTCTCCGAGGTGCTCACACCCCCAGATCACCCGTTTGTGAGAGGCACACGCCGCTACGTAAATGCGTGAGTCGTGTGCTATAAATCATGACAGGGTGTGAAGAAAAAAGCAGGATTAAAAGGGCTATTTTTTTCCCATCAATCACAGCAGAGGTAGGGAATAATACCCAACGAGGTGCCGACGTTTAACAATTTGAATGGCTGACACAAAGTCTGAGAACCATCTGGCACCGAGCGGAGAGGCAGAGGAGATAATTAAAACTGAGATTTCTCCCAGACCATTGTGTAAAATAAAATGAAATATAAACTATCTTCAAAAACAAAAGGCAGTGTTACAGTATATATAGTATATACAGAATATAGCATAGGGGATGTTGTGAGAGTGAAGGGTCTGACTTCTGGAGGTACGATGAAGTGATGCGGTGAGTCTTCTCAATGGCTTTATAGGACTTCTTACGAAAGCAGCACAGTCTTTGTTTCAATATACACACGACAACATCGGCTACCACAATGCATACATAATCCGATTTTCAGATGTAACACATTCAATTCCACGGATTTACCCCCGTAATATCCTGTAAAAGTTGGTTCATTGTAAACGCGGTATCCATGAACAGGAACAGGAGAAGACATCCTGGTGTTAACTGGTGGGCTGGAACACGGTGTAGCTTTTTTCTGGACAACTAAATTACAGGCAAATCTTCTGCTTAGTGCACAGCAAGGGTCCTCGCCACCCTGAGATCAGCAACTTCTCTGTTTATGCCCTTCAAGGCGCCTCTTGCTTTTGCAACTCAGAGCACACCAAGTGCGACGTTGAAAAAAATGCAAAAGGCAACAAAAGGCAAGATTACAATGAGTGAAAGAAAACTGATCAGTGCATCAGTCTGCATCAAGTGCTGAAATGAAACCTGAGACTAACATGAAAGATGGATGGTGCTAGAACATGAGGTGATGCATGTGATAAAAAGAGGGGAGATCCATTCACAGCATGTAGAGATCCAGCAGCGTGGCTGGGAGAGTAGCTGGGCTATCAGCAGGGTGTGAGCTCGTCTTCTCCAACCATACCGTGGATGGGTTGACAGAAAAATAGCATAAAAAAGCTTGAAGATCTTAGATTCTCAACGTTGTCTAACCTGGGAGCTTCATCCTCCTCTGCTGCAGGTAACAAGCACCGAGCTGTAATCTGCTAGTTAAGTTGCACTCAAGCACACGCCTGTTCTTGGGAAAACTGTAGGAAATAATTTCTGAACCAGGCTAACTACTGAGTAAAATGGGCATGCCTACACGCCCCACATGCAAGCTTCACACCACCAGGGTTAGGGGTTTGATTCCCACTGGGATTATCCATGCTGGAAATGTATGCAATCGTGGTACTGTCATCCACCAAACAGCCTATGAGATCAGAGGCACGCTCTGCCCTGCATGCTGTTATGATGACTTCAGGAAAGACATATCACCTCCAGTGGGTCTCACCCTACTACCTGGGGTGAAAATCACACTCTGCATGCCCTTCATACCTTCTTTCATTCATTCCATTTGCTTCTGACATTTGGATTAAAGTGTTCTTCACAATAAGATGCAACTGTGGGAGAGCAGGAGACATGTGCTACTGCAGCAATATAATTGTCATTTCAATTCCCTTACAACATAAAATAATGGTGATCATTCTCTCATTCACTAGTTCTAATCTTCACCTCAAGATGAAGAAGAAATGGAAGAAAAATATGTATCACATTGCCAAGTTGCTAGTGGAAAAACAATCATCTCTCCAGCATTTAATCCCACGTAGCCCTTCATGGACACTCACTGTTTCTTAGCAGGGGAGATGAAATATGTCGAGGCATGAGCATGGCAAGGCAGCTGTTTGGGCCACTTGTTGTCATCATACCCAGTCCCAAACCGACAGTACTCACATCTGATCCGTGGAGCTGCTGCTTCGTAACACTGTCACTCGTTCTGAATACTTGACTGAGTCGATCAGTCAATCAGCCAGTCAGTCTGTCAATTCGTCACAGTCCGCTTCTCTTTTACTCCCTCAAATTGAGATACTGGAGGTGTTTAGGTTACGAGCATCCCATTCATAGTTGCATCTGCTGTGTAGTTGCATAGTTGCACAAGCTAGCGACAGCTGCCAGACAAAGTTTTGAATTGCCTGCATTGCTGCATAAATGGCTCCTAAAAAAGATCTGATCCTAACCTATCATATCATATCTGATTCTCATGACATCATAACGATAGATAAACACAATGGGATTTAACAAATAACACACACAAAAAGTAGTATTGGACATATTGTTCAAACATTGACAGCCTAAACTGGAACAAGTATGTGAACCTCGAGGATAATGACTTCTATGAAAGGGGGTAAGTGATGTCAGGTGATGCATGAGATGACATTCAAGGTTAGAGGTGTCCTGTCATATATACACCCCAACAAAGTTTGATTACCAACAGAGTCTGATCTCCAAAAAACAGAAGTGGAAAGTGTTGAAGTGGAATATGCCCTGGTCAAAATACATTTCAGAAGACCTCCGCTTGTTGAGGCTCGTGAGGCTGGAAAAGGCTACAAGAGCATTTCCAAAGGCTTGGGCCCCCATCAGTCTACAGTCAACAGTTTGTATACAAATGGAGAAAATGCAGTGCCATTTCTACTCTCCCTAGGAGTGGGTGTCAGAAAGAGCACAGCACAGCAAGAGCACGCCACATAATGGTCAAGGAGGTGACAAAGAACCCTCCGCTACGAATCCGCAGGGATCTCTTGAACTTCCACAAGGCCACAAAAAGAAAAATACTAAACAAGAGTGGTGTTCATGGGAGGATACTGCAAAAAAAACTGCTGCTGGAACAATGTTAGTGTGGACAGATGAGACAAAAATTGAACTGTTTGGCAAAAGGGCACAACGATATGTTTGGAGGAGAAAAAAACACTGCATATCAACAGCCAAACCTCATCCCAAACATCAAGCATGGTGTAGGGAGCATCGTGGTGTGGGTCTGCTCTGCTGCCTCAGGGCCTGGAAGGATTGCCATCATTCAGGGATCAATGAATTCCAAATTGTATCAGGAAATTCAACAGGAGAGTATCAGGGTAACGGTCCGTGATCTGAAGCTTAACAGAGGTCGGGTCATGCAGCGTGACGATGACACCAAACACAAAAGCAAATCTACGACAGAACGGTTCGGAAAATTAGCGCTTTGGAGCGGCGAAGTCAGAGTCCTGACCTTAACCCTGTTGAGATGTTGTGGCGTGACCTGAAGCAAGCCGCTCATGCAAGACACCTCAAACATGAATTGAAACAGTTCTGAAAGGAGGAATGGTGTAAAATACCTCCTAACCGTTGTGCAGGTCTGCAGAGCAACTACAGGAAACATTTGTTTGAGGAGCTTCCACCAGTCACTAAATCTCTGTGTGTTAAATCACATTGTGTTTATCTACTTTTATGACTTAGATGACATTATTTTAGTGGCCATTCATACAGGAATGCAGGTAATTCAAAAGGGTTCCCAAACCTGCTGTATGTGCTTCTCCATTTCATTTTGTACACTCACAACGGAGCACTGTCTCTCTTCCAGAGCTATCAATCAAACGCTGCTGACCGGAGCACCTCTCCGTTCACCAAGACACTGTGGATCATTTCACACCACATAACGAGAGTCCCATAAATATACATGAAGCATGCCTGAAGATCCTTTTGGCGCCTTTCCTTCCTTCCCTGCACATTTTTGTAATGCGATTGTTATGTTTGCTGCCATGAGCGAGCCTTCCTTTTAATCTGAGGAGGCTTGAGTGGATCATGGGTAATAAATCACCCCGGCATCCCGGTACGCCGGCGTGGCAGCTCCGAGACAACGCTGCGTTAACGAGGTGCTGTGTCATCACCTGAAGCCAAAGGGACCTTTGGCAGAGAAAACACAGAATCAGCTCACCCCCTCTTCTTCCCCCCTAAACTTCCCACCTTACCTCCCCCGTCTGCCCCATCACAGCTTCCTCCTCGCTCCAGTGTTAGACCTGTACTGGAGCGGAGCCATTTCCGGCCTGTTAAAAACACATTTATGGTCAGCAGCGACAGCAGCCTTGCAGGACTCTGCAGGCCACCGAGGTCTCATCCTGAATCAGCAAAACACCGCGGTCAATTACCAGCAAGTCCCAAAACAAGAGGGAGAGGGAGAGGGAGGGTGAGGGAGAGGATACCGGCAGCACTGAGCTGCAGATCATTCATGCATGGAAATAATGGATGTCTGGAATCAATCTCTTTTGCCCACCAAGCACAGTTGTAAATCCTATTAGAGATATGCTGAATGTTTAAATCACTGATCAAACGAACCAGGGTGTTGCAGAAGTGATAGTTTGGTTCAATTCAATTAAAACCCTAATAGTTTCAATAGTTCCTATTTTAGAAAAGGGGCCTTGTCCTGTTTGGAAACCGTTGCTCCAGTCAACAGTAGAACTAGCAAGTCATTCAGGACGCCGAACCTCCAATAGCTAAAAGCAACAAAGTAATTGTGCACCTGGAATATAACAGATTTTTGATTCACAAATGTATGCACCGTGCTTGTAATATACAAGAACCATGAGTCAGCAAGCTGTGATATATACATACAAAATGCTTCCACCCAGCTGCTGGCACACCATTTGTGCAAACCATTGGGCTGTAAACTGAAGATTCCTTTTATTGTGAAAGTTCCTTGCAAATTATAACAAGACAATTTGCTTCCATGGAGTATTTCTGTGTTTTCTGTAGCATTATTTTCCTGACACCAATTAGTTTCCATTTCTAATTAAATAAAACTGGTTCATTCCACTGGAAACATTGAAACTAATGACTCAATTACAAAGTCAAGCCAGTATAAGTCTTCACATTGTAAATCCACTATAGTGTATGTACAGTATTCCTGTATCTCTCTCCAGCAGATACCTTCACCACTCTCATTAGGAGCAATGTGTGGCCTGTGCCAAGTCCTCTCCCGAGTCTCTCCCACTGCAGGGCTGAGACTTCCAGTGTGCCATGAAAGATTCATGCCAGGAGAGGGAGAACAGCCACGAGGAGCCTATTAAAATGTCTGGAGTCAGGTCCCGAATTGTTGGGGAGGCAGACCTGGAGTATTAACGCGTCTAAAAGGCCCCAGAAGACCCCACTGATGAGCAATGAGGAGGAAGAAAGATACGACACCAGAGTCTTGAACAGACCCAACTAAGCCTTTAAAACAGTACTAAAGGCACTTAGATCAGAAACACTTACATTGCCAAGAACAATGTATGAGCAGGACTTTGTCTTGGTGGCAAATGGTGCGGAGACACATTGACAACTCTGTAGTTTCACAGTATATACTAGGAAACTTGGTACAGTCAGTGTTCATGGGCAACATTATAGGAGGGGCCACAAGCAACACTAGTGGGTTAGGGTTATATGGTCACCTGGGAACAAGTAGGTGGGCAGACCACCATCCTCTAATGGGCGTAGGGAAGGAGAGGACAGGGCTGTTCAGGGAGCCACGGCTGGAGATGCCACTGGGTTAGTGTGTCGGGCTAACAATGACAGGAACTACAGACCAGCTGACTGTATGCATTACAACTTTTAAGGACACGAATGCAAGCCCAAACAGAATCTGCAGGATTTGTTTCAATATACAAAACGTTTTCAAAGAAAATGCAGAATTCACACATCTCCCTTATATTTTCAGACATAAATGCCAGAACAAAAAAAAAGGAAATGTCTGGATAATCTCTTTGGGTCTTGACAACAGTCATGAGTCAGAGTGGAACCCTGGCTGAAGCGTTGGATTAACACTGGTTAAAATTGAGTCACTCTTTCTTTAGTAGCATTGCATTCCAGAGAGATTTTGCTCTGCACAAGGACACACACGGCTCCAGTCCAACAGTCTTTCCCCCTTTGCAATTTCCTTGGATCGCTGAGCCAGCCCAATCAATAGACCCTGCGAGAAAAGTTGATGGAAGGCGAAAACGAGTCGAAACAGTAACTTTAGGTGTGAGTTACACCTCCCCTCCCCCTGCCATCCTCCCCTGCTCTCTTCTCAAAGGAGGCTGGTTAATAAAATTGCAGGAATGGCACCGAAAAATGAGCTGTTTGTGGAAATAAATACATACCATTACGGAGCTTTTATTTTTAGAAAGAGTACGGCAGGATGGCGGGGGAAGAGGAAGAGGGTGATGAAAGAAGGACATACAGAGAAGTGGAAAATAATTTGTGAGCAAGAAATTGCCAATTTGAGTTGGCTGCCTGCGGATAGGATTCCACTTTGGGAAACACGCTGTGTGTTTTTGTGTGGGTAATGACAGCAGGCCTGCCATGCTTATTAGAGCTGGATTCACAATGCCCCCCCGTAGAAACCTCCGCCACGTGTTTCACCGTCCATCCGGTAGTGTAACAACTGTAGGAAGAATTTCAGCAAGAGTTGAAGTGCAAGTGGATCGGTTTTTAAATACACCAGGGAGGCAAAAGGGGGCAACATTAATAGCTTTTTACCAAATGTAGGGTAAGACAGGGAGAGCTGGCTTTCTATAAAAGTACTACGATTCTGATCTCTCTGAAGACGAGAGGCTGATGACCTGTTTTCTACTGGTGTTACCTGTCTGGCTGGTGTCACTTTCAGATGCGTTTCTCCTTCAGTCTGGAGATTGATGTGCAAATCACACCATAGACAGTTTTGTCACATTGCTCTACTGTCCCAGTCAGGCTGGCAGACCACCAAGTCTCTGAAAACGTCTTCCTCCACGGGCCGTGTCAATAAAGCAGAATAATACCATTCACTCACAATGTTTGGCAGTTCTGAGCCATGCAATTTTATGCAGTGTCAATCACAATATTTCCCTGTGGTGAGCTGACCATCATGACTTTGCCAGTCCACAGCACTGGCATCAGTAGGTGTGCACTTTATCTATTTGGCAGTGAAATCCCGTGGGCAACTCACTGGAGCATGATCACAATAAGAATCAGACTCACTTTTTTTTTTGCCAAGTACAATAAACCCACAAGAACGTCTCTTGGCAAAGACATATTGACAACTTCCAGAGTTTCACAGTGCACACTTGCTTGAGCGGTGCGGTGTACAGTATGGATGCTGCACTTCTCCATAGCTGCCGGGCACGACACCAACGGGAAGCTGAATCCTACAGTAAATCATGAGTTATGAGTCATAATGCCGTGCAAACTGTCTCCTTGCTAACAAACTGAAAGAAAAAGCTCATAAAAGCAGTTTAATTAATAGCTTATCACCTTGGCTGCGCCTCAGAGCATGCTTCAAATTCTCCTGTACTCATCCAGAACAGGGCATCAGATGGCGGCTTTGAAACACCTTCCTTCCCCGTACCATTCTTCAAACACCAAGGCAAGCCTTTGAACTCAAAGGTGTCATGAATATTTCATCTCAAATATGTGACTTTTTCAGAGTAAAAAGAGTCGGATACCAAACGCTGTCAGTTTGGAATTACACTTGCACTTTTTCTTTTCCATTGGCGATGGCATTGAAACCAATTTCCTATAACCAATTGAATATGTTTCTGTTCATAACACTCAGTATTGCAGTATATGATGAGTGTGAGCATGATGAAGGACTGTAATATAAAAGTAATGAAAAAGAAGGTAATTTATTTTTTTCTAAATAAAAACAGCTGCAGGCTTTCTGAAGCGCTTTTAACTGGAGTGTTGGGCGGCCACATAAACAACACAACACCATAATGCCTTACTGTCTCTATGTAAATACTAAAAAAACAAACGCCAGGGCTCTGCCGACCATTAGCAAGCTAGGAAACCTCGTAAATTGTAATTTAATAACTGGGCCTGCAGACACCACATGTACAGATAAGCAGAATAACCTCTTGAAGGAAGCGTGCTTTAATTTATTATCAATTTCAAACACCAGTAATTTAAAGTCGGGGGTGCACGGAGCGTTTTTTGCTGAGTTATGAACACAGGTCCCGAGAAAACGTATATATATTTCTTTTCTTCGCCTTTGAGGTGGAGGAGAGACATCAGTCACCCTGCCGGAACTGTGTGACAGCCTTATTCTCTCACTTTAATGAAATCCCAGTCAAAAAAGGAGCCAATTTCGTTGCTCAGGCAATAAAACCCTCCACCTCCCTTATCCTCCGCCATGCTCACATGCAGCAGAACATGCATCCTCTTCCTCGCACCCACACAAATGCCAAAAATATCATCTTCAATGAAGAATAACGGGAGCCTAAGCTCTTGAGAGGATCATAACTGCGTGAACACATCAACATTTCTCCGTACAATAGAAATACATAATCATATAGAGTTCAGCATCAGAGAGCTAACCCCTTCTGTAATGCAGGACTTGTGGCTCCTTCATCGGGTCAACAGAATAATAAAACCAGAAAAGAATGTCCTTGGCAATATTGCGTGCACCACTTTCAAATATAACCACATTTTTTTTCCTCTTTGACTTTTGAGAGAGAATTATTCCATCCATCCAAAATCCCCATCACTCCAAAATAAACGAATAAACCAACCTGCCAGCGGAATAAAATAAGTGGGTATATAGACAGGGAAATGAAATTGAAAGAAGAGCACAAAAGGCAATACGTAGTTTCAGAAGTCACTTTTGAAAATAGAATGAACATAATCATGTTGGCTAAGCTTACAGCAAAAATCTCCAAACCGCAAGAGAGAAACTGATAGGCTCTGTTGAGTCTCTGCACTTCCCTCTACAGTATACCGTCGCTGGATTGGTGGGCTCTCTCACCCAAAACACACATTACAGTACCACAGGTGCATACTGCTTTAGCCTGGGTGACCCCAGTGGGAATATCTGAAAGGGCTAAATTGTTAAAATTGGTATGATGTAAGAGCATTAAAACACTTCCATAAAGCCTGCAGGGGACTATTGATCACTGTCTGCAGTATCACGTACTGAAATATGAAGCTGGAGGAAAAGAGCTCAGCCACATCAGACAATATTAAAGCTGAAAATGAATACACTCCTGGTGCCCTTGCTTTTTTGTGCAGATAATGTACAATATCTTCTGAACAGAACTGTACATGTGGTCCACTCCAGAGAGCTCACTCAGCCCCCAGGCACTTTTTAAGCTGCATGCTATACAAAGCAAGTTATAAGTGTGATGGAAACACTAACGCACACAGCGATCGATCCACTCCACATCGATGTGAGCCAGGTGCTAACATGCGACTCAATTTAGTGATGAAATACTGCACGTGGGGAAACCTGCAACCAGATGTGTTGGCATCATCCTGAGCAAAGGCGAGCAGCTCAACTGGAGAACATGAGTGTAAAAATGACGGCTAAAGGTGACCCTGCAGTCCATCGTAAACTTTTGAGCCCCGATTACTGTCTCCCCCTTACACTCCCGCCCCCATCTCACCTCCTGGCTCTTTAGATAACAGCAATTACACAGCCAGAGAAGTCACAGAGAGATGGGGAGACGAGGGTTAGGCGGGCGGGGCAAGCTTTCTAATATGGGCGAGCTCCCTGATTCACCTCTGGACTGCAGCGATGGGCTCCGGTCATCTCTTGATTGGCTCTGTTTGTACATGGGAGGCTTAGTGTACACAGACATTTCTGAACGGAGGTGCAGAGGAGAGGAAAAGGAAGGAGAGGAAGGAGAGGGAAAGACATCTAACCCTGTGACAGACTGCTGGGGGAGTGGTTATCAGCGGGTCACAAGGGACACGCCACCATGTTGGAAGTGTGACGCCCAAAAGGAGAGATTGCAACGTCGTCACCCTCTTCATCTCTGATCTATCTCCCTCTTTTATAATCCGAACACCCTGCCGCTGTTCATGCTTCGTCACAGAGGAAGAAGCAATAGCAATTACAATCTCTCCTTTCGTTGTCACTCTTCCAATAGGGTGGTGTGCATACTGTCTGTCATACTGGAATTTCTCCTTCTTCTAGTGTTTCAAGAAATATTTTTTTTAAAGGGGCAAAATCTTGAGCAAAATCCCGTAGAAAAATCATGGGAGGAATTTTCCATATTGTTGTGGATGATGTTTTTTAGTTTTCAAATGTGTGTATAATCATGTAAAATGTATTTGTATAGCCCGTAGAGAGTTACAGTCTCAAACACACCAAATGACAGATGTACTATTTAACATGGCTGAGCGAATCTGTCAGCATGTCCTGCCTGCCTTGCCTGTCGATCAAAGCTGACATCATGCGTCCTGTCATAACGTGTCATCCTGATGAAGCTGTATGCTTGTCGGTATATTGCATTTCTTAATTCAGCAAATAAATAAATCCAATCATTTCATTTGGTTCAGTTCCTCCACGTTGATAAAGCTATCGATTCCTTGGAAACCTCTTGCTGGTCTGCCTCGGGGGACCACCTACTCACTCTTGCTGTGATACCACCTTGTTCATGGAGTTCAATGGAGGCTAATGATCAAAACTAGCTGGTGAATACACATTATGTATGTTGCCGCAATATGAGAGAAAATACATGGATATACAGTATACTGAATATGTGTGTAAACCGTTGGGATCCTGTACTGATAATAAATGATAATAAATGATAATAAATACCTTTGACTCTTTAATAGCGCTGCCAGGGGTTGGGGCTCTACTCCCACCAAGGCCGCTCATGCTCATTTATATCATATCATGATATAAATGATTACAATTACATTTCAACACTCAAATACAGTCGAACCCCTCACGTGTGCTAAGCCAGTGTGGAGAAGCTAGGCGAGTCGGGCCCCTGAACACGGCGTTAAAGAAGTTCCCTGTCTCAGAAAGCTTTCTGCTCCTGGGTTTCAATCCGTTTTACCCCCTAAAACGTGTCTGGGGAGCAGAAGAAAAATGAGTTAGAGTCTGAGCAACGCCTTGCTTTCCTGAGCATGGTCATAATGGAAGACCCAGAGAGACGGAGCGAGAAACTCAAACGACACAAGAGGTCCGTCTTGGCTGTTTTGTAGCAGATTATTGTTTCGCCCCCTGATCCCTTCAGTTTTTATTGCTTTCCATGCTTTTTGCTTGTTTTCTCCTTTTATCTCCTCTCCGTTCTCCCCCTCTCTTGTTTTGGGTTATCTGATCAACAAGTGAAGCTGCACGGCGTACAGAAAAATAGAAAATAAAATTCCATTCAGTAATATCTGTCTCGATATAGACGCCAGCAGAGGCCTGTAGTAGGACCATCTGTTGTCGGCATGAATGACTCGCCACAGATGGCCCAATGGGAGCGACAAAGCCCAAACTGGAGCGAGCCGTGTATGGCCATTTAGTGATTGAAGCCTTGAGAGTAGAACGATGCCCTTTTGGTAGACAGCTAGTTCCTTTAGTCGGTAGATATTGTTGATTCAGATATTTGGCGTGTGCATGAAGCTCTATCCGTTGGGTTTCTAATTCTATTTTCCTCCTGTGTCTCTGCAAAACACTGATAAGTCCCTGAAAGACTCCTATTGCACCTCCTTCATCACCCCGGGGCCTTTTTCTCATTACTAATAGTGTGTATGTACGTGAGAGTGTGTCTAGAGACAGTGAAAGAAAAGAAGCGTCTGATTGGAAACGTGAGAGCGAGGTAAAGCCAAATGGAAGAGAGAGAGAGAGAGAGAGACAGAGGGAGCGCTTGTTATTAATGTGCTCGGCGGCGGCGGCGAGGCAGGTGTCGGTGTCTCCGCCCGCATTATTTACTCTGCAGGCTGGAGCGGAGCGGCGGAGGCCTGCAGGTAGCGCCGACGCGCAAAGCAACACAGTTTTATCACAGACTGTAAATAAGAGCCTGATAAATATGTGCTCTGTCATGTCCCTCGCTCCACGCCGCCGACGTATGTGGCAGAAATGATGAATGGCCGATCTGCGTTAGCCACTGTATATAAGCAGCGGGGGAGATAGCGGGCGATCATAAGCATCATAAAAGTCAGATTTTAAAATGGGTTTACAGCTGATGGTATCAAGATGGCGTAGGAGTCACGATAGCACATGCAGGTGTACACACACACACACCTAATTTAATTTTCTCCGCTATACTCACACACACATCGCTCTCCTGTGGGTTTAACTTCCTGCAGTAATTGCGCCCCGTGTTAATCAATGGCTATTGGGATTAGATCCAAACCTACCAATCACATTGATCCAGACAGATGGTTCTCAGTGACTAGACATTGATTAGAGGTGAAAATCCACAGAGATGCAGTCAATATGTGGTTTTAGCTTGAAGGCCACAATGGAACTTCAATGGTTCCTCTCAATATTGCCAGCAACCTTTATCCGTCAATCCCCGTCCATTACAGCAGCACACGAAGCTTCCTACCTCCTTCCCCCGTTGACCTCACCCCCTCTCGCCTTGTTTCCTCTCCTCACTCTTTCATTCCAATTCTTTTTTTTTTTACCTCGATCCAAGAAGAACGATGGCTGTTTTCACCCACCAGGGAGCTGCCTAATACATAACACTCCTGGGAGCAGTTGGAGGTTCAATGCCTTGCTCAAGGGTACCTCAAAGGTAGTTGTTAACAAGGGCGGGATGCTGCTCAGTCACTTTTCTAACCTCTGGCTACAGTTTCCCCCCCTTCCTCGTTCCTTCCCTCCCTTCCCTTCCTTCACGTGGCAGGCAGTACTGCGTACGGACACATCAAGATTCACATCAGGCCCTCTTTGGCCGAGAGGGCAGATGGAGTTAGCATTGATCTCACTCGGTAAAAAAAAAAAACCTATTGACGAGGGCCAGAGACAGGCCCATCCTGATCCCCTTGTCCTCATACAAAGTCACCCCACACGCCCCCCTTTTCCCCCCGACGTGTTTATGAGGACGAGAACTGAGCAGCAACGATAATTCAAATTCATGACTGATGTTCCATGAGCAACACTATCACCTCTACTGCGGGACAAAACACAGGGGAGAGAGAGAGAGAGAGAGAGAATATGAAGGTAAAAAGCAAGAGAGCAGAGAGAGAGCAACAAAGAGAGAGGGGGAAAAAAGAGGGAGAGAGTGAGAGAGACAAAGGGAGGAGAGAGAGAAAAAGAAGAGGGTCCCTGTTGCTGTGAATGCTTTATGACTCCGGGGTTCAGCCCTCCAGGTTGTTCACCCCCGTCAGCTCTGGCGTTAAGACATGAAAATGTATTTGCAGAGAGATGCTGCGAGGGAAGAGAGAGGTATAGAGGTATATAGAGTCTCTCCCCTGGGTATCTGAGTGTGTAGCCTATGTGTCTACCTCTGTCTTGCTGTCGGTTTTCCTTGTTTACATGCCTTTATATGCATGAGAAGGTGAGAGTGTGAAGGTATAGATAGGGGAAGAAGAGAGCGACAGATGAGAGAGAGAGAGAGAGAGAGAGGATTAGAAAGGCAATAATAAAGTTTGATGCTTGGGCGACTTGCACAAATTATTTTTCATCAGCAGCTTCTGAAAAGAGTCTATTTTATTGACAAGAGGGCTGAGGGGTCCTTGAAGACAGAAGGCAGAAGGTCCTGGGCTTAGCGTCGTCATCATCAGCCCTTTTTCTTTTCACTCGGCGGAAAAATACAAAAGAGAAAAGTCAGAAAAGTCCTAATAAACAAGAGCAGGCAGGTAAGAGCCGAAAAGATGATAGAAAAGTGGAGCGATCGGTTTAAGGCAGCAACTGGAACTGCATGAACTATAGCTAACCATTACCGAAAAATACTAAGAGGAGTTGAATACCCACTCTACTTTTAAAAAAAACACAACGACTAGGAGGTGAAGGAAGAGATAGAAAATTGAGGCAGAGTACGTAGGAGGTAAGAGAGATGGAAAGAAGGAAGTCTGTAATCACGATAGTAGTTTGTTTTAGATTGAGCCATTTTATCGCAGGTAACGGGGCTGTCATGCTCCAATAGAGGGCTGCACACACACACACACACACACACACACACACACACACACACACACAGATCACACCACCACATGAGAGCCCAATTCCATTTTACAACTACAGTGCTAATTTCCCTAATGTGTGAGCAGCCCGCCGAAGTAAGCTGGCAGAAATCAAATCCAATCGAATTACAAACACCTGGCTGGACAGGCAGGAAGGTAGCGGGCGGGGGTGGTGGTGGGGGAGGTGAGGGGTGAGGGGGGGCATTCAAAGTACCATCGCTGGTGAAGCTGCGCGGTGAGCAGTGCCAGGTGTGAAATCGATAAACAACAAATAAAAAAATGAACCACTTGAGCAGACGGGTAAAGCTGGCACCGTAAATTCTCCGGAAAATAAAAAGATGGCCTCTAAGACGACAGAGTTTGATTCAGCAGCGCTTTAATGTGATGGAGATAAAGAAGTCAGGAGGAGTTATTTGACCATACAGGGGGGGGGGAGGGAGGCTCACCTGTCCGCTGCTCGGACACTATGGGTAATTTAGGGCCCTTGGATGGGAGGGAGGAGCGAGGTGGCGGGGGTGGTGGCACCGTGAAACTTCGCCTCAGGGACCTCAGTCTGTTAAACTGCAGAGAAAGTCAGTGAAAGGCATATTTAATAGACTAAAGGCATATTTAACGGGCTGTGGCGACGCTGCAACACACAAGCACAACAGACACAACTGGGCAAGTCAACAGAAACATGACATCTTAGGAAACAACCCAGAGCAGTTGTAATGTTTTCAGTCCACCGTGAATCTGCTGCTGAAGTACTCAATGTATCTCACGCAGCACGATGCACAAGTTTCACAGAAAAAACATATGAACAGGCGAGATCAACAGTGGCTAGCTGGTGTTTAGGTGTTAAAGGTGCAGTTGTGTTGGTATGGATGCCCATGATGTGGCACGTTCACACACTAGACCCATAAACGCACATACACACACACACACACCTCTACACACTGTCATACTAAACCTGATTAACAAACAGCCCAGGCGCGGGCCAGCAGTCCCAGTGGCCCCATAAAGGAGGTAAAATAAATACCTAGGGCCACAACACAATTCATCTTTACTGCTAAAGGTGGTCACAACTCCAGACTCCTGCCCCCTGTCGCCCTATGCCTGGCCTCACCACCGTGACTTACCGCCCCATGACTGCTTTTGTGTGTATGTGTGTGTGTGTGCTCCATATGGCTGGCAGGAGGCTATAGGCAAGGGTTTCATTTGGCATTAAAAAGGCCCCTATCACAGCAAGGTCACCTAAGCCACTTTACATCGCCTGAAGGAGGAACATAAACTGACAAGCAATGGAAAAGCCTCAGTGGCTTTACTGGTCGTAAAAACGAGAAAAAAAACATTCCTGCATGAAGGGCAAGAGTGGAAATGAGTGATGAATCTCCAGACTGGCGGTGAGTAGCTCTTTGTGCTGAGTAACGGTCTTATACATGTTACCTGTGAACCGCTGTATGTATGATTAGTACATGTCGTATACTGGGGCGGCTGTGGCTCAGTGGAAGAGCAGGTTGTCCACTGATCACAAGGTTGACGGTTCAATCCCCAGCTCCTCCTGTCCACATGTCGAAGTGTCCTTGGGCAAGACACTGAACCCCAAATTGCTCCGGATGGTCAGGCCAGCACCTTGCATGGTAGCTCACTGCCATCGGTGTGTGAGTGGGTGAAGCACAGGCATATATTGTAAAGCACTATATAAACGCAGCCATTTACTATTTACTTGTATAGAAATACAAGAAGGGCCCCACCATGTGAAGTATAGCAATTGTACAAAAAAAAAAAAGGGTAGCAAGGTAATGTCCCACCAGTTCCCTTGCTATCCCATCTTCGGCGACGTTCACACTGCAGCTGAAAGTCTCATTACTTCAATGTGAACAGCAAACAGCGGCATGGAGTAAAAAAAAAATTCCGATCCAGATCCACTGATTCTGTGGCAACGTTCACATTCAACGTTCAAATCAGCGTCGCCATGGTTACCAGTCAAGTTTACATCATAAACGTTATTTCGCGGGGACAGTAGAACTACGTACGCAGGATAAACACAACTGTTATAGTTATTTTTTTACGTGTAACACCTGATGATGAAGTCGTCGCTGATTTGCACACAAAAAACATCAAAACCCAATAAATAAAGAGCCATCTCTGTTAGCTAGCTTGACCAAAGTAGCGCCGGCACAATGAGGATGCACGTTTTTTTGTTATCGTAAAATTGAAATGTCGAAATGTCTTACACTTCATGGTATCGGATATAGGTCACATTATAAAATAGATATGAACAGTCAACAAAAAAAAAATTGGATATGACCCACAATTTGGAATTGAGCATAAATGCCTGCAGTGTGAACGCAGCCTCAGTCCCTGGTGTTTACTCCCTGTGAATAACACAGTACAGTGGCTTCCCAGGAAACACGCCTCTCCTTCTTTGGCCCGAATCAGCTCAGCCCAGGGTGACCCGGCCCGGCCCGACCCGGCCCTCGCCAAGCCGAGGGGGAGGGAACATCACAGAACGCCACGCTCGTCTGAGCAATCAGCCCATGCACGCCTGCCACTGCCCTTTACACGCCTAGCAGGACACAGACGCTCTGACTGACACGGATCTGACACCCGCGCACGAGAACGAATGCGCAAAGCGAGTTCATGTAACGCGGCCATTAACAGGCATGTAGTGCAGACAGTGACACAAACAAACACACACACACACACACACACACACTCGGCAAATCTTCTTTCCCCCATTTCCTTCTGGTCACTGACATTAACTGTCAATCACCCAATGAAAGGGCAAGTGGAAAATGACACCCCTGCCCCGGTGCTCCCTGAGTTTGATCTGGTTGCTAACGCTGTGTCTCTGCGTCCAAACCGTTTCCTTTATACAAAGTGAAAGGGGTTTTACATCCTATTGATTCTGGCCCTCCATACATCTCCAAGTAAAATGCATTAGCTCCATCTATCATTCCACTCAGGCCCCGTCGCAACAATACTCCATGAATAAATATGCAGTAATGTAATGTAAATGTAAATGTGATGGCTGTGGGTTTAGCATCGTGCTAGCAACACGAGCTGATTGTCCCCTGATTACCACAGTGACTTTAACGGAATTCAAAGTCAAGAGTTACACGAGGGTTTTACTTTCTTCTCCAGATCTGAACCCCTTTACAGAGGAGAGAGGAGACGTTTTTCCACTGGTGGACCTTGGTGGAGGAGGACGGGGGGTCAGAGGTCAACCTCCATCACTGCCGGTGACACACAACAGGAATGGCTTGCATTTAACCAAAGAGTGACACTTTTTGCAGCCCCGAGGTTTACAACCGAGATGTCGATTTAGAGGGTCTCATTCCAAAATGATTGATAAAAAAAATGAAATTACCATGTGACATTGTGACGTTGAGTAGATGTTGAGTAGATGTTGATACGACCATACGGCCTGCACCATGTACATATAGTGGCAAGATGAAAGTTGTGGCAACATATACAGCTGATACCTGCATCGTTGTGTGAAATCAGTAACTAGATATCTGTCTGATATCAGTTGAAAACAGTTCCCAGAGCTGTTTTAATATGATTTATTTTACAGTGTGATAATATCATATTGTGACAGTTTTGGGCTCATTTGGGTCGATGTTGAACTCGGCCACTTCCTCATCACATCACCGTCCCTCAAATGCTTTAGCGATATTAAAAAATGAAATTCAGATAATGATTGTTATCGTTTCAAAAGGATAATAAAGTATTTTGGAATAGAACATCAATGTTTTTAATGTTTTTTCATAACCATGTTTATTGAAACACGTCCAGTGCTGGTGATGACATGTTAGAAGTCACATCACAGCAGCTCACACGGCTGAAAGTATGAGCCCCTCTCATCTATTTGTCTAATGGATGGGTCTCACTGACTCTGCTGGCCTCTAGCATTTATCAACCCATACAACTCGTTCAATCATCATGTAATTACTGGGGCAAATTGTTCCTCCTCACACGGTAAGAAGATTAGCTCAAAATGAATTAATTGTACATTAGCCAGCGCTGCGATGTTAGCAGCCTACCAGAACTAGAGATATACAATGTAGGTCAAGGACAGAAACATGCTATATGACATATTAAATGCCTTTGGATAAATATGGCATCGGGAACTTTGGGACACTGCCTTCATCTTTTAGTGATTTTTAATATTGTTGGCTTTGGGTGTACTGGTGAATATCACTTCTTTACTGTGTGATGCTGAGCTGAGGTGGGATTTGATTGCTTGAGAGTGGGTGGATTCAAATGAATGAGGTCCATAAAAAGCCACCTTGCACATCACGGCCCCTGGTGTGTTTCATGGTGCTCCAGCAGAGAACCATCAGGGGAACATGGATACTGTACAGCTGCAACATGCATGCACATACACAGGCATGCACTGAAATAGACGCTGTGCATAAAGGCATCGACACTGAAGCAGGCACAAACAATGTATGGAACTACGTGTACAGCATACACACACACACACACATACATTGACACACACACACTTTGAAATATATGGATATCACATACATTAAGAGAGAAGTCAGGGGAAATGAGCCACTGATGTTGTCTTTTTAACCATGCTGAGCTCTGAGGCAACCTGTGACACTTTCTCCTCCAGCTACAGAATACTGATCAGAGAGAGAGAGAGAGAGAGAGAGAGCTCAGGCTACAGTAAGCAGAGAACAGAGCCTGCTCCCCTCACATCTGCCTGCTCATACATATGCAGTCAGTCACACGAGACAACACACACACTCTCACACTCACACTCACACACACACACACACACACACACACACTATTCAAACTGGTCGAAGGTCAACCAGATACAACAAGCTCAACTGAGTCATCAAACTACCCAGCAAACCAAACACACACACACAAATAAGGGGAACACATTGTCAGCTACAGTTTAACCACTTTCACATCCTCAAATGAGCAGCAGGACGGAGGAGTGGGAGTGTGACCAAACGGCCGCCGGCTCAAATCCTCCAGACCAGCTGAGAGAATGTGTCCAGGCACAAAAAAGAGAATAATAAATGTCCTCCCCCCCCCTCCTCGCCGTCAAGGTGCCTTTGAGCAAGAGATTCAGCCTCCCCGCTCAGCCGACAGCAGAAGACAGTATTTATGCTGGGCAGCTCCCGGGGTGTGAAAGTGTGTAACGGTGTGAATGTGAAGAAGAAGAGTGTGCATGTTAGCAAACTGAATAAATAAATGGCGTGAAAGAAAATAATCTCTTTCATTCCATTTTTTTTCTTTCTCTACAGTGAAACAGCTTAAAATCTTCAGATTGGCCTGCGGTGACACGTTTTTATCTGAGTTGAGCTGTATTGGCGCTGATACACGTACAGTACAGTATGATAACTTTGAATAGTATATAATAACATCTCAAAAGCAGTAATCTTTTCTTAAACACCTTGAAGTGCCGAGGTCCAACCAGGTGAGATTAACTTTTACCTCCAGAACATGAATTCACATTACATTAGAGTTGAGGCGTTTAGCTGACAGCCTCATCCAGAGGGAGACTCGCAGTGAATGCAACAGTAGAAGAAGCTTAAAGGATAATTCCACCCTTGGATACTCTTACACCGTTACATATCACCACTGTGCGGTGTTCAACGCCTTCCAGGACTTATTTTGTGATGAAGTGTTGTAATTTACCGTGCTGCTGAATCCACTTTACCTCGACCTGCCTCGTCTGCTTCCACTTCAGGCGGTGATTTCCTACATTTCCCAGAATGACTTTCGCCGACTTGCCTCGCAGTGTTGTATTCAGCTGGGTGTTTACGTGTAGATGGGAGAAGAATCAAAACACAACATGTCTTGGGCAGTGTTGCATTCTGGTCTATTGAAGCTGCTGCAGGTGGAGATATTGGTGTCTCTTCCTCTTCTATGGCGGATTTCTGTATGATTGTTGAATGTTGGTGGAAAATGGTCTAGATTTGATTCTGATCATCTCACACCGAAACTGTTGATGGTTTAGATCGGTGAAAGTGTTTCTCCTATCAAACTATCTGCACTGGAAATATCTTGACGTGATGTAACGTTATGTTGTATGAATGTTGTCTATGTTTATCCACAGGAGTAAGAAAAATACACAAACAAAATGGACTCAGGAACCGAAGCTTAAAGGGATTATTTTTAAACCTGGGCTCTATTTGTACAAATTTGTCATTTATACCGCAAAATAGGTACAAAAGGTTTTGGAATTGCTGCGGTGAAAAAGGTGTATCTCTGTAGGGATCCTTTCTGTAATGTTGTCTGACACTTCCAATAATAATCTGAGCCTGTCAGTGGCAAAAACAAGCACTTTTAGTGGGCCTACTTTGATCGGCGCACTTGCCCCAACAGATTACCTTGCAGCCATAGCAGCCCGTTTCGCGACTGCCGGCTGAGGCGATCTACCGAAGCAATTCCAAAACTTTTTGTAGCTATTTTGCAGTATAAATGACGAATTTGTACACATAGAGCCCAGGTTTAAAAATACTGGAATTCCCCTTTAACATTGTTAAAGTGGTCAGGCTAGATTTTTCCTTTACATTACTAGATTCACAACATTTTTAAAGCCGTATCAATGGGAGACCACTTGGTAAAGTACATTAAACCATTGCCACAAACATCAACCATGAAGAGATGAAGACAGATAAACTTGTGAAAAGTTGGGACTGAACTGCAACTCTGCTTCGGCAGACACGCTCCATTGGTCTTGGTCACCATCACTGTCACAGGGCGGTGATATTGGGATTGATGATGCGAAGAGACACGGCTATTCCAGCTCAGTAATTACACCTCAGGAGGGACGGGGGGGGGGGGGGAGATGACAGTCAGTCATTCAATCATCGCATTGATTCTTGCACAGCAAACCTCAGCACGCACGTCACGGCCTTCTTTGCCACCATCTTTCATGGTGACATACACGCGCCGGCGCCACATCGCTCTGTTTTTTCAATCACCTGGTGTGACATATGTGAAGGTGCACACACACATTTACACACACACACACACACAGCCCACCCAGCAGGCCTATCCCATTACCGACTGGAGCTCATTGGTTCTTAACCCTTACGACTCCTATGTAGTCTTCACTCTGCAGCCTGATTTCCTCCTCCATCACTCAACTGGGGGCCGACAAGTCAGGAGGACCAGAAACCAAGGACAACAGCCTCATACATGCTCCCCATTACAGAGACACAAATCACCACCACACAGCACACCAACATGAGGTGGTGAGGAGTGAGAAGAACCTCCACATGTGTAGAAAATTGAAGTGCAAAAGAGCATATATTGCTTAAAAAGTTACCCAGAGAGCCTCGTCAGTTAACTACAGCAGTTTGTGGCCTGTTACTTTTCACCTCTGCCAGCCCAGCAGAGAGACGCTCCACGGGGGGGCACCCATCCACATCTCCCCGATAACACACACAGAGATAATGCTCTCATTTCATTAAACGTGCCACTCAACCTCCCTCCTCCTCATCAAGCACGGTCGAGGAAAGCCACGCAAAGTTCCCCACCCCCTCCAGGTGCAAATTCCCAGTGAGAGATGGAAATAATTTTTTTGAGGAAAGGATCTGAGCGGCGAATGCCCACCCCGTTCTTTCAGAGAGGGCAGCTGTCAAGATAAGAGCGTTATCATTTTGACGATGGAGATGAGGAGGCAGGGCGAGGGCGGAGGCATATTATCCCCTTAAATACCTCCATTGTTGTTGCCAACAATATTGAGACTCATTAAGGAGATTGTTTCTATGAACAGGGATTCTTTGAAATTCTTGACATCGGTGGAAAGATACTGGAAGTAATTAAAAGAGGAGAACCTTTTGACGGCATTAGGGGAGGCAAAAGAACGTAGGCATGCTCACCTGATAAAGTGTTTCTTTAGAGAATAACATTGCCATTGTGAACGCATTTCCTCAGAAAATGATCACAGTGAATAATAATACCTCTTGAGTATCTCGGACCTACATAATACACCAATAAAATACTATCGCAGTACACAGGAGAGGAGCGCATTATTTGTTCAGGTGCAATAAGAAGCAAAAAGAAACAAAAAAAACGTGAAGAAAGACAAAAATAAACTAAACAAATGAACTAAACGACAAAAATGGGAGGGACGAAGAAAGAGAGGAAGTGGAAGTGGAGTCCTACGAGGAGACAGAGGGACACCTGGGAAATTTAGTCCTCAGCTTTCCTCCCCAGCCAGCTGTTACAGCCACACAGCTTCCCAGGAAATTGCTGAGCTTAGCGACTGCATGCAACCATGTCTGTCTTCTTTAACGTTCACGCACACACACACACACACACACCCACACACACACACACACAGTGCAATATAGACACAGATGCTTCCGACACATGCTGTGACCATCATATCAGCAACAAAAGAGGTGTGACATGTTTTAGACATAATTGGGTGATTCGGCTGGATCTCCCTCCTCACCCGAGACAAACTGGGTGGCACGGGGAGAGTTTGTTACTTCACGAAACGGGAATGTGAACAGACACATGCCTTGTCGCGCCTTCGGGGGGTATTCGTTGCTATCTATACATAGACCGGAATACAATAAATATCACAAATACTTCAATGCTAGATCGTATCGCAACCTCTGAAGGCACACCGTGTGGTTTTCAAGGACTCTTGGCATGAGAGGATGCATTGCTGTGAATGGTTTGGCCCTGAGGGTGTGCACACAAACACATACACACAAATGACTACATGGACAGAAACCAAACACACACACACACACACATGAATGCAACCACCCACATCCACCTAAAAAACACATGCAGACAATTTAACACAAACCACCCACCCATGGTTCCAGACACATTTCCAGGCAGTGCAGTGAGGAGAACCATCTGAACCATTTCGACTCGCCTGCCAAGAATGAGGTCAGCGTTTTACCTCTCGGCCTGTTAACACTCACCAATCTACACTGAGAGTCTATTCATCAAGGAGCCATCCCGTTGTATCGTCAACCCTTCAGGCCCGGAGCTGACAGTCAACACGACCTGCAGAGGACATCACTGGTCTCCTCTGCCCCCATTGATTAATGATGGCGAGTGATTTATGAACCCTCAGTTCATTCTGGTTAAATACAAGTTCAGATCTCTACCACAGTGGACGGCTACCGCTCCCTCACTGAGTGTCCTAGGGTAAATAAACACCCAGTGAAAAAGTCCCACAGATAAACAGCATTGAATTTGGGTCAAAATCCTTATTGCATCAGGGTGAAAACAGCACAACATTTATTTTGAAGGCTGTTGGAAAACAATCTTTGTAGAGCACACAGGCCTGCTGGCAAAACAAACAATGAAATCTTCTGCAGTTTTGTACGTTCCTTACTTATAGAAAGTGCTGTGTGGATGTGTGTGTGTGTGTGCTGAAACACAGTGTTTACAATGTGCAAGTGTGTACCTCTGATAAGAAAGGCTCTACTGAATTCAACCCACAGTTGACGGCTACTTCCTCACTGGAGATAAACGGTGGATGGTTTAGGTAAATGTTGGACTGTGGTGGTTTCAGGCCTCGTGGCAGCAGGTCAGAAGTAACACAAAATAAAAAAACACATTTTCTATCAAATAAATGCCTGGAATGTGAAAAGTGCAGCCTTTTGCCCAGTTGCAAGCAAACAGTTATTCTGTAAGTAAACATTACTAGCTGAAACTGAGGACAGTGCCCCCTAGTGGCCCGGGGTGACACCCCCCTCCCGCTCTGCTGCAGTGCTTCTCCACCACCAGCATCACACGTCAATGTGATAGAAATCTGCGCGAATGGAAAAGCGGATTGCCACTCATAGGCCGCTTTATTCCCTCCATTAAGTCTGGATAATCCCAGACGCTGAGCTCACTGCCGCCCCCTCTCCTTTGGCCCCCCGAAATCTTCCCCTGCAAATTAATCAGTCCGTAATCTCCCCCTTCCATCAAACATCAGATGGAGGGAGGAGAGGCGCTAGCGGCATCGCATCCTTGGTGCAAGGACAGGGCCCTGGTCTAGATGACGTTTGTTTGTTGAGATGACAAACAGCCAAAAGACGCACACATAAATATGAGCATAACATCCCCAATGCACATATCTAAATAGTGTATAACGCACGAGACACCAGCATTAAATAAGTCACTTTGGATAAAAGGGCCTGTCATGTTGTGATGCTCAGAGTGCATTACCAGTCTCTTGGGTGCATCCACGACGCAGTAACGACAAAAACAGAGAACGAACGGGGAGAGAGAGCAGAATCGGGGGGAAAAACATTACTCAAAGGGTTCGCCGAGAGACAGCGGCAACATAAACACCGAGCTACAGCAACGTCTCGGCACATGCCAGGCTGCACCGCCCACATCGGCCATCGCTACCAAAAATGTAACCTCTAAATAACCCGGCAAACACCTACGCCAGACGAGTCAATGTCACTCACCGCACGGCGGATCAGACAAAGGAGTTGCGGCTCGGACAACAGCCGCAGGCGGACACACACACACACACACACACACACACACACGAGTGTGGACACGTGCACACATTACACCACGCAGCAGAAAGGAAGTCTGGCAGCTGCTGGGCGGAGGCGTATCATCTGCCCTGCTACCCTGGATGTGATGTGAGACCGAGTCACACCCTTTATCGCGACCTACATCACACATCCCTCGAACGCCACCTGACAGACGCCAGAGAAACTTCTCATCCATCTCATCAGAAATCTCATCAATATTTAGCGAGCGAGATGGAGTGTCAGGGGAGGAGGAGGAGGAGGAGGACGGTGAGGGAGGCGGCCCACTTCGGGGTCAAATAAAACAAGTGTAAAAGAGGGAGGGGGATTACAAACGTGCTGGCTTAAAACAATGGAATGGGTGGATTATAAAATGCTAGAAGAGGAGGGAGGGAGGAAGGGAGGGAGGAAGGGAGGGAGGGGAAAACATCAAAACAACACTGGGGTTGGGTAGAGGAGGCGAGCTGGAGCGCAGGCCGCCAAGGGATTTGAAATATGGACAGTTGTGAATGAGGGCAGTGTGGCAAGCTCATACACACACACACACACACACACACACACACACACACACACACACACACACACACACACACATCACACACACACACGCCAGATGCAGGGCTTCCAGGGATTAATGTGCGGTTATTTTGTCCTCGCTGAGCCCCACACAGATCTAACCCGAGAGCTCCTCTCCAGCTCAAAGCGACTGCCGGATTCCCGGAGTCGCATTTTTTTTCAGACTGGCAACTCCAAAAATATAATGCCGCGATAATACTCTGGCAATTCCCGCACCCGAGCTTATGCCACTCGAGTGTCACCGAGTCAGATTTTATTTCTCGCTGTTGTGTCGACCCCGCCCTGCTCCCCTGCATAACAGGCATGCGCTCCAGTTTCTTGATTGAAGAAGGAGACAAAACCACCGAGCGGCTCTCCAACAAGAAAAATAGACCCGGTGTGGTTACGTCTATTGTATAACTGCTACCACAAGCGTCTTTGTCATTGTTATTGGCCAGAAACTTTCAATGGAAAAGGATTAAAGAGGGAAAAATCACATTACCTGTTGAAAAGATGGCGGAGAGGCAGCCATCACCACAGCAGCACAGCAGCACAGCAGCACATGGGGAGGAAGAGACAAAAAAAAAAAAAACACACAGGTTGGCATTTTCATTCACTCAAGGACACAAATGGAACTTGAATACACAAAAAAAACAACTTCCATTTCTGCAGACAGCTCGCATTGTTGTGCTGCAGAGGACGGGTCAGGAGGCTTGAATACCTCAAAACAGTCACATGGTGCGTTCACAGGCCAGACGGATACAGACAGTACAGCGACGGGGTGATTTGTTGACGTGGCACTAACTAGCACAGCGCTGATCACTCAGCCGGGGGTTCGATGGTTTTGTCGTTGGCTGTCAGGAGAGTGATGGTGCTATGAAATCATATTGACGCGGATTAATAAGAAAGCACTATCCTGATTAGGCCAGTCGATGGGATATAAAATGCCGTCTCTCTCTCTCTCTCTCTCTCTCTCTCTCTCTCTCTCTCTCTCTCTCTCTCTTTCTCTCTCTGGCAGCGTTCCTCTCCGTTGGCTTCTTCTCTGTGTCTGTTTATTCCTCAGGGGAGTTTTTTTTTATTGTAACTTGTTTTTATTATTTTAAGGAGAACTTGATTAATGATTAATTTTCTTCCAGGCCAAGAAAAAATTGGCCGCATGCTCGATTAGCCATAACTCCTATGAACTCCTTCTGTGTGCGACGAGGGGATGCTCCAACATTTACAGAACAATGCTACTCTCTCTCTCTCTATCTCTATCTCGACCTATCTCGCTCTGTCTATCTCTATCTATCTCTCTCACACACACCCTCCCTCTCCCTTGCTTTGGGCTCACTCTTTGACCCATATTAGTGCTGTTTGTGTTCATGGGATATCCAGAAGGGCGTCAAGCAAACACATCGGCCAAGCTCGGCTGTTTGTAAAGTCAACGCAGAAGCAAACAGTCGTGGCAGGACAGATTTCAATGCACGTCTCTGTTTCTCCGCTCTAAACGCCTCCTCTGATTCATGTGTGTGTGCAAGTGCAGTCAGAGCAGACACAAATAAATTCCTTCCCATATATAGAAAAACACAAGTAGGCATAAGTGCACTTTAACCATCAGGACCACAGACCATAAAGAACTATGCACATGCGCACAGACGGACAAACGTAACATAACACATACATATAACAGCACGAACACAAAGGCAGACCCAGTTATACACACACACACACAACAAAAGACACACAGTACACATGAAAACCGATGCGTGTGAATGCAACACGAGGAGTAAACGGAGCTGGGCAGCCTCTCTTTGGACCGGCTCTGGTTGTTTGTTTTCACTGAGTTTGAACGAAGAAGGGCCTGATGAGAGATGAACATGCATGAGTGCCCTCATCCCTTCTGCCCTGTTTCTTCCCCCTAGTTAGTGAAAATGTCAGAGCGCTGGTGCCTTGGTGTGTGGCGGGGAGGGGGGGGGCTTTCACTTCCACTTCGCAAGGTTCCTAATAGTTGTGCCTGGGCCACGAGGGCCCTCTAAGACTAAACTAAACCCCTTAAAATGGTTTCTGTCTTTCATTGTCCCTCTCAATTCCCCCCTCTCTCCATCTGAGCCTGATTTAGGGAGGTAAACAGAGTGGGATGTGAGCTCGCTGAATAATACAAGCGGAGACGGACAAACATTGGGAGAGTTTTAGAGGGAGTAGGAGGTGGAAGACACAGGGAATAACAATGACTGTAGGGAAGGAAACGGATCACACCACTCTGACGTCACTGTCACATCCTGCTGTGGTTCGTCCCACCTCCGAGGATCATCGCACAAAACATTAATTAGAGAGATCATTTATCTGTTTGCTCTTTATTACTTCCTCTAATGGGGGAAGTAATAAAACAGACGATCCAAAAAAGGCCTGAGCTTCTAAACCCCTGAGGTAAATCTACCGTTACTTCAGGAAAAACAACATAGAAAACTGAAGATCCATGAGCACGTGAGTTTTATGTAACTACTCAAAGCTGTGCTAATTCTCAATCCCCCTTTTTCCTGGAAATGGATATGAAAAGCCTACATTGCTATGGGGGGTGGGGGATGGGGGATGGGGGGGGGTACAGACAATACACCAGCTCCTCTTAAAATGTTTTAGTCTCATCGTCTTATTCTCTTAAATTGTCTTATTCTCATCGTCTTATTCTCTTAAATTGTCTTATTCTCTTAAATTGTCTCATTCTCATCGTTTTATTCTCTTATTCTCATCGTCTTATTCTCTTAAATTGTCTTATTTCACTTAAATTGTCTCATTCTCATCGTCTTATTCTCTTATTCTCATCGTCTTATTCTCTTAAATTGTCTTATTCTCATCGTCTTATTCTCTTAAATTGTCTTATTCTCTTAAATTGTCTCATTCTCATCGTCTTATTCTCTTATTCTCATCGTCTTATTATCATCATCTTATTCTCTTATTCTCATTTTTAAATTGTCTTCTCATCTCATTCCTCTTAAATTGTCTTATTCTCAACATCCTATTCTCTTATCCTCATTAAATTGTTATTCTCATCATCTTATTTTCATTAAATTGTCTTATTCTCATTAAATTGTCTTATTCTCATCATCTTATTCTCTTATTCTCATTAAATTGTCTCATTCTCATGCAGCAGCGTACACACCGACACACCAGCCCTTAAAATCGTCTCTGATCCCCTACAGCTCATACAACAACAACAACGATGATTTCTGTTGTTGCACCGACTCGTGCCTCTGCCCACCAGCCTCACTTCACCTCGACTGAACTACAAAGAGGTATTGACGAAGGGACACACACACACACACACACACACACACACACTCGAGCATGGTCACATGTACACACACACTAATCTAATTTCACCGGCAGAGGCTTCTCGTCTGGTGAAAGGTCTCGTGCCTGTCACAAGTGTTTTATCATCTCCCTGGACACTTATCATTTCGGTGAATCTTTGATGTCGGCGCAAATAAAAGATTCAGATGAAAGCCAGTCAGGGAGAGCGAGATGTGATTGACACGAGGGGCTGGGCAGCTTGTGTGGTTTCTCACTGATGCATAAACTGGATTCAGGAAAGGCTGTCCAAATACGCCTCTGACAATGTCTCGTTTTTTTTTTTCAAAGAGGCTGAGGCTGATAATGGGCCTGTCATCTAAATTCCAGCTCACAACTCTTGAAGTTCTCAACGCGGAGATAAACAAACTCCAAACTGTGACAATTATTGCTACCAAGTACTTCCAACGTTGAGGGATAATTCTCGTGAACAAAAGAGGAGGGGTGTCTGAGATGGGAAATGTTTTTCATGAGACAACAATATTCAACAAAGACGCTACATTCATTGTCTGTTCAATCCCACATCCCTCCGTAGAGAGCTGACTAGAGGGCTACTGTTGCAGAACTAAGTCTTCAAAGCAAACCGCTACACCGACTGTAATAAAGAGCGACATTATGCTCAACAAATAGTCAACAAATTCCCGTACGGTTTAAGATCCCTGTGTCCAGGCTGCACGGTAGCAACAAATCAACCGACAAGACAGGCTTGTCCTACATAACTCTTCCCCCGTCCTTGTCCTCCTCCCTCTCAAACAAGACTGCTGCATGTCTAGAGGAGAAGGAGGAGGGTGGGAAAAATGGGAGGAACGACACGAGTGGAATAAGGATCCAAACAATAACTCAACACTGAATAGGAGGCCGCAGAAGAGATTGCTTCACGCTCTGTTTCCCCTGTGCCCCCCCCCCCCTGCTTCTTTCATGTATGTCGGTGTGTAGATGTGATGCTCGGCCTCCCGTGTAGGCGGGCGACTCTCCTAGGCATACATACACACAGTGACTTTATGTTCATCTGCTGTATAGATGCACACAGCTACAGCTACCTCGCTACAAATGCCTCCAGTCTTTATTTATTTGTTATTTTCCACCGTTTTACATTCTCCTGCCAGCGGAGATAGTCAAATAGTCGACACGGCAAACATCTTCACAGGCTAACAAAACAACAAGACAGATATTGGGATTTGTCTTGCGTTGTTTGGATGGGAGTCTTGGCCGCCTGGCAACCTCCTTTCTGTCTGGACTGATCCCCGCAATCCCGAAAAACAGGCACAAATATAACAAAGTCTAACCACACAGATAACAAAAGTAACAGGAAAGATAACGAAAGTCAGACTTAATCCCAACAAGCCCTACAGCTTTGCTTCCCCAACGCAGAGAGAGAGAGAGAGAGAGCGAGAGAGCAAGAGAGCAAGAGAGCGAGAGAGAGAGAGAGAGAGAGAGCAAGAGAGCGAGAGAGCGAGAGAGCCTATTAACAAGCTAATGAAGGCTGGCTAAATCATGAGTTACTGAGCACCTTTATAGCAGGGGCCCTAATTGATCCAATAAGGCCATTAAGAGTTTGGGTGAGATGAGAAAACAAAGGCTAAGGCCATTCCTCCAGCAGAGTGCAGCTACTTACCCAGCCTCCATCAATAACCTGTACTAAGGAGACACAGTGGAATTCAGACAAATGCATAGTCAGAGGCGGATATTAGCGCAGAGGCCTTAGCCAGCACCTGAGCATTTTCACAAAGCGCCAACGAGTGGGGTTTTCAGCCGAGCCAAGCTGAAAACCACCAGAAAAGCAAAACCGAATGAAAAATGGCTCTCGGCGTCGGAGCCAAAAAACCCTGGGTCCGCTTTAAAAAAGTAATCAAAAGCAGCGCAGCTTTAAGGTTTAAAAAGGGGTCAGTTTACAAACAATGGCAGCTCTTGGTTTTAATTAAAACATGCTTTTGGGGGGAAGACCCCGTTCAGGCCCACAGATATTAAAACAATGTAAAAAGTAATGTGTCATCCGCGTTACATTTCATGAGGGTTAGCTGGGCGGGGCTGGGAGGCTCACACAGGCAAATCCTCAGACATTAAAGTTTTAAATTGTTACCATAAAAGCAACATTTTAAATGGATGACAGTAAAAACACGAGGCCACTGCCTAACAACTGTGCGGCCCGGCATAGCCGACGCGAGGGAACGCTACCCAAATTCCCCACAGGCGTCATTAAAGTTTCATCCTGTCTAATCTCATCTGCAGCTGAATGTTCAGGGGCGTTCGGCGATGAAGATGTGAAACACAAGGCGTTATCCTCCCCCGTCCTCTTCCAAGCCCTCCTCGAACCCTCTTGGGAGGGATACGACTTCAGCAACCGCTATAGCTAAGGTTACCCAGCCTCGCTCCTCCCTTACCTCCCCCCTCCCATCCTCCCACCGTCACAACACCCACCCACCGACGGGAAGAGGGAGAGTCATCGATACGCCGGTCAATCCATCCCACCTCGGCTAGCTCTCTCTCTCCGGCAGGGCGGGCAGCCATCCATGTCAGACACACGTCCATAAAGTCAATACGGCATCCATAAGCTTAATAGACTGCCTGCAATCCAGGGTCAACGTTGTTTATGAGTGTGTGAGAGGAGCGTCAATAAGCTGTGCACGTCCATGATGCGGCGTAGCGGCATTGACGTCACGGTTCATCACTCGGGCTTGTTGCCAAAGGTGAAACAGGTAAAGGTTCCATGGTGCGATCGGGGTGACGATAACGGCCAACTCACTTCCATTAACTCAAAAAGATTTCATTCAGAGGTGCCCAAAGATAATAACCCCCCCGAGGAGTTGTCTCGCCAACTCAAGGGCGATCATCCTCGTTTCGGGGTGATAACCTCAGATAACCCTCTCCCACCTCCTCCCCCCTCCACCTCCTCTCTCTTCCATATCCCGGGCAATCTGACACCTCCCGACCCTCCGCTGCCCCGTCGTCTCCGGGCTTGACAGGCCAGCTCTCAGGAGAGGAGACCCCGAGGAGGAAATGGCAGCCGTGTGACAGACTGACTGGCAGAGTGGAAAGCTATATCTATCTTCTGCCAGGAGGGCGCTTTAAGAGTAGAGAGAGGGGAGAGGGGAGAGGGAGAGGGGAGAGGGAGGGCCGCTTCCCAGATGCAAACTCCAGCCTCTGACACTTAGATAAATAGATAGAGGGAGATCTGGACCTCACATCCCTTGTATCTGGATATCCCTCCTCCTGCACACACACTTCTTCAGACAGGTCAGAGGGCAGGGTCACTATAAGGGTCGGTACCTCGCTCGTACCATCCAGCCTCATACCCCCCCTAACCACGACATCCATTATGATATTAGCGCTGCAGGCTGAGAGGGAGGTCCGCAGGCCCACTTGGGTTAATGGGCAGAGGGTTGACACAGCAGGAGGACTCCCACTGCTGTCTCTTGACTCATCGCTGGGAGTCATATGACCAACCCTCAGCATGCTGGTCTCACACTCCACAGCCAACAGATGACTCTAGATGTACACACACACACACACACACACACACACAGATATATCGTACATACTATATCTCTTTTTATGCTAGCCAGAAGGGTAAGCATCTACACTTGCCGATGTCGCTAAGAGGCTGTAGTAGTTTTATTAGGTCCTTTCGGTGTAGCTGCACTTTTTTCCATTTCACACTTCCCTATAATTCGAGACAGTATAAGATCCATTTGAAGTTCCCCGGGTTCCTGATGAAGACAGTCGTGTCATTGTGCAGCATTAGGTTGTTTGATTTAGGCTCTGCATACCATTTGGTGAACCTCTTCATCCTGACAGAGCTTAATCCTTGGTGATGTTACCACAGCAGACCTTGGATCAGTTCCAAGACGCTTATAGCTGGCAAGCATGTAACTCACAGAGCTAGTTTGCACTTGTTATGTCTTAGAAAGGAACCTACACATCAGTGTCACACACACACACACACACACACACACACACACACACACACAACCCTACCGCCTTGGGAATAGTGGAGGATAGAAGAAGAAGAGAGGGAGAGTCATGGAGCAACACACATACTGATGGAGAGAGATACTGATACAGGCAGGCATAGGCATGCTCATGCACTCGTAGACTCTCTCTGACACACACACACACACACACACACACACCACACACACACACACACACACACACACACACACGTCTGCAGTCTGCTGTGTCTTCATTAATTGCATCCTGCCTGTGCGTTGCAGTGAGGTCATGGGGTCGGAGGGCGAGAGGTCAGCCACCACAAAGCCTCCTCTCCCCGATCGCTAGCGGGTGGAGATGTACTGTGGTGGTCTGTGGTAACCACACTGACAGCACCGTCTATTCCTCCCCCCTCTACCTCCCCCCCCCCCACCCCTCCTCCACACAGCCTGCTGCTCCACTTGAATCTTCTCCAGGCTAGAAAAGGTCCTCAAGTCGTGGCGACCCTTATCCATCAAGCGGGGTCTTTCAGTGCGGGAGGCCTGAAACAAACTGGGTCTGGAACAAGTCAGCTTATTTTTATTTATTTATTTATTTTATTATATTTGATGGTGGGGATGTTTTGGTTTGCTTCGTCAGTGTGCTCAGCTACTTAAGACCCGCCACCCCACCCATTCAAATATATGTTCCAGTCACATTCAAAACAAGGTCCTGGTGTCCAGCAGGGAACCAAGGCGGGGATACAGGCTCAGTTTTTACTCCTGCTTTGCTAGGTAAACTAATGATTTGTTTTTGAGGTCACTGGGAGAAGGGGGTTGTTACGTCTGAAATTGTCTAGTGTCATGACTGAAGCTGCGTTTAGTCTTAATTGACCTTTGACCGGAGCGCCTGTCCCGGGCTAACAGGTTAGCCGGGCTATGACAGGCTAATAGCCGCTTTGTGGAAGCGCTGAGCTGCTGGTGTTAAATGGTGTGTCTCTAAAGGGTGACAGCCAGCTCGGTGGACGCCTCAAGGACGGAGACAGCTAAAGTTACGGGGGTTGAACTAACAACCGCCTGACAGAGATGATAATGATTACATCAGGAAAGGTTTTGCCCCCGTGTGGCCTCAGATTTACCCACGGGGAGCAAATCTGAACCTCGATGGAGGTCACAGCCCATTTAGCCCAACGAGAAATCAGCATTGCACTTGTTTGTCTTTCATCCAGGGCTCCTAACTGAAGGAGATGTGAGGTTTTTGCCGCCACCCACAATACCCAACGAGCCATATGTCGGCGGTCAATCTAGCCTCATTTGGGGTGAAGGGAAGAGATGGGAAGACGGGTGGGTGGATAATGCCTGTCAGCTGCAGCCACTCTTAATTGAGGAGCGACACGTCTATGTTATTACAGACACGTGGCGTGGCGTAAAACACCGATCAACACGGTCGCCGCCGTCTCTGCCGCGGTCAGCCGAGTGTGCGTTTGTTTACCGAGCCGGTCGGCAGGCAGTTCATCTTCTGGACCGCCGCTTTATCATCCCGGTTGCCAGGTTTGCTCCCCCTCAGACCTTCTCCCTGCCTCTGTAGGCTACCGATAGGCGCCGGGTGACTTAAGTGTCACGCAGTTCCCGGTGATGCTGACGGGTTATAAGTGCCAATCAGTCACGGATAGCCCACACATCAATTTACCAGTACCGAGGAGTCAGGCCCTGTATCCAGAATAGCAGCTAGCATAGATCAGCAACCAGAGGAACATAAACACAGAACGCAAGTAGGTCAAACGAAAAGGCATTTCAGGGGAATTGAACATCAATGCGAATGTGCTAATCCGCTTCCTTCCTCCGAGGCATATTGTTAAAATATTCACAAAGCAAATTGATATATTCTGGAAATAAACTGAGGCAAACGATGTGCAGGGTCGTGTTCAATTATACAGAACAGAGACAAAGACGGCGGCAAGGTTAAAGCTCCCGACACGCGATCGGTGAATCAGCCGAACTGTACAACCCCCTCTGTCAATTAATCGGACATAAATTGGCCATGGTAGGTAATGTGCAATTAGGATCAATTACACTTCAAATCAACACGTACTACTACACGAACGCGACAGATGTATTTGCCCCGTTTCAGAGAAGGTGACCCTGCACAGCTCAAACTGCATTTAATCGGGTTGTTGACGCTGTTCACGCTCCTCTGCCTCTCGCTCCTGTCATACACAATCATGCTTTGGATGAGGGAGAGAGGAGGAGGAGGAGGGGGTGAAGCAGCTTCTTTCAAAAGGGGACAGAAGAGGAGGATGAGCAAAAGATAACTAACATGTCCAAAGTCTGATGCTGTTCGTCCTTTTTTCATTCCCCCAGAAGAAAACTCGTGAAAGCCCGTGGTCATCTTTTAAGATATCCTTTCTGGGTTTTTTTTTCCCCCCCACTCAGTGTTGCTAATGTTTTTGACAAGCACCATGTATCATCACAGAGACAGAGACAGAGATGGATAAGCCATTACAGTCCTCTACAACACACAGAAAGAGCTGCGACCTCAAGGAAATGAAAGGAAATGAAACAGTAAGCGGGGCTCTTCCAAGAGCCTCTACAGTCGAGGCTCCCGAGGTTCGGTGAAGTTTTCCCCCGACCAGCCAACTCCCTCGCCACGGAGAGACTCGGAAATTCAGTTTTTTTTTTTTATGGGAACCCCCCTGAGCTGGAGACAAAGGAAAAACAATAACGGCGGGGGATCGGGGGAGTAAAAGCTTCCAGCTCGGCGCTCGGCTCAGCTGTCCCAGCGCACCAACGTACATCTGGGCCCGCCGACCACATCTGGCTGTATGACTAATCACTGTACCGCGGCAAGCCTCCAACCACGGCAGCTCAATACCTACACTCACACGTGCACCGTCTCACATGCACGGGCACACACTCTCCGTCACTCTCGTCTGATCACCAACGCATTCCCTTTGAGCACACTGCACGCCGAGTAACAATCACCCAAACCCAGGGACTCTCCGTGGCCTAACTGAAGAGAAACATCTGTTTATGTTTAGTGTGCAGCGCGCCGATGTTGCTGACACAGCCTCGCCAGTGGAAGGGCTTTCGAAAGGAAAAATCAACGCACCATTAACTAGGGGTTGCTTTGTGAAAAGAACTTGGTCAAACAGTCCCACAACAGAGAGATCCTGTGGCTGTTTAACCACTCCTCGGTTTCGCCCCTGAGTGCCTCCATTCAGACCAGCGGCGAGTCTGCGCTTTCTAATGGGTGCTCGGTTTCTGACTAATCATGCCAAGGTTAGTTCAACCGATTGAAGCTACTCAAACAGGCCCGCGGGGGGGGGGGAGCATGGGGGGACAAGGCAACAACAGCAGTGAGCCAAACCCAGAAACAGTGTCCCTCAGTGGGGCTCTTATCCCACTCTAGCTTGGGGCTCGCCTTGGGAGTGGAGGACAGACCCCTCGCTATGTATTGGCACCATCAACACAACAGTCACATTCACCACCCTGGCCATGCTGCCTGCCAGCTACTGGTGGACTAACTTGATAGATGACCATGTGTGGGTACACTGCGAGTGTGTGTGTGTGTGTCAAATTGACCGTGGGCTAATCTTTTCCAAGACCACCCCACTGCCATCAAAGCTAGCTTGTTTTCAAAAATCGAAATGCACCAAAGGTCAAAAGTGCAAGGGTCAATCACATTTACCGATCGCTCCGCTCCGCCACCTGTACACACTCAGACGGATGATCCAGACTACTGTTAATGTTGTCAGTAGCTGAGCCGAGAGTGTGAGCGTTATCTTATCGAGGGACACGGTGATTACAGTTCAGGTAATGAGGGAGAGGCCTCGCTCATTTGTCATGCTTTGTGGTGGAGCTGAGGCCCTGCAAGACTGATAGAGCCATCTCACCCAGACACAATACCACTGAAGCTGCGGGCAGCAGTTAAATGGGGTAGCAGAGTGATAAGGAGAGGCGTGTGTGTGTGTGTGTGTGGGTGTGTGTGTGGCTGGAAGTGGAAGCAAGCATGTGCATGTGTGAGAAGAGCGCCACCTACAGAAACTCAAACTTCATCAACAGAAAATCCAAGGAGAAAGACGTCACAGTGTTTGATTGACAGGTGATCTCACACACACACTTAGCATCAAAAATATCACCAGAATGAGTCTTTTCAGGATCACCACTTCAATACTGACATGAACACAATGGGCAGTTGCTTTCAATATGTCATCGTGGTATAACCATACATGTCCAACATACATGTCATATTAAAAATCGAAGCTGTGGGATTGCATGTCAGGCACGTCATGTTCAGCCCAGCTGCCACATCTGGCTCAGTGGCACCGAGAATACAGACCGACACGCTCTACCGCTTTCTCAGAAGCATTAATAGATTCACACACACACACTAGCACACGCAAACATACACATCCACGCCCTGGAGGAAAACATCGTCTTCATTAGGGTGCCGAGATGTGCAGGGAAAGTAAAAAGAAACAGAATTGCACGGCTCTAAGAGGAAGAAGGCGTAGCAGGAAAACCACAACCGTTATGACCTACTGCAGAATCAGCAACACTGCTAGGACTCTAACGGCTATGGGACCAGGCGCTCCCCTTCCGCTTTAGAAGCTGAATTTCCTCTTTAAAAAAAACAAAAACATGACATGCCTGGTTAAGCCTGAAAATACTGCACTAAATAACATAGATGAAGTATTGTAAAAGTTTATATTGTGGTATTGTGGTGCAAAAGAAATAAAAAATGTGGCAAGTCTTTACAGAAACTCTTTTTTATCCTCATACAATTTTGATAAAGGAGGTCAGAGGAAGTGCTAATGCTTCACATGCATCCCCGGGGCAGTGCAGGGACCCCTATCATATAATCACCTTCTCAATTCCCAGATAGGCCTGTCAGCGAGAAGCAAGCCCCTATAATAAGACGTCAATCAGCAGTCCACTTTGCTTCAGTGAGGGGAAGCAAACAGCGTCTGCCCAGGAGACCACCGCTGATAAGACCTTACAGTACGTCACTGAGTGGCATGCCAGCGTGTGGCGGCATGAGCTAGGCAACCGGTACAGCGGAGGGCACTTGAGGTAAAGAAGCATGAGTTAGGGTGGAAGTGGGGGAAAGGGTGTAGACGGGACGTGTCACTGCATGTGTGAACCGGCTGTGTAATGCGTGCAGTTGTGAGAAATAGTGTGAAAGCGTGAATCCTTTTAAAATGCCTGCATTCCTGTAACTAAAATATAGCCTGATCTCCTGCTGCTTTTACTGAACACACTGCTCTAACATTAACAGCCTAAGCTGGACAAGGTCTGTGAACCTCCAGGAGAATGAGGGGTAACAGAAGTCAGGTGACCCAATCAATGGGATGACATTCGGGTGAGGGTTAGAGGTGTTCTGTCACATAAAACCCCCACCAGGTTTGGTCTGCTGCGTTATTCACATTGTGTTTATCTATATTTAGACCATATTTTAGGAGCCATTTACACAGTAAAAGTATAATGTATTCAGCAAGTATTCAGCAGGTATTCAGCCCCATCAGATCTGGATGTTCCACCATAATAAACTTTTATGCATTGTACGCTGCTTGCCCAAACTCAGCATCTATTGCATCTATTGGGGATCCCTCTCTGAGTAGCCCCTCCCAAGGTTTCTTCCAATTTTTCCCTATAAGGTTTTTTGTTTGGGGAGTTTTTCCTTGTCCTCTGTTGAGGGTCTAAGGCTGGGGGATGTTGTGTACTAACCATTTACTGTTTCACATGTTGGGCGCTGTGAAGCCCTTAGAGACTGTAACGGCGATGAAGGGCTGTACAGATACATGTGATTTGAAATGTGATAATAAATGTACGGAGATTTGTCTCAGTGACTTTGGTGCAGAGACAAATTGTCCGTTCACAGTTTCTACTGGCTCACATGGTGCAAGGACAGTGCAAGACATCCTATGGACATTAGAGTGGATATATATTACAGTCTATACCTGTGTTGTAGTATGCAGCACGGCTGAAGCTGCAGAAGGACATGTAGTGAGTGACCAATAATGTGAGGGGGTAGTTTTAGTTATTATATAGTTTATATAGTTTTATTATTATGTGTATTCATTATTAAATTGGCTGATATACTTATAAAAACAGTATAATGACAAGACAAAGTTTTGTTCCGTCACTGATCTTCAAAACAAGTTTAAAAGTTATAAAAATATGACACAAAGGCATTTCTATATTTGCCTTTTATGGCCACATAGCAGTAGCAGAGGGGAAACAGCTTCACTGAGAACCACAGAAAAATAAATGTCAGCTTTGGTCAGAGGATATAAAGCAAACATCTAACCATTACTTTAAAAATGTATGAGGACCCCAAAAGTTCACTCTCTGATGAATATGAAAAAGCGTATTGGGTTTCTTCGCTTATGTTACAGCTGATATTACAGCAACAGACCTATTTCTGGACAATCTCATGGTTGGATAGGTTTTTCACCTCGTTTCAGGGTAACATCCCAACTTTGATCATCAAACTCTTGAGCGCGGTGATCAGGCTAACTGTGAACGTACTCGGTGATTCACCGGGGGGGAGCCTCTATTTCAGGGCGGTTATCAAGGACACTGGAAGAGAAAGCAGCCAATTACAGCACAGTGGAATGGGACAGTCACTCAGCTAAATGGCCTCCTCTTTGTCCACAGTGGGAAGCACATTCTAGGGTAATGGCATCAAGGTGAAAGGAAATAAAGAGTCCAAAGGCAATTTTCTTCTTGAGACTAGAGTAAAATAGGTGTCAAGGTCCGCCGACCACAAAGGCTTCAGAGGACAACCCGGATCACCGAACAGATGCCCGGTAAGGCTCCTCCTCGGAGACAGGATATGGCATGACTGACAGTGATTGGTAGAGTGGAAAGGCTCGAGAAAGTGAGCTTGGATCAGCGTCTGTAGCCGACCCCATTCAGTGGTGCGCTTTCACATCCTTCATAATCCTGCCAAGAGCTGCCATTGTAAGTGTCCTTTGAATGAGTCTCCGTCAATCCCCAGATTAGCCAAAGTCAGATGTGACTGGAAGCCACAATGAGGGATGAGGCAGGGCTGTGTTATGCGTTTACCGCCGCAAACATGTCCAGTACCGAACCTGTACTTAGCGGTGAGTTTCTCCATTATGTCTGCATGCGAGGGGTTGATAGATAGATAGATAGATAGACAGATAGATAGATAGATAGATAAATAGATAGATAGATAGATAAATAGATAGATAGATAGATAAATAGATAGAGACAGCCGAGTAAGAACGAAACAATAAATCACTATTCTTCAGACATCCTAATTACACTCGGGAGTGTGACGGTACTCGTTAGTTTTTTAGGCCTCTAAAGGAAAACTAGTGAGGGAAACTAACAGTTTGTCTCGTACAAAAAGAAAATACACACAGACAGAGACTTGTTGGTGGTTTAAAAGGACCCTACCCGCCTATTTTAGACTGTCAAGGAGCAAAATTTGTATTCTGTATTTTCTGTTGACTGAATGAATTAGGATTAACAACCGTGTGATGCTTCAGAGCATAAACAGAGACTGTTAGCATCTCTAGTGATCGTACTGTACTCGTGGTGTGTTACGTTCGCGTGTTTGTCTCCCGCACAAATACGAAACACCCTGACTGATGACGGTCTATGTGTCACACCACCCTGTTCCCGGGCTGGCTAGCGCCTATAGCGGGCCCCTGCGTCCAAAGGGAAAACACTGCTGCTGCTATTCTGCGCAACACAAAAGCCTGGCCTCCGGTAGCAGGCGGTGACAGGCTAATTGGTGCTCAGCGGGGGTAGTAACAAGGGAGGCAGTGATGTCACCGGGGCCATGGGGGACGCCGTGGGGACGCCGTGGGGATGCCCCCCCCACACTCCCCCCACCCACCCCGGCGACCACCACTACCACCGCCACTCCTGCCAATACAATGTCCCCCCATCCACTTGCATGCGCCCGTGGCCTCCACCATCACAAAGAGTGATACTGTTCTCTTCCTCGATGAAAAGGCTCCCCGGTCGTGTCTGCCCTATGAATAGTACCCCCCCACATCACCGCCGCCACCACCCCTTGAAACACAATCCTTCCCAGAATCCCTTGCTGTAATAACTGGGTTGTCACTCAGCCTATTGGGTGTTGGGGCTGTGCAAGGGGGGGCCTCTCTCCCAATCCTTGTTATTGAGGTGTACGCCTTGTTAGCCCCCCCCAGCAGACAGTAAAACAATGGCCGTCTTTGTTTCTCGTTCCACTTTTCATCAGCAGGGGGTTAGGGTGCTGGGGCGCGAGTGGGAGGAGGCGAGGAGGATTCTGTCTCGGAGTCGGACAAAAACAAGCGCAGCCTCTCTCCATTCAAGTCGGTGCCAACCAGTCCCGTCTTTGGAGAGGCACAAAGGACGCTGTCTCTCACGCAAGACAGACTCAGGCTGGGTATCGTCGCCTGTTTTGTTTTTCTCTCCCATGACCACTGAAGTCTACATGTTGACTCGTTACTCACAAATATTGTTTCATCCCGTCGTCGCGTCGCCTTCATCACTCCCTCCCCTCTCTTGATACTCCCATTTATCTCGCTCTCCAAGAAAGATGACTTCTTGTGTTATCGCGAGTCGCCCTCTCTCTCTGCGGCGTCTTACTCTATCTTTGTAGCTGTCAACCTTTTTGCGATGAACACTGTCGACGCTTTTGTGCATTTAGACAAACATCGCTGGCATAATTGGCGCTGTAAGGTTAAAGGTTTTGATGACAGATTGTCTGTAGACTTGATGATTGAATTATTTTTCTTGCACACATACAAACTAACGGATGCTCATTACACACACACACCCATGAAAACACCCTAATAATAATTATATTGTAATAGTAATTCTGTTTGACGGACACATGCAATTAAAATCACCACGCTGACACGCTGGTCTTGTTAAGTATAACAAGGTTTCGGGGAAAAAAATAAGAACGAAATAATAAATCACTATTCTTCAGACATCCTAATTACACTCGGGAGTGTGACGGTACTCGTTAGTTTTTTAGGCCTCTAAAGGAAAACTAGTGAGGGAAATTATCAGTTTGTCTCGTACAAAAAGAAAATACACACAGACAGAGAGTTGTTGGTGGTTTAAAAGGACCCTACCCACCTATTTTAGACTGTATTCTGTATTTTTGTTGACTGAATGAATTAGGATTAACAACCGTGTGATGCTTCAGAGCATAAACAGAGACTGTTAGCATCTCTAGTGATCGTACTGTACACCCCAAGTAACCAGATGGTCCTTCTGTGTCTGTGCGACCCCCCTCCATCCCTCATCCCCATCCTCGACGCCAGTCATCCCAGCTAGCGGAGCATGCCCTGTGCGCCTCGGCAAGCAAATAGGCCACTTCACCAGCCCTGCTACTGCAGTCGGAGAGAGAGGATGGGCCTGAGCTCGGAGGACATTTCACTTCAGTCAAATCAGATGGCTGCCTGATATATCCGATGCTCCGTAGACAGATTTATCTGAAGACTCCTTTTTTTTTTTTTAAACATCTGGTATTCCTGGCCTTGCCTCTAGCTTAAGGGTGAGATTAGATATCTGAGCCTTCGGTGAAGTATTCACCTGAGCTGACAGTTGTCTGCTTTGGGGTTAAAAAATGGACTCTGACACTCGGCAGGCTGAACATTACTTTGATTGCTGCGATGTGGTTCAGCACAGGGACATCAAAAACATCTAGCAATTTAATACACTGCAAACAAAATGATAGAGCATGATCATCTAAATGCTTGCATGACCTACTTACCAGCTACATGAAATGGTGCATGTGTTTCAGTGTGTGTGTGTGTGTGTGTGTGTGTGGTGTGCGGGGGTTTTCACATCAACACAGGAGTGAGCAGTGAAAAAGGTCATTGGTCTTCACTACCCTCACAGTGGGAAAACCCCATATACGTTCCTATGTGAGAAAATGATGGTGTTCATTACTCCGCCATTTGAATTTATCATCACTACATGTAATAAAGCACGAATTACCTTTTGGACTGGAAAGTGTAAAAAAAGAAATATGACTCCCTTGCACGGCAGAGATTCAGATCTTTAGGTTTCACTACAGAGATAACCTGTTATTCCTTTACAGTTGTTAGACTCAGAGAATCCAGGGCTCTATTAATAAAGGACTTGCACATAAATCTCCTGAACTCGCGTCTCCGTTGAGGAGTCCATTACTCCCCGGGTAACAACACGGGGGACGTGCTAGCATAATCCACACTGCTGCTCATTAAAGACATCCAAGAAGTGAAAAGAAATCGCGGTACCCCTCACACAGGCTGGAGTTATCCAGCAGAGACAGACCAACACATAGATCACCTCGGTCTCTCACAGTCCTGGATCCTTTTAGCTAATCCTCGGAGAATTTGCAATCATCACTCATGTGGCGTTTTTGTCCACGTTGAAGTATGGTGGTGCCGCAAAGATTTCCTTCTCCAAACACCGCCATTTATCTGGCAGCTCTGTCTCTATTATTGCCCGCAAGAGTACTGTATCTTTCATGCTCTTCAATGATAGAATAGAATGGAATAGAATAGAACAGAATAGAATAGAATAGACTAGTGGAAATTGCCGTCAGTACAGCATGGTGGAATGAATGGACCACATACCAAACTACACATAATAGATACGAAACTGAACCGAAAACAAATTGTACTGCAAAACAGCGGATGGTGTACATGGTATAAGTACACTGAGCAGAGAATACGTATGTGCAAGACAACATGGAGGGACATACGACGGTCCAGACTCTGAAACATTCATGACAACACATGACATCCAAGGTTAAGGGTTAGTTACGGGCAAGACTCAGTTAGTACCCCATGTAAAAATGAGGTACTCTTTGCTAGCCACTCGCTACGGCTAGCTTCACATCCCTAGCCTAACGCTAGAGGTTAATGCTGCTAGCAATTCAGCCTTGGGCTAGCGTAGCGCCGCGTCCTCGCCTCAAGCCAAACTGGCCTTATTAGTATCAGACTCCTGAAGCCAAAGGCGTGTTCAGTCCTTGCTGGGATTAGAGGTACCGACTGTTTGTACCCATGCTAATGCTACATCCTGGGGAGTCAGGTATCAAAATCCTGCTACAGCCCGTCGCCAAATCTGGATCACCAAAGAGAGAAACCAGCCAGCGCGCTAAAATGTCGAGATTGATGCGTTCATGCCTAGATATTTCAGTACCTAAATAACCTCCAACATATGAAGAAACCCAGATCCCGCCCATAAGTCACCCTCATACATAAATATAGAAAACATGTGCCCTGGGCGGAGGAAATGTAATTTGTCAGCTGAGAGCCAGGGTGGAGACAGCAGAATGAGTGAAAGCAAGGTGGGGGTGTATCTCCCGACTGTTCCAGGACATTACAGGAGCTGTTTGTCACGATCAAAGTGTTCAGAGAGAGATTAGGTGAGCAATGCAATATGTCCACCAGCACACACACACACCCCTTCCACTGCTGCCCCACCACCACCACCACCACCCCGCCCCCTCGGAGTAAATAACCTGAGTGTCAGCCGCTGACCCAACAGAAAATTGCCTTATTGATCCCCACAGCGATTTTCAAGCGTTGCCTTTTCTCCCCTGGACCCACAGCAGCACTTTTGGTAGGGGAAACTGGGACGGTGAGAGATGGAATAAGTGTGTGTGTGTGTGTGTATGTGTGTGTGTATGTGGTGTGTGTGTGTAACATGGCTTATTGGGAACTGGGAGATTACATGGTCTTGCTGAGTCATTTTCCTCGGACTTTGGCGAGGCACGTGGGGAAATGGCTATTGCACGTATCCAGTTCCTATGGAAGTGAAAATGGGAAAAGAGCACGTAGGGCTTTACAGGGCTGTCTCAGGGTGATACATTCCTCCACACCAAATCAAACACACAGCACACAAAAAGCAGACACACTCTTTCTTCCATTTCCCTCCTGTATATTTAGCTGTAATCTACAGCGGGCTCCAGGGGCCAGACTCTGTCTTAGGCAGAGAGGCAGAATGAGGGCCTGTCAGCCCTCTCCTGGTGTATTTAGCCCCAGGGCAATGTTCAGCGAACCTTCAGAGGGAAGTATCATGAAACGCACACACACACACACACACACACACGCACAAACAAACACAGATTCACACAAACACCAACCCTTGCTTACGTTTCTTCCACAACTGTGTTCCTCTTTTCAGTCTGCTTTGCATTCGGGGCTGCAGAAGCTCTTGTTTATGAACCGTCAGCTTCACAGTGATGGAAGGGGGAGGAGGCTATACCCACCCCCCCCCATCTGCTCAAAAATAAACCCTGTCAGTAAAACCCTGTAACTTTCCCTTTTCCCCCCGTCTCTGACTGTTTGAGGAAAAGGCAGCGCGGTCTACCATGTCATACCTTTCAATTGAGCAGCTGCTCGTGTACTCAAGGTGCTCATTGGAATGCCTGGGATAATAGACCTCACGGTTTAAGTGTGTTCAAGCTCTGCAGGAGAGCAGCGGCGTCCATTCTAATACGAGCCAGATGGGGGAAAAAGAGAAGAGAGGAAGTAACGGAGGGGGGGGAGGCGAGGCAGTGAACGAGAGCAGGAGAGGAGGAGGGAGTGAAGGAGCAGTGACTTACAGTTTGCCTTTGGCCAGGAAACCAGAATGTTAGTGCACACAGCCTCATGACTCATAAATCTCAATTGTTTTCCTTTTTAGCAGCTCGAGGATCGTCCAATAAAATAAGCCGGTTCTTCGGACGGGGGTTGGGGGGGCGGGCGAGCGTGAAATCGCTGAGGGGGCATTTTCCAGCTGATCTCCTGGTACTCCAGAACGTGTCAACAGCAGGCTGCAGGAAGTGGCTAGCCCTGATTCCTACACTGTTTCTGTTTGTGTGCATGAGCTGCGAGGCGACCTCTGACTCTGATATGCCGCCGTGGCCTGAGGATAACAGACTGGCAGCTGACTGACACTGATAACCCTCATCTCTGAAGGAAACGCCGCCTCTGCCGAGTCCACGTCCTGTTTCCTGTTCCAGACCAGAGCTGATTAAGAAACCTCAGAAAAACAAAGCCGGTGTGTGTCTGCCTGCGCCTGTCCCCATCCCCAAAAGCATCATTTCAAATCGCTAGTTTTGGAGCGAGATTTGCTGAGGAGCTTTATCTGTCACACAGGGGTCGTTCGAGGCTGCCCAGACTCACTGATGTCTCTATAGCTTATGGAAATGAGTCACTGACACCTATTGAAAATTACACGGTGAGATGAGATCCGAAAGCCGACACAGCAGGGAGTAAATCTACCGGCCACACTCATAATTATCCACATATAGTCACAGCCTGGAGGTGGGGAACAGGGGGGGGGGTGAACCAGGATGGAACTGCTTCCCCTTCGCCCAGTTTCCCCCGGTGACACATTCCTAGGAAACGCAAGAAACGCAGGTATAGCTTCACGCAGGCCAAGCAAGAGTAGAAGCAGCATGTGTTGAAGTGTTAGCGGAGACAGGGTAGCACGCTAATGAACCTCATCAGCCCATGTGTGCATGACCCTGCAGCGAGAGAGAGAGAGAGAGAGAGAGAGAGAGAGAGAGAGAGAGAGAGTACAGTGTAAAAACGGGTGGGTGCCGTGCATACTAAAAGGCGAAGGGCCGAGTCACATGGGAGACGAACTCGTAGAAGAAGTGCAGAAGGGACGGCTGGTGGCGGCGTTTGAAGCGCTCAGAAGACGCTCTGTTTATGGTAATGCGTGTCAGTAGATAGCAGGTACCCTGGGGGGGTTGGCGCGTTAAGCTTCATGTTCAAATGTTAAGTGGGAGAAAAAAGGGCTGATTCTGCAGCAATCTGGCTGGAAGGGGGGGGGGGGGGGGGGGGGGGGGGAGGGGGGGAGTCACGAGAGGGGTCTAGAGAAAGAGGCAAAGACGGGCCGGAGCAGTGCTGATGGGTGGGAAGTTGAGTTGTTGGATGGAGTTATGAATGATTTTGCTGAAAAAGAATTAAGATGAAAAATGACTTTTTCACCTTGTTACCTACTTCTCCATATCGTAATGTATAACTATTTAACAAGAAATGTCCATAAATGTACAGATTTATTTAGTTTTCTCATTTTTTTATATCAAAATATTTTACTTCCTGGAAAATGCCATATTTTTAGCGGTTACCTGCCAATAATACCATCACTAGGTTTTTGAATAACCCCCTCTCCATCCCCTTCCATCATATAAAACCCGCAATTTCACAATTTCAAAATCCACAGAGAACGAGCCGACACACACACACACACACACACACACACACACACACACACTTCTCGAGTGCAAAGTCCATCCACCACAGCTGGTCTAAAATGTCCTTGTTTACAAAAAAACTCCCCAAAAAAGATTAAAAAAACAAACAGTCGCTCCACAGATCAGCGAACACTGTCAAAACCTTGATAAACATATCACCCATTTCCTCATGTACAATTGCAGGCAATTTAACGGCTCCAAGTATTTCCTGCGTTGCTGCATAGTGCCGTGCCATGCTGCCACACACACACACACACACACACACCACAGCAGCCTGTCGAACCTGTCATAGCAGCATGCTGATCTCTGCTACAGCTTACCCCACTGTGTTACACATTTCTTGAGTGTGCCTGTATAATCACAGTTTGTGTCACTGCCATCATTGGATGGCAGGGCATCACAATGCCAGAGAGCACTGATTACAGACCAGATTATAATGCTAGCAGTGAGTCAGGGTGCCCTCTAACCCGCCCTGCTTACAGTGTATCCTACCAGCAGTGATGTCTGCCAAGGGGATCCATCGGTTTCACTGGGTAGGATGATGCAAGAGGGCAGACATGAAACAAAATCCTCTCTTGCTTTTACGGGCAAACTCCGGTGACACATCAGCACACAGTATATCCAATACAGAGGGGCAGTCTGAACAACAGGCTAGCAGATCAGAGAGAGAGAGAGAGAGAGGAGATTGAACAAGACAGCCGAGGAGACAGAGGTCCGGACAGACGCCGAGAGAAAGCAATGAGGGATTCACAAGAAACAGGAGGAGAAATAGGTGGAGGTATAGAAGAGATTGGAAGACAAGGCCTCCGACCAGGGGAGTTGAGACTCCGCTTCACTCGCTCCCACGATAAATTATTAATGCCAACAGTGAACAAATGAATTCAGAGCACAGAGAGGGGTAGATGAATCGCCCAGCGTGAGTCCCCCAAGATAACCTCCAGAGGACGTCTACCGCTGCTGGATTTAGAAAGTGACACAACCAGGCACATGCATGTGGAGATGGAGCGCACGGCCCAGACCAACTCAACCATACCAACTCAACCATACTGCACGAGACCATTTAACATGAGTATGTTGAGAAAATTCCCTCCTGCAATCCAACACATTTTGATGTGACTTATTTTTAGGCTAGACGGAACTGAGCACTCTTTTCCCAATGACTGGCTAAAATTGTAAATGAAATGAAGCTGACCAGTGAAACACGGCACGCTAACGGGATGCGGTGTGTGAGAGGAAATGACAACGTGGCAGATGAAGCAGGTAGGCGAGTGTAAAACAGAGTTGTTAAAGAAGACAGGGTGAGAGAGAGGGGACAGGTAAACAATGCACTGGTGATGCTTTACTACACAGTGTGCTGAATATCTGGTTAGAAGTCCATGTTGTTTTATGTCTGCTATGTTATCTTGGGTGTGCAACAATACGACCAAACCCACATTAAGGAGTTATCATATCAGATGCAGACATAATCTGATAGCTAGGTCATAAAATGAACATTAAATCATTTATACCAAAGTGATAAGACACTGTCCTCCTGATGCATCTAATCACATTTACTAAGGGGAAAGCAGCCTGGCCCAACTTGCTCCTTCAAAAGAATTTGTTTTCATTTGAACACTTTTGATGTTATGACAATATCATGAACTCAGCATCAGTTTTAAAGCCCCAGGAAACTTGGCTTGAAATAGTAAAAATGAATATATGATATCAAAGTGTAGTGTCTAATTAAGCATCCACAAAAATCTGAGTGAAAATAAACTTGCAGAAATATTAGAAAACCTGTTTCAAAAACAGCTCATTTAGCTGTTTAGACCATTTCTCAGGACTGTGTAGGCGTGTCAGATCAGGATTTGATTGACATCCTGACACGATTGATAGCTCCGCCCATGTCAAACTGTCAAGCTGTTGCACCTGTTGGGGGAGGGACAACTGACGTGCATTTTTTAATGATTGGATTAATGAATTATCTGCGTCATAAATCTCAGAAAATACCACGCCCAATTCAACCCCACTGTTCTGAACCCCCCCACTCATTTGAACTAGGTTTTCTAATATTTCTGAACGTTTATTTTCACTCAGATTTTTGTGGATGCTTAATTAGACACTAAACTTTCATATCATATATTCATTTTTACTATTTCAAGCCAAGTTTCCTGGGGCTTTAAGTTGCGGAACCCATTTTGTTACCACCTCCACCTCTCAGCAGGTGTTCAAGTTCCAGTGACTAACACTATCGCTTGATGCTGAAGCATGTTTCCAAACCATGCATGACCTTTCAAACAAGGCTGACGGGGAGTGGCTAACCAGCCAGTGAGCGGGGTGATGCCAAACCTTGACGAACCCCTTCTGCATCAATATGGATGAAGCGATCGTTCACGGTGCCAACAGCTCCGCGGATCATGTCAGCCTGGCCCGCCCGTGGCAGCCTGCGCCTAACAAGGGCCATTTGTTTGTTTTGGTTGTGGGCTTTTCTGCTCTGTTAGCTCCTTTAGCTCCGTTAATGTTGTTAGTTCACCCATGTGTTGCGTTTCCTGCTAAAATAAGTCATTTGGCCGCCAGACTCCTCAGCGTGCGATGCCAGTGCTGTTGCAGGCATTCTTTCAGATCCGAGCAGAGTCAAAAAACATCCTACATTAACCAGAACATAGAAAAGTAGAGTCTGCGCACTGAAAGCTGATCCCAAAGTGGATAAATGTATTAACAACTCATTGCTCTTCATCAGAGATCGAAATGCCACATGTGAATGGTTGTTTTATTACAGCTTGGGAGCATCTTTCAGTATGTCAGTTCTACTTTTCTTGTATTCTTTTTTGCTTTTTTGCACTTTTCCACTGCAACCACCACCCCCCCTCACGACTCCTGGCCTCTTCAGCGCTCTTACTGTTGTAAAAATATAGAGCCTCCATCCCAAACACCCACTTGACCCCTTCTACGTTTACTCCAGTGCTGCTGATTGCTGCAGGTCTTTTTTTGGACGCACCAATCAAACAAAACAATGCATTACCGTAAATGGCCAGGCTTTGGCCAAGAATGTGACATGCCGGTACCGTTAATCATAATTATTAGAACATAGACAGCCAATCTCCTGACTGGCCAGGCCATAAATGAAACTAATCCAGACAGCAAAGAAATGAGTTAATGCCTCAGTGCTTTCTCAATAGCTATCATTAAACCTTCTGCAAACAAGGCTTACAAATACCCTTTACACAGCATTTCTATCATCGTCATAACCAATGGTTTGGCAATCAGAGGGTTAATAGATAAGATATGAACAGCCACACACACGGCCGACCCTCATGAATGTGCATTCAATGAGGAGGAGGTTACAAGTCATCCGAAAGCACATTGATCGCCCCTGGGTAAATACAATCTCCAGTGACTAAGGAGGACTGTGGACCTTTGGGTCAAAACTCCAAAGTTTGTTGTATTTCGAGCAGCCGGCTGTAAGGCATGAAACAGACTGTTCCCGTACACACACAAGTTGACGATACACCAAGCCGGCCTTTGAGTTGAGAGTGCAATTTCCATCTTTCTGTAGCACCTCCTGAACGTACCTCCGAGGAGCGCCATGAATATCCATTTGCTAAGGTAACACTGATTCATTTAACATTTTCCTTTGTCATTCCTGTGTCCTTTGCTCACCCGGCAAATGTCTTCCGTATCTGATTCAATTAAGACGGCAGAAGGAGGAGGTCCGACTGCGAGACCCTGAGGGTCAAATAGAGAACGCTTCTCAGAAATTACAGCTTATCGGGGATTTAAGATCTGCATGACATTACAACTCCATTCAGTTAGATGTACAGGACAGATAGGAGGCTGTCAGGAAGGGGTCAGGTGGTGGTGGTGGTGGTGGGCGGTCTGGACAAGGTATAATTCCAGTTATGCTTTATACTCTTGACAGGAAATGCTGACAGACCTAAAGGAGGCAGACGGGGGTAGCGACTTTAAAACAGGACTTCTGTTGTGTGGAAGTTCACAGAAGGGTAAAACTGAATGCCACAAAGAGCATTTTAAGAAGAGGAGACAACACTGGAGCTCAGTACAGTCTCAGCGTTACCCCTCGTCCTATTTCAGTTGACCAAAGGGCAGCGGTGCTGAATAATCACACTAAATCAGACCTAGTTCACTTTTTTGTGTTTTATTTCGCTGTAAATATTTCCTCCTGGCGAGAGGAAGTTGCCCTCAGCGCAACTTTAAAAGTTCAGAGTGCTTTTTGCTCCTGTCCCCTCGAAAGTCTTTGCATGCCCCTGAAGAAATGAGATCATACAGGCCGACACGGTGAATCCTGAAAAGGTCTGTGGATCTTTGTAGTAATGGACGTAGCAGCGCACCAATAGCAGACCTAGACACAGAATGCTCTCCAGTAAGGAACAGATGTTAAGTGGGATTTGTAGGCTCTCGTTCACATTAGTCAGCATATAGTCACCTCCTGTACAGACTCAGTATGCCTCAGAGACCCTCAAGTAAACTGTGTTTAAAAGATCACACACACACACACACACAGCGCTGTTCTCATCTGTTCCACCCTCCTGCTGCTCGATTGTGCTGGGCTTGGCTCTTTAGCTAATGGTCACAGTAGAATTAATTGCGACCATCCATCTCATTTTACTTAAAAATACAGAGGGAAGGTTACTGCTACTGTCACCACGCCCCCCCCTACCCCACACACACACACACACACATTTTATTCTCTCCCTGTACCCTCCCACATCCCGAGTGCACCCTATAGAGTTACGATGAAGGTCTGTTCCTCATTTGCCTGCATAAGTTGTTCCATGGCCCTGAGCGAACACCCGAGAAAGAACAAGAAAGCCTGGGTCTTTTGGTTGAGGGAACGTCTGCAGAAGCTTTCCATGCGATACGTCTTACCAAGAAAAACTGCAATCTGTGTTCTGGCACAAAAACGTACAGAGCTACACGAATGCAGAAATCAAAACTGGCTTTCAACATCTAGCCATTCCTCAAAGACATCTTCAAGAGATCTGAAGAGAACAGACGAGAAGATTTTATCATCGATTCTGGAATCTGGGCTTGTCTGTGTGTGTGTGTGTGGGTTTTTTTTTTCTTCCACATTTTGTCATGCCGAGTCTGGTCCGGCTCACGTACTGCGAAACGAAACAAGACTCACCAAGACTGAAACCTGAGCGCGATCCTGGCAACAGCCAATGGAAGTTCAGCTCAAGGGGGAAGAAAAAGAGAGTCACGTAGATAGTTAACATCAGTGAGACGCCCAGCTCCACTTTCTTAACTCTTGATAAGTTGCTCTACAATTTAATTCAGAGGAGTAAATCTTAAAGGGTATACAATGTGCCTGGATCAGTCCACAGACGTATGCAATTACAAGTGACCTGAAGGATGCTCACACAAAATTGTTCATTAAGGTCATCCATATAATAATGCCACTTCAAAATACATTTGTAATGTAACCGATGTAACTCTATACACCTATTTTGTGAACTGTTTTGGCAGTGTGTGATCCCTCTTTGTCCAGTCATGCAACAGTGAACAGCTTCCCGACAACAGCACGGCAAGCAGACTAGTCATTTAGTCTGAACTGACCTCATCAGGCCAAACGTGAACAGTCTTGTAGTCTGACGTAGGCTTCAGGGAATTCAGGGAATCAAAGAGAATTCATCATTACTGGATGAAAGAATGTCTTTAATGGTTTCCATCCAACTGTTCACATGCTCCGGGTTACCCTGTTTTACCTTCAGAGCTCATTGAGCACAAATACCAAACTGGCTAACCATCCCATCTTAGCCTCCTTGCAGTCTCACGCCAGTGGAACCTGTTAATAGGGTGTCTGTAACACTTGACAGTGACCGAGCTAAAGCCTTTCAGATTTGCTAGTGACCAAGAAAAACACACTCGACTGTTGCTAAGCCACAAGCCTGTGTTTAGCTTGAGAATTCTTGAGAACCTGGCCTCCACCCAATCTCAAGTCTAGACTGTTTAGGAAACATTTGGCCACAAACACATTACACTAAAGCGAGCACAGATCACTGCCATGAAATTCAGCATGTTCAGTTGGGCTCAATTCATTTTCAATTCAATCAATTCTGGCATAGCCTGAACATATTTGGGCAGAGTTGCCATAATGAGGTTATTATATCTAATCTATAATTAAATTATGGAGAATGACAGCGCTATTATTGTTATGTGAACTGCAGTTTGCAATTTAGATTTTGAATTGGGTAAACTGAGAGTGACTCAATCTTTCTCTGGTACAAAATGTAATTCTGAGGTGATGCAATTCTCCCTCGGAGGTTCAAGCCACAATCTTTGACCCGGGTCAGCCGGGGATGTCATTACGGAGGGACCCGTCAGTGTTATTTTCATTGCTTTCAGTGTGCCCAGAGGACCGCGGCAGACATCATTATGAGAGCCGGTGTCCAGCCTCACACCTTCTGGGGGAGCTTCAGTCAGCAGCAGCTTTCCACTCTAATGGTGGGCCAAATTAGCTCGGAGATGGATGACGCTTTCAACACGGGAGGCACGCAATAAAGCCTAATAAGATCATTTGCAGATATGGGTAGAGGAATAGGGTAAAGGCTGATAAATGGTTTGATTGATCGGGTGATTGATTGATTGATTCTATTCTATTCTATGTTAACAGTTCTGATTGATTGTCAGTTGTAGGCAGGGGTGCACTCATACCACTTTTTTACTGCCAGCACCAATGCCACGGACTGAACTTTAATTATCAGCCAATGCCAAGTACCAGGGTGATCCATTACTTTCACTGAAAAATGTGGACGTAGCCCATTAGTACAGGGGTCACGGGCCAACAATGATTGAGGTATAATCTGTTTCTCCATTAACCAACTTAAGGCCTAAAAAGTCATTTTGCTTTGGTTTTGGAACTATTATATGTGGTTCAGGGTTTTAATATAGAGGTAAATATGCCCAGTACCCAATATCCGATACCTATCTGTTTCAATGCATCTATAAAAACAGGCATAGACCACTGCAGCAACACCATATGACTTAACTATATATGTCTCATCATGATGTAGAGTGGAGCAGAGTAGACTTACATGGGAATTCATCTCACAAAAAACCCCACATTCATACATTACAGAAAACCAGAAGCATGGAGCTGCCTCGTAAAATACATCATCATCAGCATAGCTTACTTGTCGTCTACCTGCTTTTCAGTAGAAATGAAAGTGAAACAGTTCAGTTTCGACATTAACCATCACAGTATCATCTGTCAGTACAATACGAAAAAGTACATTCCGTAGATTCAATATCAAGCGCACCGTGACGCCACGAAACCACAAACTCTCACCATTTGTCAACTGAAATGACTCGTCTGATGCCTTGCGGCCTGAGGTTCTCTAGCAACGGAACTTGGACGATGAGGTCCACCCATTTCCTGTTGTTGAAAGGCATGGCATCATGTTCCACTCCTCTTAACGCTACACTTCCAAAATGAAAGTAAAATACATTACAAGTTACTTTTAAACTATTTACTCACTAGTTGTGTTTTTGAGGATTTAACCGTCTGTGTTTCTGAAATATTGACTGGGTTCTTTTTCACAGGATGATATATAGCATTTTGGAAAGAAGCTCTCAAAATGTATGTATGACAGCTGTTTCCCTGAACAGGGAATTTCTGAGTGGTGTTTCATATTGAACTGACTTCATTTTGGGCCTTGGTTCTTTTCACTCTCTGGTCAAGATGAATAGATAAATAAAACAACTTTTGAAGGTTTTACTTGCTCTGAAGAGGCATAGCAGATACGCCTCCAGCTCTTTAACAAGGTCTGTTCCGTATCCCGTTGCCTCTGTCCGGCGAAATATGAGTACACAAGAGATAGGTTCACCAGCCTGTCACTTACACTTATCATCCAATTAACGATCAGCATACTGGTTGTTCTCACACACACAAACAATCATTAGCAGGCCATCCAGTCCGTTTATTTGTCGTTCCTCTGCCTTTCCACAGACGGGTGAAAATTGCAATTATCTGGCTCGTCTATCATACAACCTTGACGGAAACAGGGGAAATCTATATGTTCTCTAATGAGCACTGAGCGCTGTTGCTGCCATTTGATTAGGGACTTAATTGTGATAATAATGAACAAATACTCCTGCTTCTGGCTACAACGGTCTCGTAAGCATTCGGCTAATTAATGGCTATTTGCCCACTGATGCTGATGAAGGAGAAAATCACGAGGGAGATGCTTGGGTGGACTAAAATTATCCATTTTCCTCACAAGACCCTGAAAACGTGACACACTGATGACCAAGAAAACGGTCTGGTAAGCTTATGATACGACTATTGTCCTCACTGTGTGGTGAGAACCCAATCCTGGCCCACGAGGGCTGCTACATAAAAGATGATGTTTTCCGGCGATCCGCCTCAATTGTAGGTCAAAGGCTTGACAGCGTTATTCAGCCATCTTGAAAGTAGGCTGGAAACATGTCACAACAAGATAACAACAATGCAGACGGGCCAATCTGCCTCGACAGCAGCCGGGCAGCTTGGACTGGCCCGGCTAGCGATGCAGAGGGAGGGGATAGTTGGTAGAGCAGTAAACATGCCTGGGGCAGCAGAAGAAGAACAAGGAGAGAGGAGACAACGTTTGAGAGAGAAACAGAGAGACAGAGTCAGTGACAAAAGATAGAAAAGAGAAGAGAGGAGGAGGAGGAAGACGTCTGAGGACAAGCCTGGTCCCGCGGCCCACTCTAACGGCTTCCTGTTTCCCTGCACACAGGCAGCAGCCTTAACACGCTCGTTGTTTCTGACCAATTAAACAGGCATAAAGACAGAGGGCTGCAACTCAGCTGGGGCTTCAGATAGCCTGCAGGTTACATCTAGGCCACTCTGTCTCTCTCTCTCTTTATCTCTCTCTCGCTCTCTCCCCCCTCCTTCCCTCGTCCGTGGCATCTGCCAGAGCGGCGAGGCCAAAGAGGGAGAGGGAAGAGGGGGGAGAAAGTGCTTTCATTCGGCAGATAGCATGTCCAGAGAGCCTGCAGCAAACAAGGACATCCCTGAACCTTTCATCTTCTCCACTGTTTCTCCCACTGTAACCACCCACACCACACACACAACACACACACAGACACACACACACACAATGGCTGTAGCTTGTGAAAAGCGACTGGGCAGAAAGCATGTGCAATGTGGCATAATTGCTGCACGGTGCTGAAAGTCCAAACACATTCACAAAGGCTCGGTCTCTCTCTCTCTCTCTCTCTCTCCCGCTCATTCTCCCTTCCTCTCTTTCTTGTCATTATACAGCCAATAATGTCAGCGAGAGTGAATGTGTGCAGATAATGGTGTGGAAGCACGCTCATTATCCTTTCATGCATTTGTGCCCGACAGCGATGAGCATGCCTGAGGGAAAATGGAGCGAGCTATATGCTACAGACATAGGGAAAAAAAGAGTGAAAAAAGTGTGTTTCTGTCTGCATGTGTGTGTGTGTGTGTGTGTGTGTGTGTGTGTGTGTGTGTGTGTGTGCGGGTGACAGCCAACAGGGGAAGATGAGGATGTTGGACTCATTAAAGAGCCATTGGCCAAGAAAGGAAGACCATGCAACTTGAGAACAGTCAATCAGGATAAATGTGTTTTTCCCCCCAGTAATCGCAGGCCTTCAGAAGCCCGGATTAAGAGGTATGCTCACACTGACCTCATTGTGTCAGCGCCGCTGTTAATTTAAGACGAACGGGCTTCCCGCAGAATTCATTTCAACATCACAGCAAACTGAGACGGGTAACCGATCGAGTAAAAAGATTGTTTCAGGTGATGAAATCTGAGAACAGAGCAAAAATATCATTCAAGAAAGACGCACGGTTTGTTGCTCTACAGTATAGGGTCACAGTGTGGACACGTTCTGGTTGCAGGACGTGACCCTGCTGCTTTTACCCGGCAAGTGACGCAACACACACAACCCCGAACAGTCAACAGAGAAGGGGCCAAGCAAACAAGACTAGTGTGTCCTGATTATATGGACTGGCAGGAGCAAATGGAAAAAAAGGGAGTTTCAAGGAAAAACGTTTTCTGTGGAGCGAGAAAACATCTGCAGACAGCTGACTAGGCCACGTCGTCAGAAAAATGCTAAATCTACAAGCTGAGTGTGACTTTAACAGGAAATTGACAAAAAATTGTACCAGCCAATGTGGCAAGTCATCACCTGCAGACTCTCTACTGATGTGAAAATCAACTCCAGCTGGTAAAATCATAAAAATAAAAAAGGGTTTTTTTTGGAGTCGATCAGTCACTGTTGCCGGTGGGTGAAAAAATGTTTCCGGATTCCAGCACAGCACCTGTTGTATAATTCTGGTTGTCAACTTGAGAAGGCGTTGCATGATTGATGATTGCAGATTGCATGACTCAGATCCGCCCCCCCCCCCTTCTCCCCACCCGATGACACCTTAGTGGCATCTCAACGAAGACAGCCACTCAAGGCTTTTCATTCATTCAAGAAGTAATGTAATACTCCACTTTGAAGAAGGAAGCTCCCCTCCCCTCCCCACCCCTCAAACACACACACACACACACACACTTCAACAGTACAAACCAAAATAAACAAATATGCATGTACAAACTATGTGCTTCTAGTAATTCTATCTTCAGTATGTATTCACGTGTACACAAGCACGGCCGGCACACATGCATATACACACACACACACACACACACACACACACCTCTTGAAAAGCATGCCTCTGCAGACACTTGGCCTGAAGCTGATGCCCCTACCACACAGGAGATGCAGGGAAAATGGAAAAAGGATGTAAGTGAACATCTCCCCTTTTTACTCACATCCTTCCTTTTCCTTTTTCCTCCGTCTCACCCGATCACTCACTTCCTGCAGTGCTTTCCTAGCGACACAGCAATATGCATTACTATCTATTGTCTGGGAGCTGTGGCTTTGATCCTTGCACTCATCACAATCGGTTGCTCATCTAGGAATTTAAACTTCCTGTAACTGGTTCTGGGTAAAAATAAAAATAAACCCCTACAGTGTAAATGTGAAATGAACAAAAAAGCAACAGCTCAGAAAATAATACAAAAAAAATCCTCTTCCTGTGTCACCGTGGGCCTCCGTACACTTAGACGCAGAGCCACATTGACATGTTTATAATATCTGCCTCAGCTGCCGTTGACTTGCGCAATACATCAATATCCAGCGGGCTCGGCAGCACACTCCCCCCACACACACACACACACACACAGACCAAAGACAACGATGGACTCACATTCCAAACACAAAGCCGCTGACATTTGCACAGCACCCACAGAGGGAAAGAGGAAGCACAAACGTCCCATCTCTATGGGAACACTAGGAGAGCATAAGCCTTTTCTCCAGACTTTTTTGTTCTTCTTCCGCTTTCTTTCTTCTTGCTCGGCAGGCGGCCATTTTCCTGGCTGGCGGTGCGGTTCTGTTAGGCACACCTGGTTCATAGCGGGAGACGGCCAGGGGAATGAGGGGTGGAAGGAGGTCACGGCGCTCTCAGTTGGCTGGCAGCGCCGGCTTAACGGCGGCATTTTATTCAGCGAGACACCTAGCTGCCCAGTCATTACTCTTAGAGGGGGAATTCAGGTCTGGCTACAAGCTAGCTTTTTTGTGGTAGGTGTGTGTGTGTGTTTGCATGCATGCGTGTGTGTATATGTCTCTGGGTGGTCAGTTGCAGATTTTATAGCATGGCCAAATAATTCCCTCATAGTTCCCTCAGTGTCAAGGGAACACACTACATGGCACTCTCACTGTTATTGGGGCTGAAACAGAGAAGTAAGCCTTTAGGTTGTTCTGCAAAAATAGCCCTCTGGGGGGGTGGGGGGGGGGGGGGGTTGTATGGTTGGTGAAAGAAAAACAAAATTCACTTTCTTGTACCTAAAATGATGACGCAGTGAGTAGGGACACCATCCGTCAACTAGATGCCCCAGGTTCAGACGCCTGCGTTGGCAAGCATCTGCCCTGCTGGAGGGTGAAGTGTCCTTGGGCAAGACTCAGATCAATAAACTATCGCACACAAACTCAGACTTCCCCAAGTTCTTTGAACCTGCAATACATTATTATTACATCATTGTTATTAGATGTTTAACAGAAACAAGGCTGTCCATCATGAAGTTATTATTTTTTTATATAAGTCAAAAAGCTGAAAAGGATCTTGGGAATTTTTAGTTAAATGTCTTCTTTTGGACCTAATCCTAAAATCAATAGCAGCCAAATTCCCTTTCATGTGTTATCTTGAATACTTTTCCACTGTTTGAGGCGAGACGAGCAGCGCTACTGTAACAGTGTGTTGCTGTTATTTGCCTATCAGGAAGAAAACCAACAAATTATGAACAAACCGATTCCTCCCTTCTTGTTCTGCGTGATAAGCCTCTATTTGGACGTTATCCATTTTTTGCTGATAGCGTGTGCATTCAATTTCTCTTCCTAATATAGTTTATTATTCTGGAATTTATACACCTGTAGCTTCACAATAGTGTTTGGATAGGGGCTGATAAAGGCAGCGGCAACACACACACACACACACACACACACAAACACAAAGCAGCCCTGAAGACAGCGGCCTTATCGCAGCATTCGAGGAGAGAGAGGCTGCAGTGTGTCTGTCCTCTTACTGCAGTACTATCACCAGTCAGCTCTGTCTTCTCCCTGTGTTACCTGCTCCTCTTACGATAGAGCCCACATCGTACACTCCCATCGCTCAGGCAAAAACGGCCTTCATTTTCCCTGCGCCCCGGCATATCTCTGAAAACATTCAAAGAAACCAAACCGAGAGCAAAAATCTCTTTTAATGTGCACGTCTCTTTTGATGTGGGGTGATGTGCAGACAGACGGAGGAGCCTCGGTCTGCTGGATGTGTCTCAGCCCTCGGACGGGTACAGAGCCTCCTTCAGTCTCCGACGTTCGATTTGCTCTGACGATTTGGGTTTGTTCGGGTGTGCCGCCTTTGCAGCTCTGCAGCTACAATATTTTACTGATCCGACTTCTAAGCTCACTTGAATTTAAAGTACATCAACAACAATAAAAGGTGTGCAGGAAAAGGACACCCTCCTGTTGCTCCCCGGCTAACGTTTTGCGTGGGGTGATCCGGCACATCCCAGATATCAAACCTCCTGCGAGGGAGCCAATGAGGCAGCAACATAACGACTCAACGAGCCATGACGCCGCAGGGGTACAAATAGGGGGACCGTTTGAAAATCACCCCCATCATCATCCCGCTGAGGACTTTTTGGAGGAGAATGAACTAGCGGCTGGCAGGGAGCTGCTGGAACAGGCGTGCAGCACCTCGGTGACTTGGCGGTGTTTGCCGGTATACCCCGCGGGGGCCCGAGTTAGGAGTGGGCTGGATTCAAACGTTTTTACCGCGTGTGATCGGGGCCGCCATTGTCCCTTGTTTCACCCTGTCTTGGCAGCGGGTGCACACACACAGAGGAGGGAGGTGGGGTTAGGGTTAGTCTACTGTCTAGTTGTTGGCAGTTGGGAAAAACAATGCCCATTCACAAGCCGGGTACTGAGGCGCTCAGTGGGCCAGACTAGACCCCTTTTGTCTGCTCTGGGAGAGAGCTGTGATCAAGAGACGCCCTCGCTCTGCCTTTTCTTTGTTTTTACTGTCCATCAAAACACTCCACAAGCTCAAAACCCCTCTCTCTGTATCGGTGGATGCTTCGTGGAAATATTAAAACACCATAATTGCTAAAAAAACACCAGCATTGCTATTATTATTGTTTTTGCCGTTGTTGTTTGTCTGTAAACCTGGACAAAGCGCAGGGTTGCAATGTCGGCAGCGTGAATGTGAGCCTCCAGGAGAAGAGAAGTCTTCTGGAGCGCTGCCAGCACGCCTGACACGCTGGAAACTGAAGCACAATAGGGAAACCGCAAGAACACACGCTAGGCTACGGCTACATGGACACCGGAGCACGCAGTGTGACAGAGCAGAGACCTGTTTATTCTGGAAAAGCTTTCAGTAAAGTTTTTCGCTCAAAGGAAAAACACGGTTTAATATGCCGAGACAATAATTTTGGGGATGGGAGGGTGTGGCAGGAAAATAACTTTTCCTCTGACAACTATGACCCCTCGAGGCAGAGGACTCTGCCAAGCTCAGCGAAACAGAATAGGAAGGCAAAGTCACGTTGACATTCACTTGAAAGAGCATCAAAGAAGAAGCTGTGAGTCAGAGACAGAGACAGAGAGAGAGAGAGAGATCTCGTAGCCTGCTCAGTACACGAAGGCTAAATCGCCGTCTCCGTCCGCTGATGCCTGAGTTATCACAGCATAACCTCTAGATATGACAGGCATGCCGGCAGAGGGTGACAGCAGGTTGGCAGTGAGAGTGACAACACCACGAAAACCATTTGCACATGCTGGCCAATGGCTGCTGCCCTCTTCTCCGCCCCCCCCCCCTCGCCAGCCTCACTTGCCTTAAGTGGGTACAGATGTGTGATCCACAGACTCTCCCACTCTGGATCCCTCATCGGCCCCACCGGGCTCAACACAGGCTGGCACACAGCTTGGAAAGCTCCTGGCCATTGTGTCACTGCACTACTCTTAGTTGTTGGTGTGCCCGGTGATACTGAGAGTGTAATATTCAAGTCATCCTACTGAGCAGTGACACGTGTATTTTATTTATATATATGTGTGTGTTAAGATTAATGGGAATCTACAAAGGTTTAAACCACTGGAGGTAAAAGGTATCAGGTAAATTTGGACACCTGATTGGGAGCAATTTATTTTCTCTGCGCTTGACAGGAGGTTGGCAAACAACTGGTCCGTGGCATTTGTAGGAAAAACAGTCTGTACTTGTACTGGCAAATTCCGGTAAATGAAATTGCTCAGCGGGAACATAAACCTACTCCTGCCAGGTGTTGCACGCCTAGTTTGTTTGCGGCTGAAACGGTCGCTGGTGTATAACAGTATTATACACTGAAACGTATTTACATCAGGGGCATCGAGGTACGGCATCCTGCCTGCATCTGCCAGCATCTGCCATCACAACTTCACAACCCGACTGAAGGACAAAGTGGAGCAATGACTTGGTCCCCAAACTATCTTATATGGTTTCCAGATAGACCTTCCATTATAAAGCACAATATTAAATTTGGACTCTTTTAGACTAAGTCATGTTAAGAGTCCGTAACCGTTTGACGTCCTTACCTCCTTGACTTTCTCCCGGCGCTCCCCGGTCTTGGGGTCGCTCGGCCTGCCGTGCTCCCTCCCCAGCGGCGGTTTGAGCAGACACCCTTTGAACTTGTCGTAACTGAAAGTATCCGAGTTGACCCCGCGGTTGGAGGACGTCACTCTCTCGGAGCTGGACTCCGTTTTCGTCCGGGGCAGAGTCAACTCCTCCTGCGCTTTCCCCCCGGCGAGCCTCTCCTCGGTCGCCTCGTGAGAGACGGTCGGCTTGCGGCTCAGGGCTTTCAGCTTGGTGCTGGTCTCCCCCTTGGCCGAGGTGATGCCCCGCAGATGCTCTTGGTCCTTGGCCCGTTTTAAGTGCTCCTTGGCATCGTTCTCGGAGCCGGAGCCGGAGCCAACCGTGACAGGCTGGGTCTCCGTCTTGGATAGAAACATCCGTTTTAGTCGGACAGAGTCGGGCAAAAAGAACAGGGCCCCAAAACACAGTGTTACCAACCCGGAGAGAAAAAGTAGAAACACGAATTTCTGGGACAGGCGCAGACCCATGCCAGATGCCGACACGCCCGGCAACTTTCGGAAAACCATTTGAAAACTTCTTTCTTTAAATAATGTTGCCTTAACGAGTTGTTTTTTTTGCGCGAGACTCTGCTGTGGTTTTGACAGTCTCTACTGACAAGCTTCCCTGCTGTATGTGCCTTGATGCATGTGTAAAAAGTTGATATGCGGGGTTTTAAACACACCCCTATGACACCAGAGTGGCCCAAACAGGCTGCCGGAGCAGTCTTTATCTCGCTATCGATTGGGTCCGCATAAGCAAAGGTTAGGCCTGCCTACATCTACAATTTAGCAATCACCAGGCAGCGGCACCGCGCGAGAGGTCCAGGTCTATGGCACATAACGCAATTACTGACAGATAGACTCTCAATAGATTACAACCAGACCTATTTATAAACGCAAATCATAATCTGGCGCGGGGCTTTAACGGTGATAAACGGCACCGGCGTATGCTGAAGCACTGTAACTGAATCTATAACCGAGAATAGCGGGATTACAGTCTAAAACACGAATGCACTTTTAGGAGAGAGAAATAAAACGCGAGCGTCTCTCAGTCAATCAGGCCTATGGATAAAGTTGTCTCTTTGTGCATTATTCCACGGCGTGCACGTCGTCAATAAGACATTGCCATATGGTATAAAAATCAAGCGTGCGATGGAGCATCTTCTCGTCGCCTGCGTTTATATCGACCCACGTTGCTGGGATCGTCCGTGAGCTCCGGACATCACATTGAAATCTCAAGGGTTCGTGTCTATCCTGTACAGTTGGTGGAGGAAAAAACGCGTGTTTATCCACGTCTCTTGTCAAGTACGCTCGTGCAGCCGCTCGTCTCCCCTCAATTGGCGTAAACGCGCCGGCGGGGCGAAACAAATCTGCAAACGGTATCAACGAAAAGGACGGTGCTCGGGTCCCATGCGAAGTTATTCTAGCCTCTTACAAATCCGTAGAATAAACAAATCCGCCATCCAGCAATCCCGGGAATCCCAGCAAAAAAAACACACACACACACACCGCGTCTCCCGGTACCCGTCGTCCGCCCGCTTTGCCTTCGCCTGTACAGTGCGCACTTTCTTGCTGTTCCGTGGACGTCCGCTTGCGTAAAAACGAGAGTAGCGGGGTTGAAAATGTAACATATAGTGCAGGATGAGAGTGGGAGAGACGACACGGTCCGCCGCTGAACAACCCAGTGGGCTGGTCGGATGTCTTGACGGATATTCACGGCGGCTTATCAAAACACAGTTAAGCCGCTTGAGCCCATGGACAGAAGAAGAGTACACACCCTGAGGAGGAGGAGGAAGAGTATAATCCCGTAACACGTAGTAGAAGGTACTATGCGTTTATCACAGCAGAACTATAAGTCTATAAGGGATATTACAGCAGGATATTACATACAAATACTATAAAGTACAGTAATGTCACTTTGCACTCTATTCACGACTGCAGACACACTAGATAGATGGATAGATAGATAGATAGATAGATAGATAGATAGATGGATAGATGGATAGATGGATAGATGGATAGATGGATAGATGGATAGATGGATAGATGGATAGATGGATAGATGGATAGATGGATAGATAGATAGATAGATAGATAGATAGATAGATGGATAGATGGCTCTTTATTGTCCCCGAGGGAAAATTGCAGTTTGCAGCAGTACAAGACAAGAGAGAGACACACAAGGTCAACAGGCTGTAAAAAAAAATATCCTAAAAATATACAAAGAAAAAGAAATATACAAAAAATACAAAAGTAGTGCAAGGAATAATAAGTTAGTGCAATTTACTGCAATATCACTATAGGTATATAATAAAGCAATAAAGTGATCTTCATTTTGGGCCAGGGCGGCTACTATTAAATCAGGGGTTCCCAAACCTTTCCAGATCATGGACCCCCCAGTCAGAACCGCATTAGACCACCAACTCCAACTGAACTTGTCCCAAGGAACCCCCTGAGAAGATTCTTGTGTTTAGATATGAGTTGGTACAGAGTTAGGTAGGGGGATGACAACAGCAGGGAGAGGAACACCTATGATGAAATGATCCCATACAGTACTAACCTATAGGGAGTGGAATGATAGAGGAGTTACGTTATTACTTATTTTGCTGGGGCCCCTCAGGGGTTATCAGCTTGGTAACCACTGGATTAGACCACTTTAAATGGAGACTTTATCTATAATACACCTTGATGTATTATAGATCTAGATAATTCTCCAATTAAGATTTCCATTTTGGCTTTGTCTTAGTAATTAGACCTGTTTTTGTTTTGTAAAGCTCTGCATCGATTTCAATTTCTCTAAATCTCCAGTTGCTCCCCTAAACGTAATACAACGACCGTGTAAACTGAGAAAATGCATTTTTTTCTCAACACTATCCCTTACTAATGCTTTGGACCATGTTGTTTTCCATCTATATTTCATTGAGCTGCAATTAACACAGGAAAGGGCTCAGTGTCCCATGACAACACCTCTCAGAGGATATCCAACTCACATGCGAAATGCAGAGTGTTGTTTTTGGAATGTGTGGAGACGCTGTGGACTACTATATAATATGTAATATATCAATTATGGCAAATCATGTCCATTGCACGTTCTATTATATGCAGCATTCTTGTCCCGTGTTGCTGCTTGAGAGAGCGGTGGCTAAAATGCATGGCAACCTATGACACTTTGGATTTGTCCACCCTACTGCAGCCCATGACGAAGGTATATTGGCGTACCAGAAGTTCAGAAAGTTTAGTGTTTACATAAGCAAGGTGCAAAATGAATTTAAGACACTCTGTTGTCTGTAGACTAAATAGGATAGATGGTCCCGTGAGGTGGCCATTACTGAGGAGCCTGCACAGCACTATCCACCATAGGAACAAAGGCAGGGATGAGAGAGAATCGGCCTGATCCATGCAATATTGGGCTCTAATTGCAACTTGCAATGTCCAAATGCCCAATACACACACATACACACACACACACACACACTTTCTTCAACATGCAGGTTTGAAAAAGGGTTCTGCTGGGTTTTGGAGAACATGTGGGATATTAACAGTCCGCTGTCTAAAAGTTGCCCCAGTCCGTCCTACTCAGAATCGATATGTATTCAATACTGATCAATAATCTTATTGACATTCCTGACACATGTCCTTGAAGCCCGATGGACTCTTGATGAACTTTAAAGACACTTTTCTCACCGTCTGTCTCTCTTCTTAGAACAGACAGACAGGTCACCCTAAACCATAACCTGAGACTTGGATTTGACCATTCCCTCTGAAACCCCTTTGCCCGTACAAGAAATAAGCATTATCACCATCTGACACGTGAAACTCCCGAGGCTCTCTTTGTCATTGTCAAGTCCACATGGTGGGATGAGCTGTTATTTAGATAATTCGTACTTCAGTTGACCCCACAGTTTCACTGTTAAGCCATCTCCCTCAGCAGCCCTAATTGAATCAGACTAGTTGTCTGTAATTTACAGAAGGGAAGCACAAAGGAGGCAGAACTGTCGAATTAGCGTTTTTCTTCTCTCCTCCGCACGCGCCTTTCCTTTGAGAATAGGTAAAACTGTGAAGGGTTTTGAGGGCTTTGTCATTGACAAAAGCACTGTTTTAGTTAGAAAGAGGGGTTTTGCAATGGCTGAGCTTGTGTTTTTATCAGACTGGCGTTTTATTTGAACAGATTTGCTGCATTATCCTATAGACAATAGCAAAACATACAGTATGTAATGCACGGCACCCTACGGATGTTTCTACATGCTAATTCCATCAAAATGAAATAGCAACTGGCGCCTTCTTAAAACAACTTAGTAGACATGTCAAGTCAATGTTTCTAAAAGGCCAAGTTATACATGAGTCTAGTCATTGAGCTTGCATGAAGCTGTGCTGGCCAGTGACAGCCTAGTTTATCACAAGGATAGATGAGCAAGGCTATACACTCTCACCACTACCAACAGGCAAGGGCCAAATCAACGCGCAGACATTTTTCATCAAAAATAAATGGTTTGCACAAGTAAATGGCTCCCACAAAGGCCATTCCTCGTGTGCTTTGCATTCACTCACGCTGTTGCAACGAAACACAGTTGTCTGGATGCAGTGCATGATTTTGCAGCAGAAATGTCACTTGTAATGAATGTTAGCTATTCATAATGCAGCGCTGGCACCAGAAAACGCAGCCTCATCAGCTCAGTATTGAACATAACGGTGTTGTGATGCTTCGTGGACAAACATGATTCATAAGCACAGAGAGGATGCTGTATGCAAAGCTGCTTTCATGCGGCTGATAAGGATGCATCCCTCAGCGTGGCTTCGTTATGAGACTGACTCATTGTGTGTGAGTATCAGCATTTACACAAACAGTCTGCGAGAAGGAAGAGAAGTCATTTTGTGCCCTTTGTTCTGTTCTTAATTACATTTGCTCTGACTAATATTCAGTGAGAAACAGTTCCTCATTGCAGAGTTGTGATACATTATCTGTTGTGAAAAATATCGGGTTGCACATTTAATATTGACTAGTATTGGTTAATATTGACTAATAATATTGACTATGATTAGTTTAATGATCATGTAATGAGCGCCAAGTGTCTCTACTAGCATGCAGGACACATCCCAACACTGCACAGTGTCTTTCAAACGTTCTGTGGGTCACAGACTGTGACTGTGTGTCCTGTGAACCAGAACCAGTTCTGTTCTTGTATTCAAAAATTCAATTTTGTCCCAAACCGCGGCAATGTTTTATTCATCAACCGAGATGCCAATGAAAAAGTTCATCTCTGTGTTCTGCTCATTCCAATACATCAAACAGCAGACAGAGATGTATCGGCCTGTGCCAGCGTGTCCGGATTAATAATGTCACTGTGCCTGCTATTTGTTTCTTCAAGCACTGCGGCAGCACCGGCCCTTGGCATGGGATAAAATGGCCAGGGAGCACGTCTGACGTCAACTACTGATAGTAAGCCATAAATATCGGGAGCGTGGGTTATAGGATGGTTAGTGCAGTAGTGCTGACCCCGGTGCATGGTGGGAGAAATGCCAGTCCTGACAGAGGACAGATAGAGAAGCCACTCTAACCTCCCAAGGGGCCATTCTGGGGCCCCTGACAAGACGTGACACTGGCATCCCAATTCTGATGCATCTAACTCAGTATCATCTTCTGCTGGAGGCCTCTTGAAAGGATTCTTCCTATTTCCTAACATGCTGCTGGCAATACTGAGGTTGTGGGTACAAGTCCCAAAGGTCTTGTAGCTAGTGCTGCACGTGTGCTACATTGGGTATGAATGCATGCAGATTTTTTCTATTTTTTCATGTCAAAAGTCTTCATCTCAGATTGGTCCACGGTGCATATGCCTTCAGTGTAACAATAAAGTTTTACATTATTGGCATATATTTGCCTATTCCTTTTAAATACAAGACAGCATTACGTGATCTAGCTCCACTCCGTTCATAATCAAATCCTTGTTGTGTGACAAAATATTTTCAAAGTAAAATTGATTGTGCTCATTCAATTTCAGAACATTCACTTGAGAGGAAAATAGATGCAGCGGTTCAGGGTTTTTACTGCCTGAACAATTAGCCATACATTAGAGGGGGTATATGGGCCATGTAAATGAGAGTAGAAGGCAATAGCAAACACACCATTAAGCTGATGGAATGGGGACACAGTAAGCTTCGCCCCCTCTCCAATACACTGATTAAATGTGCCAGTACATTTTCGGTATAGTGACCATTTCTAAAGTGAAATTACAAGTAAAAAAAACGTGGAAAAGTGGAAGCTCGTTGTGTGACAGAGACAGAGAGACAGAGAGACAGAGATGCTCGAGGGGAGTTTGTATCCTCAGGCCATTAGGACATTAAACACACAACCAACCAACCAACCAACAACGACTGCTGCCATTGCTCGTTGCACATTTCATATTCCACGGCATAGGCACACTGGCATTTACACTGCACATGTACAAACTGACTTTCTAGTTGTTGTTTTTCTCATATTGTAGTATCTCCTAGTCAAGCCTCTTTTTCTTCTTCCTATCTGCCTGGCTCAGTGTTCAAGGTACGCCGCCATGCATTTCACTGCACTTTCTTGTACTGTTGTAACTGTGTGTGTGACAAATAAACCTTTGAATCTTTTGATGACAGCACTTGTTAGGAGGTTGTGCCAATTCATGGCTACACAGTGCCATCCTCTGGTATTGAGGTGCATTGCATGGAAACATGTCACGGTTGAGTTTGCCTCTTATTCACCTTTTAGCCAATGCCCTCAGCTTTGAAATTCATCACATTTTTTGATTGAATTATGCAGAAATTATGCACTCCATATTGCTGAACCGCTACCACTGGCCAGTATCCATGCCGACAACCACCAGAGCTGGAGAAAAGCCACATTGCCACATAGCCTCCATTTCTCCAGCTGTATTTGAGAGATGCTTGAGGGTCAGACAGTTCTGACATTCACAACAAGCAGGATCACTCGATGTAAAGGGCACCCGCTCCAAACATTAAAAAGCGATCAGGAGAAAATCAGCAGAAGAGCCCTCATGCAAATGGAGCCAATTTAACTTGCCCCACCATATTACCCAGAGTGCTTTGGTCCTCGGTGGGAAGCCAGCTGACAGTTAAATGAGACACAGCGATTTAACTGCGGCAAAATAGAAATAAATAGATGGACAGGCCTGTCCATCTGAAAAGCTCCCGGGCTTATTTCACACTCCGCACGTAAATTTGCAACACCGGGGAATGCTATTAAATATTTGGCATGGGTTTATTCTGGGTTTAATCCAGTGTTAAAAACAAACAAGTCAGTCAGTAACATACTTGAAAAGTGCCATCTGTGTTTGCCAAACCCATCTGAATTCTGTTTGCAACTTCATACAAATTTACAAAAGTAGTGCCTCTGTTAAGTCAGTGTAATGTCACAGCAGTTATTTATTTATCGGACACTGAGAACTAGTAGAAGATCATTCAATTTAACAACTAACACATGTAATTCTTATAGCCACCAACAGCCTCATCAATACATGAGAGCATGATAATAACTGGACCCCCAAACTAGAAATGAGAGAATCAAGATTCTAGTTGGTGATATAAACCAATCAGCAGCCTGGAGTGTTTTCCTAGTGAAAAAGAGATGAATTGAAGGGTCATACAATGTTTAACTGAACTGTCACATCCAAACAAGGCTCATGTTATGATAGTGCTCTTCGTTCTGATCCAGAAAATGTATTCCGATCCCCAAAATCAGCCGAGGACACACTCAGCCTCCCATCTTTTCTAATATGGTTACTATGTAGCTAAACGTCTTTGTGACATCACAGATTAGGGGAGGGGACAAACTCTCACAAACATAACTTTGGTGTTGTTTTGTAATGCTGGTGGTCTGGGAATGAATCTTTTGAGTGTTGTACTCGGTGTAAATCAGCCTGGAGTGTGAGCTAAATGCAATACGATACAAATGTAAAGAGGATTTTCAGCCAACAGCAATCCCAACAATTGCACTCACAAATTCAACTCTTCTCATATAAAACTCACTTGGCCGCCCGGAAGATCCAGCTCTGTTAGAAAATGATAGAAAGCAAAAACCGACAACAATTAAAATAATTGCCACAAATGGAGCATATCCATTCCAATACTATTACACAGAGTTAATTTGGGTCTTAAGCCAAGCTGGTTAACAAGCAAATACAAGTCATGGTGCCTTTCCATTTAACAGAAATAGAATTGGAATAAACAAAGAGCTCTCACTCTGGATAGCTCACATTTAATTCCACATTCCCCATTACGTTTTGGCAAGACGACCAAATCAGTTCATCAGACTCAACAAAGGGCCCAATCCTAAAATGTGTTCCAAAAATACAAATGATCCAACTCTTCCCCCAGCATTTTTCTGCAGGCTATCATTATATAGTGTGTGTTTTCACGTGGCAAATGCTTCCTGATTTAGTTTTAAATACATGGTGCTCCTCCCCATCTGGACAAAAACAGGTATTGCAGGTAGAGCTTCTATGCAGCTCTTTTTGTCAGGAAAAAAGAACAGTTGAAAATCACGAGTACACCGACACAACATTGTTATAAAGTAAAACTTTAATTTGGTGTACAGTTTGATTGAACTAGTTTCATTACTGCTTGTTAGCTGTCAAAGTACAGGGATGGAATGCTGAAAGCTAGAGGCTAATCATCAACGAGATAGTGCACACTTCATCTTTCAGAGTTTGATTTGTACAATATTGTCATAGATTTCTATTACACTTATTCTTCTTTCTCATATATATATACCTATTCATGTGTATATAAAATAAAAATCTTTAATTATTGCAAAGTTTACATTTACAAATAACCGACTGATGCATCAACCCAACAAACACAAAAGGATAAACCAAAATGTGAATATATGGACAACACAATCTAAGCCACAGCATGGCATCCACCAGGATTCAAGATTGTATTGTATTCCCCTTCATGACACCGACTAAAAACACCGACTGTTCCTGTTTATAAGGCGCATTCCCTTTCCTATAGCCATGCACAGCGTGTACACTAAAGTACAGCGTTTATTGCTCTCTCCTTAACGTCGGTAGTTTGAGATAAAGGTACTGCTCTGTTAAAGTGCTTGGTGTGGCTTAAAATGGTGGCGCACAAGAGAAGCTGGATTAGGCAAAGTGGAGAGAGAAGAGGTCAACATGGGCACAGCGAGGAAATAGCGACTTCATATAATGACACTACTGGGTCATTATATGAAGGTGATCCTTCAGGGTTGACCGTGCGTCATATATGATGACCACCTTTACATTGGTGCAGTACTTGTCTAAGACACATCCACAGTGTGACTGTTAGACATGTATTGCCACGGTGCTCAGATCTTACAGCATTTGAAGCCATTCAGGAAAACAAGCCACTTAAGAAGAACTAAATTTAGAAGGAGAATTTAAGCAAAATCTCAAATAATTACAAATATATTGATTATTCCCATTGTAGTCACTATGTTCTCATTGTTGCAAATTCAGCTCACGCCTACTTTATGCAAGGGCCTGAAGCACCACAGATTAGGTTTGAGTGTTTGGGTCCAAATGCCCCTTGAGTGCTATAACAGGTAAACATGAGATGGACAAACACATAGTAAAGCCTAAAACCCTTAAACCATAAAGCAGATGGAAACAAAAAAAAAATTACCGTAAAGCGTAACGAGAAACCAAAACGTACATGAATCGTTATACAGTCAATAAGTTGAACAAGTAAAGCACATGATAAACCAAAAAACATCATAAAGCTCACGTAGCGACGTAAAGAACAAAAAGCACTCATGTGAATCCCGGTGAGTCAACAGTACTGACGTTGTCATTCAGTACAACACTTTCAATGAGGCAAAAATTAACAATTCACCGCTGTAAGGACATCCAGTGTGACATTTTATATTTTTAGATTAAGCAGAGCAAGAAAAATAATCCAACAAGACACAAGCGATTCAAATGTAAACTTTTTTGTTTGGAGCAGGACACGGCGCTCCAAGCAAACGTTTATCAGAAGGCAAAAAAACAATGTGCATATAACATAGTTACACATGAATACAATAAAATAGGTTCTTATATAGGCTGTATGGCTTAAGATTAAGGTTTCTGCACCAAACATTACCCTTGAGGGAGCGAGAGAATGTTTGCCCAAGAGGATGAAAAAGAAAACGTATGAAAATAGTGTTTATTTTCAGGGTGATTAAAGCCTTTGAAATAAATCAGGGGTGTGACTTTTCTTGTTTCCAGGATTTCAGGTTTTTTTTTGGACACGTAACTCCAATATAATTTTAATGGGAGATTTGTGTTCCCTCCTTTTTTGTATTCCTGATCACACCCCTGAGTAACATTAAATATATTGGTCCATCTGGTATGAGGACTGAATGTGACATCCTTGCAGAGTATGCATGTTGCTCTGCATTCATACGGCTATGCACGTTCACCCCCGGAGGTTATGTTGAGAACGGCATTACATGTGCTGCAGCCTCCCAGAAACTGACTCAAAAATGTCTGTGGAATGGTAGTGTTAAGAGGGCAACTTTTCAGAGGGCAACATAGACTGCTGTTTAGATGGATGCCAAATCATAGACCATCTGGGGAGATGATGTAGAAGCATAAAGTAACCACGTGGCACAGAAACCGTTCTCGAGGCTAGGCTTGCTAAGCTAGCTGCAGTTTATATCCCGTTTTAGATCCTTGTAAATTTAATGTTCCATGTAAAATAATATCAGCATCAAAGCAACAATAAGGAGTTGAGGATTGGGGGGAGGAAGGGGAGGGGAGGGGGGAGTACCAGATGCCATTTGACCAGTAACGCCTGGGTTTTAAACAACCCGCCTCTCTCTGGCATTGTCCTTGTTGACATTTTCAGCACGCTCCAACACGCTCCATCACACATTCTGACATTTGCGAACGTAAATTCAATTTGGTCTAGCCAGGGAAAATTAGATGCTTTATGTTTGACCTTCCCATCTCTCAGCCTACAATTATCCTCCGTTTCAGATACGGGGAGGTCAGGATGTGTCAGGGAACTCACTTGGCGACAGATCATGCAAACTGGACACCTTAACGGACACAACGGCATGTGTGCACACAGACTATCCTCATATTACCCTCGCCACTGTTACCATAGCAAGTCTAGACAGAAGCCGGACGAGAGGCAGAGATGAGAAAGGTTAACAAGCCTGTTGGGTTTTTCTGCTTTTCCCCCCCCCCCTCAGCTGCAATAGGAGCGCTCTGGCTGTAAGGCGATACCTTGAGAGGATCAGGGAGGGGGTCAAAGGTCACGCCTACAAAAACAGCCAGAAAACAGCGTCTCACTCCATCCTCCTGTGTTTGTGTTTCAATGCCCACGGTTTCTCTCCACGGCAAGTTCAGCTTGCACAGAGAAACTACATTCAAGCTGTAGTAAATTATGTTGATGATAGATCGGGGGTGAGAGAAATACTACCAACCCATACTGGCTGCACAGCACTTGACTGTTCTCAGAGTACAAAAATTAAATACAAGACGGTAGTGTGTTTCCTATAGCTATTCAAATGGACAATAAGCGGCGAGTCATCACATCAACGACATTATGGATCGATGTAATAGTCCAACTCACCCAGAGGTTGTGTGTCAACGATGAGCGACTCATTGTACACTATCGTACAGCACGGTATTAACAAAACTCTAGGCTACGTTGTTTGTGCGTGCAGATAACAATGCTTCACTCTTGGATGTGCGACAACAGTAATGAACTGGTTTTATGACCATTTATCTTAATGCCCGTGTTTGATTTCGGCCTCAGAATTAGCAGAGGGAGTTTTCCCCTCAATGTTGTGCATGATTACAAGACATCGGTTTTAAAGGGAATTAATAAATATACTGTAGTATCATCTCTATACATATTTTACACCTCTATACTGCATAGAATTACTCTGTAGCCATTGCATGCCTATAGTCTTGGCTTTGAAGAAGGTTAAGAGGCATGGATGGATTCCTGTACAAACTCTCCTTCCCTTGTCATGGCCTTAAAAATGCTGAATTCAACTGTGGCTCGGGGCTCTTGTAAAGGCCAGGCTGAAAAAACCTGGAGAACGCAAATGGATATGTATGTAAGAAGGTGATCGTTTAGATCCGCTTCAGTTCAAATCACTAAATGGGAACATACAGATTGGCTTGTCACAAAGTCAAAACTAGGTGGGGTCTGAATCAATATAATCAAGGGAATACCTTTCAGACGGTATTGTTCAGTAAAATCAATATTGTGGAACACTTATAAGCATAGAGGCCGCTCAGCTTTGCACCACATTTGTAAGTCAGGCTGTGTTGAATCTTGTCGAGCGACAAGGTTGGAGCCGCTCGACACCCACAGCCACGGAGCGAGGCGGCAGCTCTCCATAGACAAGGTTTGTAAAGACGTTATTTGCACGGTGACTAAATACATCCAGAGTTTCCTACATGCCATGGACACTGGATACATCCAAGAAAAGAGAAACCCTAAACCAGCTGACTGGCACAGACTATCAGGTCACAGACAGACGCTAGTATCCCTGAAATTAAAAAGGTGTGTTCCAAAACATTTCCATTTGAGATCAAATGCACCAAGTGAAGAGATTCTGTTTGACATAAATTAAGGCAAACTATTTTGTATAAGCTACAGTCTGTAAGTTTGGATATCCAGCAATTTCAAGTGATTTAATACAAATTTGTATGTTTCGTTATTGGCTTAAAAGGAATTTCTCAAAAACAAGCGCTGTGTTTGAAAGTGAATATTGGGATTAATTTGCTCTGTTGATTACATTTAGCACAGAGGCCCCGCCTTACATGGTCTGCACCTCTTACGGAATGTAGCTTTAAACAGAAATGATTGTAAAACCATAAACTAACAAACATGAAACCAACAAGCATGAAATCCTTAAACATGAAAGACACTAAAACAGTCCAAACCTTTGGTAATGCATAGTTCTATCGCGGATGTCTCAGACTATCAACCATGAAACCCAAGATCTCCCAGATAGCAGCGACTGCTTTTCCCATCTTGTTTAAAAAAATAAAGAGCAATGACAATAATAAACTGATGGCTCTTTTTCTTCTTCTCAAGCAATTTCCTTTTGCTCTTTGTTTTTGGTTCATACAGCATAGACTGTTTATGCTCCTTTAGCAGTTTTGGCTTGTTTGGTTTCTGAACCAAACAGATAATTTAGAGCAGAGCAGTGAAGTGGCCCTCTCTTCTCTACCTGCCATGTTGTGAAGAGAGGGGCATGCATCCAGGCCCCTCTATGTCCAGCCCGGTGGAGGAGCCATCTTAGGACAGGAAGGGTTCGTCCTCGTCCTCGTCGGCGCTGGGACCCGGGTCGCTCAGGCACCTCATCAGCCTCTGCTGGTCCTTGGCTCCCTCCGCCCCCTCCGGCTTGTCGTGTCCTCTTGCTTGCGAGGGAGGTTTCATCATCAAGCCCCGGTCCTCCTCCTCCTGCCGGCCGGCCGGTCTGAACTCATCCGTCAGGTTGACAGAGTCTGGAGACTGAGGAGAGGCCAGGTCCACCTGGATGGTGGGCACGCTGTCTGACATTGGCTTCATACTGTAGGTCTGGGGGTCTGGGCGGACAGGGCAAAGGGTACAACACAGAGCTTTAAATGGACTCATTAAAAGTGACCTAGTCATTACATCAGCATGCATAAGCATACGACACATAGGGAGGGGAGAATATGGTCACGAAACAGTCCACATCAACAACAACAAAAAAAAGTACCATCACTGTACAAACCAGAAGGCTTGCGGGCTTCAAGGCCTTCTCAAACATTTCACGTCACAACAGAAAGAATGCAAAGCAAGCCACGGGTTTTCAATGGACCACATGCTGACACACTATTTGGGCTGAAATCGCGAGCTGTAGTAATGCCCTGATGATGCAATCTGAAAAGGCAGGACTGTGTTTGTGCCTTAGCCATACAACTCATCTAAACCTGGTCCTGTCAATCATGCACAATAAGGAACCGATGAATGTCAACAGGCAGCTAAGATGATGCATGCTGTGTTAGGACCATCGCTGTGTTCATTTGGGTTACTACAACTCAAAATGCATCTCCGCTACACTCACTACATACCTGGACTGATTTTGTCCCCTTTCTGCTTCTGAGCAGGTCTGAAATCAGTGTCTCTGCCTAAAATGAAACCACACACTGATTTACATGCCGGGCCGGCACATGCAAACATATTTCCATCACTGGGGAGGAAATATCAGAGAGGAACGTAGCTGCAGCTAGAGAGGTAGCAGTAGCAGTGCATCCTACAGTGTTTATCGACTAGCGTTAGCCTAGGTGTTGTGAGCATCCCATCCCGTCCCTGTATGTGCCATCGGTGAAGTGGTGCTGCTCATCGGTGATTTTATCCCATTGCTACATGTTCTACTTCATAGTACAAATGGTGCTGGTTGTCATTGTTTGTGACTGTGGCTCAGATGGGGGGTGTGTTTACCTGAGGCCAGTCTGGCTCTAGTCATGGTTGGAGAGTCGGGAGAAGAAGCGGGTACCGTCAGGTAGTTATTCATCTCTGTTATCTAGGGAACACACAGGAATAGGTTGAACTGTGGCTAGGGCATGATACAGCCTGCTGAAACGTACCACGATGCAACAGCAAGTTAAGTTCGTCAGTGATTGGCCAGAAAGGTCCTCACCAGACATTCTGCTCCCATCAACATAAAAATAATTGACTTGCAAATGCACTTTCGTCTTCATTTCACTGTCTGGGAATCTCATAATTTTTTTCAGTGATTCACCAATAGATCAATATCTAAGAGGAACTTTTTAAATAACGTGTTGCATTGTTCGTTTTAGCAGAAGTCCCATCTGAGTCTAGTGGCTTCTGGCGCAGTTAGCCAAATCCTCAGTCTATTTTCATGATGTAATTGCACGCTGATTAAATGGAAGTCTGCAGTAGGGCAACACAACTGTGCAAATAAATCAGGCCCTCATTTTTTTTTCGTGCAAATGAATTTAGGAGACTGAAGGAGGACTCTAATTAGAAATCAAACCCATAGCTTTGGCTCTTAAATTGCGGGTGGCACAGTATGAACTGTTGTTTGTGTGTTGTGTGTCTCCCGAGTTCTTCATTGGCTGTTTGTAACATTAGCGACAAATTAATTTAGGCTTTATTCTACTTTATTCACTTGTTACAGGCCAGACTTAGTTTCTGCTACACACCAAAAACATCAGCGTTAACTTTACCAGTCACACAACTGCTCAGTGCTGGTGTGGTGCCGGCTACTGGCTTGGTTCGACCCCGTTGTGACCCGAGGGACCGCCGAGAAAACAGATGGCTAGTGGAAATGGAGTCTGTGTTTTAAGAGGCTCTGTCCTCGCCGAGACCGGTAATCATACCTTCTTCTCCAGCTCGATCATCTTCTGCTTCTTGATAAGGAAGTCATTTAAGCCGTCCTCGTATGGATCGGCCACCAGAGTATGTCTGTTGTAGGAGCGCAGCTGAGACAGGGGAGAGACAGAAATCACTCACGATTCTCAGAAACACTCAATTCATCACGTAAAAGCGGTTCATCTCAAGGACCCGTAGTAATAATGACAAAAAAAATAAAAATAAAGACAAGAACCTTTAACCATATTGACCACAGGGGAACAATACTCCAGTGCAGATCAATAAGGAGTGCTTCCCTGTGTGCCAATACAAATGAATGCAGTATTAGTTAATATTGATTCAGATCTGGTTCAATGCCAATCAATCCAGTAATAGCCAATAACGTAGTAGTGCTATCCTCTCAATCAATGTAAATGAATATTGTCAGTCCATATGAGGATAGGGTCACCCTCTAAATCAATGCAGATCAATACAGTTTAAAGCAGTGCTACCCTCTGGCGTGTCCTCTGGAGGTTACTCCTGAGGATCTTCCGGATCTCCTGCTCTCGGCCTTTGGGCAGCTGGGGCAGAACCCTCTCGTCGTCCGGGGGAGGGGGAGGCTTCTTGGGCTGGATGTTCCTGGGAGAGAGGCAGGAAAACATTTAAGACTTGTGTCTAAATGGATGCAAACAAAACAGAGACGTGACATGCAAACAAAAGTCAATATATCACACACACACACACACATTTCTAAACACGTTTAGGAGATGCACCGACATCTCCGAACACACGTGTGAAAGCAGAAGCAAAGGAGAAAGCAGTTTTGTTTTGCTGTGATCGTGCTGAGAGAAGACCGATTACACTCGCCGCCCCTTTGCAGACACAGACTTGTCTCCAGCTTTTACATTATGTAGACGATGACTCATGCACTTTTACTGCATATTGGGCTTGACCATGCCTTAATATGAGCTATTTATCACTGACTACTCCAATACTGTAGAGTAGCAATTTATCAGTGAGGCCCTTTTTTCCCCCGACTACACTGATGCAGAGGTTACAACACACGAGCACAATGTTATCCAAAGACACCCTGCATCTCTTTGTAGAAGGAAAATGAGAGAGAGGGTGATGATAAAACAGCTGGAGATGATGATGGTGAGCACCGTATATGTAGTACCATTGGAATACACCCTCCTATCAGTGCTAGGCATTGAACCAGCAACCTTCTAGTTATTGGCCAGCCTCTCTACCTCTAGGCTAAGGTACATTGGATATCCAAAAGCAACCTGGCATCGCTTAGAAGATACAGGACGATAGTGATGAATGAGATGAGAGACAGGATATCTGCAGGTTTCAGAAAGCCAAATCTTTAGGACCTTTAATTTTTAAGATCTTTCAAGACCTTTTCATCCTATCTGGATTTGGACTTAAGACCAATTTAACAGCCAAATCAAAGAAACAAACAACTATAAATAAGCAGTATAAGACAAAAGGACACAAAGAAATGAAATCCTTAGGGATGTGATGTTTGACATATTGGCTTCTGGAAGTACAAGTAATGTAAGAGAAGAACAAGAAAATAAAATTGACACTACTGCCAGTCCCCATCTTTTGGTGTAACTACTTCAATACAGGGCATTTGCCTTATTTCATTTTCTTACTTTCCAACTCCCCAACTACTCATCACTGAATATAAAGAATCTGCCAATCCCAATTTTATAGGGGCATCAAAGTGAAACGTAACTGAAAATAAACCTGGTGAAAAAAATAAGACCTGATTCCTGCACTGATTTTTTTAAGGCCTTAAATGTTTCAGACTTCTTGAGGACCTGCAGATACCCCGGGGAGAGCGTGGCTACTCACTGCATGGAGACAGTGGAGGGCATGGCGCTGGGCAACTTCACCCCCCCTCCGCTCTCCACCAGCTCGATGGCCTGCTTCATCTCCATCTTGTGGTAGAAGGCGATGAGCTGGGGCTCCTTGGAGCGCTCGCCCGCAATCAGGCATTTCTTCACATACTTCTTGTTGAAGCGGTTCAGCCTGGGAGGAGTGAAGGAGGGAGGGAACAGAGAGGTGGTAAGGGAGGGTAAGGGAAGGAGAGCGAATCATTCAGTTATGAACCATTTGAAACCCATACTTGTCCTTCCAGTGGTGGTGTCCATAGTGTCCACAGATATCTTCAATTCCAGTCAGCAGGTGGTCCAGGAACTGGGGACAAAACAAGAGGTGGAATATCATCTTTTAAAGGGTTTGTCCAGATTTGAATTACTCTCTCCTTCTGGTTTCCACTGAGGACTCTTATTCTGTCATACAGTAGGCTTAGCAGGCTATAGATATACAGATGACCATCATGTCACTAGTCTATATCGAATATATCATTATTTGTACATGTTACCAAAATGGGAAAACCCACAGAGTGAAATATTTCTGAACTAAAACAGATGTCCCCTTGTATTCCTGCACTAGACAGTGGGTAGTTTCAGCCCAGCAATGTGATTTGTGAACCAGGGAGCTACTTGGTGATCTTTCTTGTTTTCTCCTATTGTTTTTTTTATTGTCATGTATGTATGTATACCACTTTGAATGAACATTTTCATTGTACACGTTGCGTACATGTTGTGGAAAAGACCATTAAGAACGTTGTTAACGGGGATTATGGGTACTTTGGTGCTGCCGCCATTACTCTGCTGCACCTCATACCCCATTATACCCACAATCACAGTAAAGAATGCCTCCTCAGGTAATGCTGCTATTATCCACAACAGCAGGCAACAGCTTCAAAATGGAATTCATGAGAGAAAACTGGCACAAGGTGGGCAATTCATCAAATGGTGTTTATCACCAGTGGCTGCGTGCCTACTCAGAGAGCCAGGGAAATGCACTGAGGGATTTGTTTAGTCTGCAGCCAGCCGAGTGTCGCCCTGGTACTCTGATTACAGCTACAGCTGTGACGGTTTGACAAGCCATGTTGCTATGGGAACAAGCCATTAAGCACAGCCACAGAATTACTCTCAGTACGCCAGAGGTGACTGATTGATAACAAAGCTGACCAGCAGCACGGGGCAGACAGGGGCAGGCGTTTTTCTATTAATTCTGGAAGAAATGTAAGCTACCTCGGTGGGTGAAAACATGGCTTTATTAACAGGGGCAGTAAAGTAAAGTTACTCCTAGCAAAACAATCCACAACAGAGTAGAATCCCAAAAAGGTACTGTTGTCTTTTTAACAAGTGGGACTGCTACGTCACCTAGACTCTTAAGGTAAGTCGACATGCCGCGGGACGGGATCGCACTCCATTCGGACTCATCCCCACACTGGAGACTCACTGGTGTTTTACAGTAGAGGACAAGCCATTAAGACAGCCTGCTCTTCAACCTGGAGCACTGGTGACTCACCACAAAGCCCTGGAGAGAGACACCGTGTGTGTGTGTGTGTGTGTGTGTGTGTGTGTGTGTGTGTGTGTGTGTGTGTGTGTGTGTGTCTGTGTGTGTGTGTGCTTATCTAGGCTGCATTAATAGCTTAAAGGGCCACTGAAGGATTGTAGAGCATGCCGATTTCTCAAGGATGTGTTTAAGTACCGGAAGAGAACATAGGCATAAGTAAGAGGCAGTGTGTGTGTGTGTGTGTGTGTGTGTGTGTGTGTGTGTGTGTGTTTGTGTGTGTGTGTGTGTTAGATTTAACTAGCAAACCTGGTAACCAAGATGCTGTCAGGGAATAGGCCCACTGAACAACAACCTTACAGAGTTGTTCTACTTGGAAATTGGCAGCTTATTCTCTATGCCAGCAATGCATGTACAACATGGAAACATGGTCCCACGTGCCACCAGTAGGGGGCAGCAACAATCAAAATTTGATAACAAACCAAATGATTCTGGGAAGAGATTACTACACTATACTATAATTGAAAGACATGTATCATACGATGACAGAATTCATGAGGGAATTAAATTGTTAGTGCGTCTGCTGGGCATCTCCAATGCCTATTAATAGAAATATCAGAGACAGTGAAGGTTGAGGAGGTCATACCTGGGTGTGGATCTCCTCATTAATGGAGCGCTTGGCTTCTTGTTTCTTCTTCACAGCCAGCAGCTCCACGAGGGGTTTGATGGTCATACCCTTCATGGAGGGAGAGAGAGAGAGAGAGAGAGAGAGAGAGAGAGAGAGAGAGAGAGAGAAGTAAAGTATTATTCACTGCAGACACTATGCTATCCATCATTAAGATGATATTAAATAATAAACATGACATGAAGGATGCTGGCCATCGTGGGTAATGTCTCCCAACCCTCCATGACATGGTTATGATTCAGCCCCAGACTGATCCCACCACGGCTACAGGAAGTCTTTCCTGCCTCGCCTCCCCTCCCCCTCTGCAGCTCAACTGAGGACCTCACCACTTATCACCTAGCACATTCTTGTGATACTGTTATGCTGCTGCAACCCCAGAATTTCCCCCTGGGGATCAATAAAGTATCTATCTATCTATCTATCTATCTATCTAAATGATACATTAAAAGTACTTACAGACCTCTGACCGGTGCTAGCTAGGGGAAGAGGAGACATTTTCTCCAAGCTTTATAAAGTTATATATGGTGCAATGACATTTTGTATCTGCTCCATTGCCATGAGTTCCCTGGAGAGACCTTCCTTGGAAACACACCCATGAATGGTGTAGGGAAAAGAGGTGATTACTACACATCAGCCTGAAACTGGGAAGTCTCATGTAGACAAAGAACAATGTGATTTCAACACCAGTAAAGTAAAGTAAAGTGTGATGTCCACATCTGCAACCTGTAACCACGGGGCTCTTACTGAAGGTCACTGCCCACGGCGACCGTGGCTATAAACAAGACTTTTATAACAGCGTGTACACAAACACACACACATAAAACTCTGTTGAAACTACACTGTTTATGTTTGTGTGTATTTCTGTGAGTGCTTGTCTGTGAAGCAGGCGGTCAAGTGTTTCTAAAACATGTCGTGCTGATGAGCAAACAGCTCCGGTGGATAAAGAATACAAACCTCGATTCGCTTTCAGGACACACACACACACACACACACACACACACACACACACACACACACACACACACACACAGACAACTGTGAACTGACCTGGCTTCATTCTTGTACCAGAGCGCACACAAACTTAATTGAGGTGTTTTTCATGGCAGTCCGAGGTTTTACATTTTTTACATTTCAGTGTAAGTGTGTGTGTGTGTGTGTGTGTGTGTGTGTGTGTGTGTGTGTGCATACCCCTCAAGGCTTGAGCATATGCTTCTCCCTCATGAAGACCTTAAGCCTGCCAGTCTGGTTAACTATAACAGCCCAATTAAGGTAAAGGACAGTTGATCATTTACGAGCCGGCGCCTCGTGTCGCACCGCCTCCTCAATAATCACCTGTCCTGTCCATGCATGCACACAAAGGAAAACATTCCTACACTAACACTCTCCTCTAATCTCAACCTTTACTCTAACCTAACCTTTACCCTAAACCCAACTTCTATCCCTAAACTGAGTTTGGCTCATTGATCACCTTACCCAACATGTGACAGGTAAGGTATGTCATCTCCGTCTCTCTATACATGCTCCTTAAATAAATGAGTGGACCGGCAAAATGTCCTCAATCTGTAGGGGCTTTCCTCGTCCGTCTATCCCTGTGAGGACATTTGGAAAGTATAGAAAGATATTTTTGACACGCTTGTGAAAAGGTGCCCCTACCTCTCAGTATCAGAGGCTGCCAGTGCTCAACATGAATAAAACATACCTCCACCAGAGAACACATCTTAAAGGTTTTATTTTAGCTGCTGCCATTTTGGGCCTAATCCACATCCGAACATCTTCCTGCAATTTCACCGGGAGTGCTCCGCTACAAATGGACACCGGGTAATGTGTGTGTGTGTGCATTCACTGCTTGTGTGTGCAGTGACCTTAGAGTATGCCATTGTGTTTGTGTGTGTCTTTATGTACTTCTTTGTGCGTTTTATGATAAGGTATACACCAAGAGGAGATGGGAGAAGAACAAAGGGATCTGCCTTGCCTGTGTACTTCAAAGCTCAAATGCATTTTCCTACGCCAGCACACAGCAGGCGGTTTGATTCAAAGACCAAGAAAAATCACTGACCACTTGAGGTTGAGCCAGTGCCATTACATCAATACGGCCCTATTTCTAGACAACGCAACAAAAACAAACTCTTCTTCAAAATGTGTAAAAACCTTCTTTGATGTTCAATCCTCCGCATGCCCGACGGTCACTGCATACCACAGAGTTTTACTGAACGGTTCAAAATAAAAAGGTTTTGTACTGAGCCATATTCATTTTGTTACTGCTGGGCAATGTGAATTCAAACAGCGCCCTAGATAAAAAAGTCCAACTGAATACACTGAGGGAAATAACAACTTCCTGTCTGGCGCAGGGAAATCAAGTAAGCACTATATTAGATCAGAAATTGACTTTGAATTGAACCAGACTATGATGCGGCTCTCGCAGGCTTCAAAGCAGAGGGTCCTTTGCAAAGAAACGAGTGTCCTGCGTCGGTGATGTTAGGCGCGTAGAGAAGACTAGGTAACCTAAAAACACACATGAAGAAACTCCACACACTCTCTCCTACTTGCAATTGCACACCAGAGGAAGGTCATAAGGCATTAACAATGGATGTTTCTTCTCAGTAACATGTTTTAACTGCAAGTGATAGTCGGCGTACAGGAGTTTCGTTGTGTGGCTTGAACAGGCCTACATTTTTTGGACCGGCGCCATCCATTAATGGCATCCATCTGCATCCCATAACAACGTCTCTGTAATGGCGTGACGGTACAGAACCCCCCGTACCTGGACGAAGACGGTGAAGAAGACGACCGTGATGATGGCAGTGAGGAACATCTCTCTGGTGGGGAAGTGGTCCTTGTCCAGCAGGTAGCCCAGGGAGAAGGCGATGGCACCTCGCAGGCCACCGTAGGCGATAATGAACTGGTCCTTGGTGGTCAGCTTGACGATGCGGAACTTGTTGATCACGTAGGTCAGACCCACCACGCCTGGGATGGGACAACACAATGAGCAACTGGGTTTGGGTTTACGTGTCTGTGTGTGTGTAACAGACCGGATTCAAAAAGGATTTGCAAAATAATATACTTTGCTTTGCTTTGAGCCTGCATGTGGTTTGGAGTTTACCACTTCTGTGACTGATAACTTTTCTGACAGTAATGGAAGTGTCCTGAGGCAGTAACCCCACCTATCTGGCATAAAATAGAAAAAATAGAAGAAAAGATTTGTGCGTGAGTGGGTGGAGGGGGTGTTAATCAATTACTGAAGGTGAAGTTGCCATTGTGTTATTGTGTGTTGTGTGATTTGGGTGTGAGACCAGAAACCCACAGACCAGTGCAATTGTTGCATTGCACTGTTTTCAATCACAAGCTCTCTGATCATATGATGTGTGTACGGTGTTATCATATGATGAGTTTGTGACAATTAAGAGTCACAAGCATATTAGTATCATTTATGTTCAGTCATCTGATCAATATAAATAACATAAACCATGTTTGGAAGGTTGGGTCAAGAACAATGTGACTCTTCTGTCTTTTACTTTCATTCTCACTCTCTTTCTCTTTCTTCTCCAACAGCCCTAATAAATCTGGTGTGACTAATCACCAGCAGAAGGACTTGTGACAGCCCGGTGTACAATGGAAATCCTCAGTGCTTCCTCTTACACACCGACAGTTATGTGATGAAACGTGTTGGTAAAATCAGTTCCCCTTCCTTTTTTGAAAATACCTTTTTTTACTCAAACTTTTTATGTCAGGCCCCCCTTTAACATTAGAAAACTTCCAGGCCCCGCCCCCCATCATAAATTGATACTCTTTCTATGACTGTTTAATCATTAATATTGGTAATTAATGATGTTGATTAAAGCTTTTATTGAAAAAATGCTAAAAACAGCATGAACTGCTTTCAACTTATGTCACTATGTTGTTCCTTTACTTTCTGTATGTTTTTTGAGGTGTAAAAAAAAGAAAACATGAGTCAGTTTCCATCTTCTACTTAATAAAACTCATATTATTACGTTTATCTGTTAAAGTTCATCTCCACTATTGTTCTCACGTGAAACAGATTCATTCAAATTTCCGTTGCGCTCTGTTTTCCCCCCTCAGTTTATCCTCCCGAGCCCCCCTTGCAGTACCTCACCGCCCCGCCCCATTAAGGGTCGCGCCCCATACTTTGAGAACCACTGGCTTAACACATGACAGCACTGTGTTTTTCATCAGCACTTCATTAAGAAGATCCATCAGTGGTGAGCGACCAAACCCACCACACAGAGACCTCCCAAACTGACACGATCACGTATTAACATTGCTTCCTGTGTTGCTGACCTATGACCCGTGCCACCAGACACAGGATGACGGTGGCGGTCACAAAGGTCCAGTTCCAGTGGTGCTGTCCGTCCACGGTGGCCACGCCCAGGAAGATGAAGATGAGCGTCTCGCTGACGCTGCTCCACATCTTCAGGAAGTACTTGATGGTGGTGTGGGACTTGTGGGATATGTTGGCCTCCACGTAGGGTCTCATCACCGCCCCGCATGCTATCAGCCTGTGAGGACAAGATGGGATACTAAAGTGAGTGAATGTAGATGTGATATAACTTCTGTTCTTCTTTCCAAATCTAGATGCCTCTACTTTAAAACCAAACACTGTCATATCATATTGTTAAAGGAAGCTCAGCAGAGTAGTGATTATTTTCTCCAGGCAATCTGAATGAAACAAGTTGCCGGCAGGAGTGATGTCAGAGGTTACCACATAACGAGGGATCCAATTACCCGGCTTGAGTTCCATACTGATCACGGAAACACACACAGAGAGAGAGAGAGAGATGTCCCAACCACCGTCTGGTGACCACTTCTCTGTTCCATCCGAGTGTCATGCCATGTTCCCATGCAAAGAATATGCAGGCCAAAAATGACGGCCGTCCAAGTTGCATAAGCCACTACAGCTGCCCGTCATTCCACCCAATTCCACCTCATGGCAATATTGGTTTGGCTACTGAGGCATTAGGGGAGAGGTGATAAAAGGAGTTGACACTGGTAAGCTGTTTCGCCTCCCTTTTACCAACAGTGGGTTTGAAAGCACCTCTCCAAATCCTGTTTATGATATGAGGGCCCAGAGCCACGGGCCTTGATACAGACCGTCCCTGCAGCTGCACACCCGTCGGCCCTAACACAGCAGGGAGACTCAGTATGTCGGCACCTCCTGTCGGCATGATTCAGTCATAAGTCAAACAGGAGGTATGAAGGAGGAGAAACTGGAATGTATTGGTGGAGTAGCTAGTCGTCAGGAAAGGGCACCTCAGAGCATGACGGCTGGGCTATAAATCGAGGGTTGTGTTGAGCCATTCACCAGACCACTGGTCACCTGTGTGACCTGCCACGGTGTAAAGGTGAGTTACTGTCACGGGGGAATAGCTGAAATAGATTTTGTCTTGTCAGGGGCAAGGCTGCATACGTAGACCGAGACATCTAATCACTGAGGGAAGACACATCGGTCAGACAAGACGGACATTCGTGACACAGCTAGGATATTTCACATGTACCAGAAGAGAGGGAATACAGGAAGCCAGTTCCCACTAGGGCCACCCATGCTAAAAATACTCATGAGTCTGTGTTGCACTTTGGATAAAAGCATCCACTGAATGTTACATGTTATATATAGTTATATATATATATATAGTATATGTTAGAAATGTAAAATGATGCAGTCACAACTAAGTCACGCTTATTCCTGTAGAGGTTAGATTGAATGCACGGTGTACGATGTGTGGCTACGTCCTGATTCTGAATCAACTCCTGCCTTATCATACATCACAAGGAAAAATGAACCATGGAAAATATTGCAAAATGACAAAGAAGCAGGTTCTGAGGCATGCAGAGAAGTAGTAATATAGCTTTATATATATGTATATAGTAGTAAAATATAGCCCCTGAAAGTGCATCAGTCTGCCTGTATGACTGTGATCCCTCCACTGCCCCCTTACTCACGCCATGATGCCAGACAGGTGGAACATCTCGGCCGACAGGTAAGCCATGTAACTGTAGACGAAGACAAAGAGCGGCTCGATGACACGCGTGTGCGAGGTGAAGCGCGACGTGAAGGCGGCCAGGATGCCGTAGATGGCGCCCACCAGGACGCCGCCCAGCGCGACCACGAAGAAACAGATGATCCCCAGGAAGGCGTCCAGCACCGTCACTGTGCCTGCACCTGAGTACTCCTCGAAAAGGTGGTACAGCACCTAAGGGAGAGGGAGAGGGAGAGGGAGAGAGAGAGAGAGAGAGAGAGAGAGAGAGAGAGAGGTGTGGAAAGGAATAAGAGAGATGAGGCATGGGAGAGAATAAAGATGGGGTAAGGACAGAAGGGAAAGGTAGGTATGGGTAGATAAGCAAAAGGTTTGGTGAAAACAGAAAGAGAATATTAATAATATTGAGTAAGATGTGAAAATATGTTTAATATTTTACAACTGACTCAAAAAAGCCTGCAAAAAAAATAAATAAGCTGCTGTGTTTCATGTGTTGACAAAAACAAACCCTCAACATTAAGTCAACCTGCATCAATGACTGAGCTATTGTGAATCAAAAAAGCCATGTTGTTCCAAAAGGAGGAACGTGGAATAAAGAAGTCGTGGTGGAACTTCACTGAAAATAGATTTTGCCCCTGGAGAGGGAAACTGTCACAGGAGATCACAGACCCAAAGCCAAAGGTCTGCCAGCCAATCACATTAGTCAGACATAATGGAGTCTCAGCTTTGTATTGCTAATATTGCCAGGACATTATTATTAAAAGCTCAGTGGTAAAAGGGAATGGCTTGGTTATTTATTTATAACCTTATTTAGGCAGACACTTTTAAACCCTGGGAGAATAGTTGCAGGGGGGGTGTAATACATTCACACACCTACACCTAGGGATGCTGAACAACAACACAAATGTTTTTGTTCAACATCCTCTGAATGCTGAACACATCCTGCAACAGTCCTGGAGGGGAAAAGATAATTAAAATGTTGTCTGCCTATCAGGTATTATTAGAGCCTATTATAACACTTGTTCCTTATGCCACTTTGCTTCCAAGTGGGATAGATGGGAAGATACAGCACATTCAGAACCAGTCTAGTTCAGTGGAGCACTTGAAAAATAATGGATGCGAATTGAATCGTGGAAGCCTGCCAGTAGCCACAATGCACCTTTCTCCCTGTGCCGATCACTCACCACAGTGACGGCGTCGTTGAGCAGCGACTCGCCGAACACCAGGATGTGCAGCAGCTCGTTGATATGGATCTCCTCGAACACGGCCAGCACGGCCACGGGATCCACGGCCGAGATGATGGAGCCGAACAGCAGGCAGGGCAGCAGCTCCAGCTGGCTGAGGATGGATAGATTGTCCGGCTGGATCTGGCACACGGCGTACAGCAGGCCGCCGACGAAGAAGGCGTTCCACAGGGTGCCCACCACGGCGAACATCAGGATGGTGCCCAGGTTGTCCATGAAGGCGCGGATGGGCAGGAAGTAGCCGGCGTCCAGGATGATGGGCGGCAGAAGGCAGAGGAAGAACAGTTGGGAGTCCAGCACGGGGGGGACCTTCTCCCCGGCTAGCTTGATGAGCCCCCCCACCAGCAGGCCCACCACGATCAACAGGCAGCTCTCCGGCACGATGCCGGACAGGCGAGGGATCAGATGGAACCCTGGGAAGAGGGATGGGATGAGAGGAAAGAGAGAAAGAGAGGTAGAGATTTGCCAAAAAAAGTTAGGATTCAAATGTTATGAAGTGTTAGGCCTAAATGATGTTTGCATGTGTTTGTGAGCGCGCATGCAAGTGAGTTTGAGTGAGTGAGTGTGTGCATTGTTCCCATCTATTAAAGTCACCTGAACCCCACTGAGGACAAGCACCATTATAAGAACAATCATCTGTGACATACCACACTTGAGTACCGGCGCCACCAACGCATCAGATTCCCATGTCTACTTAACACTGAGGAGCCACTTTCATAGACGACACAAATCCATTCAAGTAGCAGTGAAGAAAAGTGTATGTTGTATGCTAGCATATTCTTCCTTCTCATTTTGGCCTTTCAACATCAATGTTCATTTCAACATCAGTATTCTGAAAAAGCCATGTTTGCAGGAAATGCATGCATACTTTAGATTTTCCTATATGTTGATTAGACATGCCAGTGCTTGCTTGCCCGTCATTCATGTGCTTAGAGAGACTACAGTCTGTTTGTAGACACCTGTTGAAAGATGTTGGCAAGACTGAGCACCAAGACAACTCTTGGCATGTGAGAGGATGTGACATCACTTAGGAAGTCTTCTTAGGAAGCCCACAGGGTCAAAGAGGACATGTGTTGTTGTTGGTCTAGTGGCTTGCTAAAGGAACAAATGCAAATGCTACGCAAAGCATTCTTCCTAGACTCATTTCACATGGCCGTCGACAACAGGTCTAGGCTGACTTCATCAAATACATTCGCCATGGGCCTATTGTCAAGAGACCTATGATACTGAAGCGGTGCCAGTGAAATGATGAGAAACTATTTCTACTTTGTCTGCTTGTTTACCAACGAATGCCATTTCAGAGGAGGTCGGCCATAATTCAAATAAAGCGTCTGCAATTAGCAACCATGGCCTGAGGCAGCATGGCTCACTTGTCACAACACAAGCAGCTCAGACAGAAGTCCTCAGAGACGGTGAGCTAAATGAATGCCTTCTCAAGCAGAAAGAGTAATTGCTTGACTAATGGATTTCAACAAAGGGGGAAAATAAAAATGGTTTGCTCTAAAAAGCTGGCCCGTCAAGATGCTGTAGCCCCCCCACAATCCCATTACTCTGAAGTCTGACATACAGGCCTAAACACAGAAAAGACTGACTATACACACAGCAGGGTGGAAGGACAACTGGGAGAGTGGAGAGTGGAAGACTTCAAAGAGACAGGAGCATTCATCCCATAGTGAGAAGTTCTTCCCCAGCTATATTTACACCGCTGCAGCATGAGGCCAAGTCACCTTCCAACTGGCACAGAGCCATCGAATTCACACTGCAGCATCAGGGTGCATCAATACAGCAGGGGACTTAGAAACTGAGAGAGAGAGAGAGAGAGAGAGAGAGAGAGAGAGAGAGAGAGAGAGAGAGAGAGAGAGAGAGAGAGAGGACGTAGACTTGTGGCTCCTCTCTAGACGTTCATTTCGGTTACATCATCATTTTATTGAACCGATGCCTGATATACTAATAGCTGAATAAGACATAATGTAATCAGCTGGCTGTACATTTCTTTGAAAATATCCAATGTTGTCGTTTAATCCGAGCATCTCAGACTTGACTCAGACTTGAGAACTGACTCAGACTTGTCCCTCGAAGACTTGAGACTTGACTTGAGACTTGACTTGCATTAAGTGACTTAATTCCTCAGTTTGTACATTATGTGCTCAAAATGCTATAGGCTCTATCTTTCATATGTTTTGGCTCTGCCCTAGGGATGCAACGATTATAGATTTTGATGGGACGATTATAGTCTGAGGAAAAATCACGGTTTCACGATTATTATGCATCAATTTATTTCACAACGAATAATTCACGGCGATCTCACCCATGTTCTTCTGTGTTTGACGCTACTGTTAGTAGATTGGGTAACTACGTTTCCCATACATCCTAGGGGGTGATTATGTTTTGTGGTCTGTGACAACTAGGAAGTGAAGTAATGTTAAAATAAACGAAGGGTGATCTTTTAACTCTACAACAAGGAGTTGTCAGCGTGTTTCCCTAGCGCACAACTTCCACAGTACCATAATGTCCCTTTTTTGAGAGTCAGAACAGAAATCTCGGTGTAGCTGAGTCTTTACGGTTACAAAACCGTGACGTTTTAAACCGCGGTTAATAGTGAAATCGGTTAATCGCTGCATCCCTACTCTGCCCCACTGTACTTTCTTTTTGGCAACAAGTCATCTTATCTAATGTCACTGGAAAGACAACCCCGTGTTCCCAAAGGGTCCTCCTGTTAAATGCTGATATGATTATACATTGAATTTAACAGCCGGTGAAAGATCTGTATGGCTAGCTGGACTCAGAGCTGCCAAGAAATGTCTGTCTCTTAGGTGGAAACCACCCCGTGATCTATCAGTTGCACACTGGATCAACACATTTAATGGTATTGTACACATGGAGCCTTCAGTGTCTAGGATGGACTGAAGCCTTTAAGAATATAAAAGACCTTCATATTATTTGTCCTTTCAGTATCCACAGGATCAATTTGAGTGCAGGCAGAGGGGTGGGTATTGCCACAGGTCTGGGTGAGGAAATATATTGTTCATTTTGTGTTGTGCATTAATTGAAAATCAATATAAAGTTGATCACACAAAAACAAGGTCCATGGCTACAATATCCAAGCTCTTCAGGACAAGCAGCCCAGGCCTGCTCCCCCCTACCAAAGCTCACACCATGAGCATGCTGCAGCAGCCAATTATCACACTGTTGGTTATGTAATGGCCAGGCATCACACACATGCTGGCAGTAGACAAGGATCACTATGGGTAGGGGTGGGGTGGGAAAAAGGTAATTTATGATGAAGTGAAAAGAGCTGGAACTAAACAAAACCTTCATTTGACTATTGAAATGTAACATGCGACGTCTGAACCGAATGTGAAAGATTAGCACCAGCAAGGCATCTGAGGCGGGAGGGGAGTGGTGAGGGGGTGTAACACTGCTTCAGTGTTTCAGCACACAAGTCCAACAAGTGCATGTCTGTAGAAATCAGAATATAGCTGCATGCAGCTGTCATTTCAAAGAGCTGTAGCTCTGAGGCAAGCTATTCAAGGAACCTCTTCATTAAAACTGTCTGAGGGGCCCTAATTCCTCCACGAGATGTCGGAGGCTGAGGGCTCTTCTCTTTTGAATGAACTTTATTAGAAAGCAGGCACCACCCACAACTCCGCGGAGGCCTACTAGCCTGGCGGCTAACAAAGATGAGAACTGCTTGAAAAACAGCGAACCTTAACCCGGTGTAAGTCTTCCCTTTTCCTGAAGGCTTATGTGGAGAGGAGGATGTGAATTCCACAGCTTGCTCTGAGACTATCTGAAGCACAACGCCAATTCAGAAAAAAAGCATGAATCTGCTTCCTGCAGGCTTCAAAATCAAGGCTAACTAGTGCTAACTAGAGATGTTCACAACATCTCAACCCCTTGTTAACATTATTACAGAAGGCGATGTGTGACACAGCAGGTTACACAGGTTTTAAGTGTACACCTCCAGTAAGAGGATTATTTCTCAGAATAGATTACATCAACCGGATTTCCTTGGAAATTCACACGCAAAACAGTGATTTGTATAAAACTTCTTTCATCATGTCCCCTGTCAACACCTCACATTCAGCAGCCTTCCATGGAAAATGGCTGCTGCTGAGGAGCTGTTTCAACCTGTTGCAGGCTGACAGAGGGCAGCGGACAACAGTACATATGATACTTTAAAGTGTTATTGGATCCAAAGCAACAAAGCAAGGTCTGCTGCTAAAAGGGCACATCACATCTACAAATCAGACCTCGAGGGGACTTGTGCTCTACATTTCTGAGGAAATGTATAATGTATTCAGGGCATGAGGCCCCATGCCTGCATCGCCATCATGTCACTGACTCAGTGAAAATAAACACCCTTTTATAAGGCTGACAGAAAATTGTGTGTATGGGCCATTGTTGGGGGAAAACGACTAGGTCAAGGATGACAGCAACACAACGCAACTTACCACTATTATATGTCTAAGAATTTATAGCCTTATTGTGCGTTTCATCATATGTGCATGGAAAAAAATCCAGAAAATGGGATACCTTATTTAAGTAAGCAAGTTGACGAGGAACACTTGCTTTTTTTACAGCAACATCCTGGGGGAGTAGTTGCAGTGTTAGACAGAGTTACACATACACACACACTCACACCTGAGAGCTGCCCAATAACACCACACTTTATTAGCTAGCCGCTTAGCAGCTCAGGGTTTGTATTGTCATTTCCCACTTCCCCGACTTCACAGCCTTCTGCTGACCCTACATCAGGACTCCCCTGAAAAGTGTAACTGAATCTAGAGAGTTCAGGGTAGCGTGGGAAAAAACAGCTCGGGGGTATTATAAAGGTACTTTCTTTGGCTCCCAGACTCTCAACCCCTGAATCGTGATCCATAACTAACCTGCAGAGACCTTTCATTTAGAGCTCAGACAGGCAATTGGAGAAAGTAAGGGTATGAAGATTGTGGTAGCCTCTGGGCTTTCAACACCACAGCTCTGTTGGGTTTGACGTCTAAAGTGGTCATTTTCGGTGCCATTTCTCAGAGTGCCATTATTACATTATTACAAACATGCACACCTCTAAATTGTTAGAACGGAAGACAGCTTTAATAAATGCTTTGTAAAGGAAGTCATTTACAAAAAAAATCTTGAAGAAACCCAGAAAAGACTAGAGTAGTCCCCAGGAAAAGGTTAAACAGGTTATAATTGGATAGACTAAAGTGATTACTGCCGCTGCCTCGAGCTGTCAGACTGAGCACTGGATCCAGGACTGGAATGCTAAATGACCCATTATCATTCATGGGTGACCAGGAGGGACAAGTGAAGGCTGTGCACCCTGGCCGACCAGGGAGAGAATGAGTCATCACTGCTCCTGGACAAGGAACCCTTTCAGGATCAATACTGACCCATCCGCTCGACACACCCGAACACCCAAGCCAAAAAGCTCAGCAGAGGACAGGTATTGGAAAGATTTGTAAAAGACTAAGGCATAAAAGAACATTTCACTCTGCTCAGGTCTAAAAGGGCGCGCTTAGTTTGCACGGCTTCTTTTAGAGAATGACCTGCCTTGTCCTCCTTTTCAGCCCCGGTCAGCGGTCGGTGGCTTTGCGACAGTGCCTGAAGCACCCGAGCAGCTAAGTGGTGACAGCTCACACGTTCTCCAGTCTCTCCAGCATGACTCCAACCAAGGCCTCCAGCCCTCGTGAACTGGAGAGCCATATCACATGAGATAAGACGGTGAAAAGGGAGAGCAGTGAGGTTGAAAGAAAAACTCATGTCTCGTGACATGCGACTGTTGTCAAGACAAAGAGGAGATTAGTGATAAGTGTGCCTCGGTGAGCATACTATTATAATCTGCCACATCCTTGAACTACGAGACCAGGCAGGGCATTCTCTTTCTGCTCGTCAATAATGGAAGGCACCATGTCCTCGCTGTACTCCCTCCTGAGAGCCTTCATGCAGCAAGGTCACTGAAAACAACCATTGGGTTAACAGCTCGTATACTTCTGCATGTGTACCCTGTGTCAGCACAGCCTGCAAATCATCATCTCCAAAGCCAGTGACTGTGTCCTGTTGCCAGGTGATTAATAGGACGATGATGGCAACCAAGGCATGAAGCAAGCATAAAACATTATGGGAGAAAAGGATTTCGCAGCCTCTATGTTGAGGTAGGTGAATGACAATATGAAGGCTGCTCCCTGTTTCGTATCTTTTCCCAGGCATCAACATTTTAATCTGACTGACCCATTATTCTAACCCACCCAACCATTTCGATGACAGATGAAATGAAATGTGCAGGCCTTGTTGCAGACAATCTGGTGCCGCATCAAAGAGCCTTAACTTGCTTTTCCTCATTGAGACATTGTTTGTTTGACGCAGACCATTGTGCGTCTTGAGTTGCTTATGTAAGACTTGAGTTTGTTTAAATTATTAAGAATGGCCTGCTAGTTTATTTTGGTGTTATATCTGCAAAGAAAGACTGCTGGCACACAAGTGTGACTCTTCACAAGGATAGTGGTAACACAAGGGCTCTGTTACACCCTCACTATGCCTCGCACACACACACTTCCCACTAGCAGTTCAATGGGAGTAAAATTCTGTGACAATATCAAGTGTCGGTTAAAAGCAATATTTTGGCCTTCTGGTGTTAACAGATTGTGTCTGGTGTTTCAGACAGAAAGAGAAACAGAAACAGAAGTGCCATGTTTTCTTTTTTACTAAAATGTTCTGTTTGTTTTGTTTTGTTTGTTCTCCCCTCCATGTAAAGCGTCTTTGGGTACTTATAAAAGCGCTATATAAGTCCAATGTATTATTATTATCTGCCTCAGAAGGAAACATAAAGAGAGTTTAAGTGTGTGCAAGCAGATGTCATAAGGTTTACGCTCTGCTTCCTCTGAATACTGTCGTAATAAGGATGATTTTGTTCCCTATGCTTCCCTATATCAGTCATGACTTGCAAGAGATTACAGTGAGGCATAGAAAAAAGAAACAAGAAAACAAGAAAAAAGAAAATTCAACCCATGAAGCCATTTATTGAAAATAATTCAAACAATAAACAGTCTCAATTGGAGAGAGACAGAAACAATTGGCGTTAGGGATAATGTTCATGGGTTGGGCCACTGGTTCTAAATGTTTCTGGCCTGTGACCCTAAAAATGAGATGACTGCTCAGGACACCATCATGCAAGCACAGAACGGTGAATTGTCAAACCAATCAATATTTATTTCCCCTGTAAAGGTTATTTCACTTGAATGACTAGCACAGGGGCCGGATAATCTGATTACTTCACAAGGCAAAAGATATGTATTGCTTTGGTGAGAGGAATATATATTTCTTTATTAAAATGTATTTTCTTTTCATGAACCCATCACACAACTTCACAAACTAATGGATCCTGACCTCCAGTGTGCTTGGCTATACTCAGATTAAAAACATTTAAACAATAGGTCTACTGTGAACACCTTCGGAGATGCATTGTTTCAAGCTTTGCCAAGGGTGTGGCGTCTAATCTCTACCTCGGCCATTGCAGATAGGGATAGTATCAGGGCCGCTATGACTAAAGGTAGGGAAAGGCAAAGTCCGGTAATTCTGGACTGCCTTGTGACTCACTACAGATATCTGTTCCCGCCACAACTGCCTCATTGCTGCTGGGTTTGCTTGCAAAACCAACACTCCCTTTTTTCCTTCTTCTCTCTTCTTTCTTCGTTTCTCTTTGCTGTATATTGACTGAAATTCTTTACTGTACTTGTATTTTGTCTTGTTAAGGCTACTTAGGTGGCAGGTGTTTGGAGACACTGTCCCAAGTTTGATCCCCACAAAAGCAAACATGTCTATTAACAGACATACACCTTGTCAAAGTGTTTATGGGCAAGATACTGACCCCCCCACTTGCACACTCACAACAAGTCACTCTCTATGAGCGTTGTCAGCTTGATGCCTGAGATGTAAATAGAATGAAATGTACTTCTGGGTCAACAGTTGAGACCAGTCCTCCTCCACCCAAAGCACCTACACAAATTTGAGATACAATCTTGGTTTTATGCCATCTAGTTCTTATTTCCTAAAATGTCCTTGAAATCTCTCAAGGCATTGGAAAAAAAGACTCTTTGAAGCATCAAAGTGATTTGACCAATTGCAGCACAAAGCACTGCACAAAATCAGCGAGCACACTAGCTTTGACTCGACCTGTTTGAGCGCAGGGAGCCAGCGACTGCTTGGTTATAGGCCAATTACACAGTGAATCTGCACATGTCCTCGTTTGGTCCGTCAAACTTTTTCATCAAATAAGGAAAAAAAGACAAAAACCAACTCTCTATTCACTAAGCTGTTACACTCTACTACAAAGCACACTGGAGAAAGTTTTGACGCAGGTTTGTGCTCTTCACCAAACATCAACTCTTTAGCCGCTACAACACTTACATGTTTCTTACAGGATGAATCCCTGCAGACAGCAGCAGCAAACATCTATACAACTTTAGAGGAAGTTTTGCATGTGTGGGTGTTCCCATTTCGGTTAGCTTGTTGCACTACCCCGGGCAATGTTGAGGTGCTCACCACCAATGCCTCTCCCACCAAATAACCTACATACACATGACACTCCGCTAGCTGGTGAGAAGTCTCCGCCCCTCGGTAACGGGCTAGCCGGGCGAGTTTCCCCAGCTTTTCCAAACAGAGTGAAAGAAAGACCGGGGGCAAGATGACACAAGTATTACAGGTGGCTGTGTAGGTCAACCCGCTGATAGCGATAATGTCTGGTTATCATCACTCTCAGACTGTATGTTTACTATAGATAAAGCAGCTTTATAAGGAGTGGCCTGAGCTTTAAGTGAACCATTTGCTAAGCAAACAAAACCAGCTAAACAACTGTAGAATTCATTTCAATAAAAGAGGTAGTGAACCTTTGGACATGATACCTCTTTCAGCCAACAAATGAAACTGTACACTGTGGAAACCAGATTTGAGTCGTGCAGAGGTGCACAAAGGGCAAAAAAAAGCTTGCAGCTCCTTAAAGGTCAATGAATCAAAGGAATGAAACAGACCAGCTACTATCTCCCTCTTTATTTTCCTGCTGTCTAAATAAAGAATAACTATATACTTTAACACCAGCTATGTGTTCCCTCAATCAATGTAAGCCTAGCATGGCCTGTTCATAGCAATAATAGACGGTGCCTTGAAACACTGGTCTTGCTACAACTGTACTTTCACGAGGAAGAAGTGGACTGGACGGACTTGAAATCTGAGCAATCGGCACTTTTGAGATACAAATCTTGGTTTTTAGCCGGTTAGTTTTCATTTTTGTTGAATTCTGGCACACTCCCTGAAACCTCTCAACCTATCTACACCCACTTTTTGGCAAATAAGTTCTTGGATCAACTTTATCGTTTAACGTCATGCAGCAAGCAGAATTGTAGTAATTCCACTTGTGTAGCACCCAGTATTTATTTGGGTACATGCTAATGCTTTAATTAACTACATTTAGTGGCACTGTAGCACACTAAGTACTGACTAAACACAGAAATGGACCTGCTACTAGTCTTGTCAACACACAAACAAAACGTTGATCGAGTTGCTCATGTGCACCATGTGTATTCCTCCAATACTTTTATATATAATTTAAAGGGAGACGGCTAATTAAGTGTTGCCTCTGGGACATGTGTGTGATCAAGTGTGACCAATCAATCAATCTGTCATCTTCTTCTCATTGATCTGGTGAATTAATATTTAATATGTCCCTGATGCATGTGGTTTACACCATATACACATTAGCGTGAACTCTACATGACTTGTGTGTGACAGCACTTGTGGCTGTAATGATCATGCTCCAAGTCATTTGCTGAACAGGGCGAGAGGGGGAGGGGGGTTTCTCTCGTTCTCTCACTTTTCTTCACTCCCACACAAGGCAATCATCGTTCAGGTGTCAGTCCAGCGCTCACCATGACAAATAGTGAACTGAGAGGCGTTTTGAGGCGTGTCAAACGTGGGTTTCCCTTTACACAAGCCTTCACTTCAAATTGTTTTGCCGTGTTTGAACTGTGCATTAAAGTGTGAGACTAACGTAGCACACCAGTTGCAGCTTTATAGCCACTTATAACGAGAGAGTTAGCAAAATGTGTGTCCCACCGCCAACCTCTATATTACTGCTGTACATTATCAGGTTCAACCCGGCCGACAGACCAATCTGAAATCCAATGCCTGGTGTTTGCTGAGGCCGTAAACTGTTATCGGCATTACCCTGTGTCCTGCGCTAACCCCAATGCTTTACGTTACATATTACATCCAGACAATGAATGTGACCCAGGGTTATTTAGATAATAAGTTGTTAACATACATTCCTCCTGATAATAGTTATGAGATGTTCCCGCCAGACACATCTATACCTCACCTTTGTACAGGTGAGGTTAAAACAACTGGATCGTTAATACACAAGGACTTTGAGGGCATTCGGTGCAGCCTGGTAAATTATAGCTGTTAGCAATCATAGGTTGATAAAGAGTAGCTCATTTCTCATTTCAGCTCATTTCATTTCTTCTCATTTCATTTCTTCTAAATATAGAAGCCACAATTAGGGATGTCTAAAATATATAAATGCCCCCACTTAACACTTTTATGGTAAATTTTCAGCGAAATTATGTCCCATGGGTTTTGATTCACGTGAAGAGCTTTTCCACCGGGGGATTCAAAAGAAATACTAGTGATTAAGGAAGAGATTAGGGAACATTAAGGGAGATTGTCCTTGCAGAGAAGGGGGCCATGCAGTAAGCACAGGCAGGTCTGTTAAAGAGATGAATGGACCTTAAACGTGCCTCTGGGCTTCAAGTATTAGGTCCATGAGCATGAATCAGACTCTGGGCCAAGGCTGATCAGTGTAGCAGCCACATCAAATTACCATTTTCAGCAGTCCTGAAATAATCAGAAGCTTAAGGTCACCACTCTCGACTGCTCCTGACAACCCCTCCTCTCTCGTTCAATTTCATTTCTTTGCTATCTCCCTCGGCTTTGTACATCTATCCCTCTCTCTTTCCCTTCATGTCTCTATGTCACCTCATATCCTTAATCTACCTCCCTCAAGTGTACCACCCAAGCCAGGTGGTCCTCCCCTGTCCCTTCCCCTAGAGACATTTTTCCTCTCACCGGGGAGGATGAGGCAGTATCCTATCCTATCCTGACTTGGCTACAGGCTGCTGCTCAGTCAGGGCCCATGATGTCGCAAAGCGGACTGACAAGCTGCTAGGCTCCCAGAAAGACAGCATGGGACACTGCAGGGTCCTGTGGAAAGCACACTGCAGACAGGAAGGAAGAGGAGATGAGGAGTAAGGGGAATGACAGGACAGTGCAGAGGAGGTGAGGGGAAAGGAGAGCACTAAGGAGTGGAGAGGGACGGCGCACTGCAAGGAGAGGAAATAGAGGTCGTTGGTTTGTATCATGGTTGGCATCAATTCAAACTGTGAAGTGAAACTGTTACTCACTGAGAAGTGATAGGGCATTTAGTCCGCCCCCCCCATTTCATTCAAGGCCTATAAACCATTTTAAGAAAAAACATTTTCCGATTTCAAGACTAAAGAAGATCATGAATTGGTTGGAGTGGAAGTGACTTGTGTGGGGCCTGAATCTGTTTCCGTCTAGTCTAATATTTTTCAACATCCGCCATGACCATATTGCAAAGGTAGCCAAAGACACCCCATGGTTAAAAATCTGCCAAATCACAGCTACCCAGACTGTTACATCAGGCCTGCTTAGTCATGCACTATCACCATTGCAAATTTCAAAGAGTAAGCGCAACTACGGCATATGGACCGCTCCACGCACAGTGCTATGTGTGATGACTTATCTGCACGACCAGCCCTGAGTATGGATTACCTCATCAGAATGAGTGACCGAGTGAACTGAGCTGTTCTAGTGTCAGCCCACCAGTGGTATCTTTAAATGCTATGTACTGTAAGAGGCGGTAGGGCCTAGTGGTTAGGCAATGTCCTGTAATTGGGAGGTGATACTTGAAAAGTCACAGAATTCATGTATTGTGTTTTCCAGGCCTGTAAAAGTTATGGAAAATGGAAAATCTGCACATAAATGTCATGGAAATGTGTCGATAATCTTTTTTTTTTTACCCCCAACCAGACATTTAATATCTGATCTGAATGTCCCAGGTCTTATTTCTTATCACTTAGGACAATTAGGACACTATTGGGACATTTCTGATTTGGGTTTTCATTCTTCAAAAAGGGGCAGTGGATCAACAAGCAGCCAAACTTTACATTAAATACTTCACTAAAAATGTGACGTTTGCAACATAGAATAGTCTTGGAAAAGTCATGGAATTTGATTAAGCAAAAAAAGGTGTAGGAACCTTGGTGATCCTCGCAACAACAACCGATGCGTTTCCACCAACAGCCTTGTGTCCTGTCAAAGTGTCCTTGAGCAAGGCACTGATGGTAAACTGGATAAGATGATCAGATAAATGTCTAAAATGTGAATGTTAGATGTGGTAAAACCTTTGCATGTGTTTATCAGTATGTTGTCCAATGTCTGATTGCCAGGCTCAGTAGGCTATCATAAAACATTGTTGTGATGGCGGTTCAAAGAGTAGCCTGATAAAAAAAACATTTGTTTTGATGCTGCAGGTTAACATGATGCATCTGGACAACCAGCTGACCGGTTAGTGCTGACTGTACCTGCAGACAGGCTACATAACCTAACTAGCCTTTTATGAAATATACAGGCAGCCGCATGCGCGTCATTTCCTTGATACTCACCTAATTTCATTAAAGAGGCTAGAAGCACCCATAACGAGATTTCGAAAGGGGTCTGTATGTGGTGGTAGTCAACAGAGAGGACAGGGAAAGCCTTTTTGGTGATGTTGTGTCTTTGCACCGGTACTTGGTGACTGTCCTGTTGTTCCCGGTGGCTGGTATCCGGAGAGCTGGCGGCCCCGAGGCGAAGCACCGAGCCCTGCAGGGACACCAGGACCAGCAGCAGCAGCAGTCCACGCTCCGGTAAACTCTTACCGAAGCCGGCCGGGCTGTGTGAACCGGACCTCGAAGGCATGCTGTTGGTTATTAAAAAGGCAACGTGACTAGCAAAGAAAAAATAAAGAGGAGTTGGTAAAAGTGTGACAACCAAAAAAACAAGCAAGTTCAAGGAAGTTGGTTAGAATTGTGTTGTCAAGCAACTTATACTGTCCCCGGACATGCTAGCTAGCTGGAACAGTTGGTCCGCCTCAAACCAAAACAAATAGCCATCTTTATCAGCTAGCTTCAGGTTAGTGCGGGTGTCTCGAGCCAGGTAAACGTCCGCAACCGACAGGCCGTTTGGGGAAAGCAGGAAACGCCGAGATGCTGGGGCTAGTTAGCACCGCCAGTGCAATTTCAGCAGCAATTACAAGCCGGTAACGCTGTAATAGTCAACCCCGTCCGATTCAACTTTGACGCGTGACAAGTTTGTCCGAAATTTACGTCAGTTGGCTATCGATGTCCTCGTCCGAGAAAGATGTCATTGTTGATGCTGGCGAGCAGAAGACACGGCGGCACCCCACTTCCACTCCCGACTACCCGAGAAAGTCGTCCGCGGGGCGAGTCTGACGCCGCTCGCACATTGACCTTGAGGCGAACCGAGACAGGCTGTCACGGGGAGGATTTTTGTTGAGTATCCTGTGGATTTCAACTTTGAGTGTTCATGTCCGAGGATGCGGCATTTCTAAACCTGTCCCGGCAGGCAGGATAAGACCTTGGCGGGGCTCTGAAGGAGGACAGGAAAGGTGTAGGGTGGGGGTGGAGGACTGGGTCTGCCCCGGCTTCAGTGGCTCGTCCCGGGTTGACAAGCCAGGAGACTGCTTAGGTCTGCAGTGAGGTTCAGCTAAATACAACCTTCAAAACGCACACCCTTTCGCGGAGGTTTTTGTGGATGGGAGGAGTGTGGAGTGGAGTGGTAGGAGCTGAGGGAGGCCTGACTATAGTGACACCTACTGGAGAGGAGGTTCATAGGCAAAGTCTCTTAGGTCACTTTATTTGGATAGTCTCGTGCTGATACTCAGTTTAAGTGACTGTAAATCTACTAGGCTATTCATTCTCTGGGTTAGGAATAATCTTAATTTTGGAGTTAGGGTTAGAAATAGGGTCGTGTTAGGGTTTAAAACGGGTCAGGGTTCGGGTTACAATAAAATCAGAGGTTAGGATTATATAGTCTGTAGAGAAGCAGCAAATACGCAAGTGACACTTTGTCGAACGTCTACTTTATGTCACCTGATGGCTGTTTTGATCAAGGTCAGAGGTCAGGGTCAGCTACAGACCAGCACCCCCAGAGCAGACACTTCAGCAGGGAAGATGCTTGCCATCTCGGAGTCCTGATCCCAGGTCCCTTGGTCCTGCTGAGTGTTGTTGTCGGAGTGACAGCTCTGGGCGTGGCCTCAGTATCTACTTGTAATGCAGGTTTGCCATTATGACTCACATGTCAGGGGATTACCAAGGACGCGTTTCAAGTTTAGGCCTATATAATTTTTCTGAGACCGAAACATTGACATGACGCGGGCTAGTCGTCGTACAAGGGACGGTTGTATTCAAGTCACGGGCATTATAAGCGCATCGAACTAATTGCGTTTCAAATGAAAGATGACCAAAGATGACAAAGCCACTCTGTGTAAAGATGTGCCCTTGCACAGCCAGCTCTCCCCACCAGGGGAAATCCAAGCGATCCCAGGTTGGTAGGATTGTCATTTTGCTGCGGCGATATGATATGAAATTACAGTGGTGGGAAAAGAAATTGCTCTGAGCAGTTTCCACCCACAGAGCCTAAAGTGCCTGCAGTCCTCAACAATTAGGCCAGTTAAATAAGAATGAGGAGGCCTGCGGTGAGGTACAAACACACAGGTTGATTATAGTTTGGTGCTCAAATGGCTACGTTCTGGCCTTCTAGACAACAGATTGGTAGGTGAAGGGGAGAATAAGGACACTAATTTTTTCGACGGCAGAGCTGATAAAAAATGGATTGCATTATGTCTAGTCTGACAGGACAAAGGGTGCAGCATTAATAAGATATGGTCAGTGTTAATAACCGTGTTCTGCACTGCATGCACAGGCACACACTCAAACACACACACACACACACTCAAACACTCATGGGACCCAGGCAACCAACTGACTATGCATTCTGTCATTCTCTCTCTCTCTCTCTCACACACACACACACACACACACACACACATTAACACAGAGCAGACTTATCTATTTGATCAAGAAGAAAGGGGAGATATCACTGAGCGGCCTCCTGTTTGATTTCAACCCGTTTATGAATAGGTCTTATAATCATGTCCCGCTGCAACACAAAGATCCTCCCACGCTTGAATTTACGCTCCAATTTGCAGTTTGTAAGGATGATTAAATTCGCCCCATATATACGAAACATGTGGCGGCCTGTCATGGCCCGGCGTAGTCTATGTTGGAACACATAAATGCATAGCCTGCATCTGCCCCTCGGCTCTGTTGTGGGGAGGTCATCGTGCCAGCAGTCTTGCTCCAGGCTGCACAGATTGCTGCAGCACGATTCCAAAGATCATCAAACCCACTGAGAAAATAATAGGAGGCACGGTGCTGTGGTTAGTGGATATGAGGCAAATTACTCAGGAGGACCGCGCTAAACACATGGCTGGAATGTCTTATTTATGCTGAGACTACTTTTAGTAAATACACCATGTGTTTCTAGGCCGCATGAACCCAAAGTCCTATGAGGCCGATATGCACTGTACATCTGAAGCCAGGAAATCAAACTTTTCATCAAAGATAAATTGTACTGTACTAAAATAAATCCCCAGCTGTGCTCATCCAAGACCGGGCAAAAACAACTTTATTGAACCCCGCTGACCGAGACGGCAGAGCGACGCTGATTTGCTTTTTTTTCTTTCGTATTGCTGAAGCGAAGGAAACTGTGGCGTGTCAGCAGCGGAAGTCAGTCCTCTCGTCTGAACTGTGTGCAATTACAGAATCTCGGATCATAAAAGAATTACCACCTCAACCAACCAACCCTGACCTCAGAATGGGTTATATGACCGCTTTGAAGTTGCTATTTTTTGCCTTTATCTGCATGGTGCTGGTCATAATGTCTACTCACACAAACCACGACATGTGGAACAAAACAAGTCAATTATTGCCGGGCAGCAATTGAACCTGCAGAAGAAAGCTCGTAGTCATTTCCAACATTTCCACTGGGAAATAAAAAACAGGAGAATTTACATGTTTTGTGGCTTGTATTTATGCCTTCTGCATTGATGTGTTTTATTTGGAAAAGGTGACTCAATGCTGAGATCCTGTACACACATAAACACACACACGCAACACACAAACAAACAAACAGGTAAAACAGGTCGACTGCTGTCGCCTTTTAAAAACCTGCTTTACTGAAAGCGGTCGGCTGCCAAGGGCCTGATGAAATGAATAAGTCATATCATGGCGTGCGCTCAGTGTACGGTTTCCCTCCATGACAGACTGTCCTGTTCGTACCTCTGCTGAGTAACTGTCTGCCTCGCCGATGGGTTCCAAGGCCACGCTGGATCAACATGGCTTTTCATTAGCGGCTAGCCGCAGGATCCCGTGCTGTCCCCTTCTTGGATTCGTAATGATGACCCAGCAGGACTCCGGGGATAAGACCGGGAAAAACAAATGGAGTCATGACTGCCACCTCGCCACTCGTCTCCTGGTATGAGCTCTGTAACTGCTGACGAGGTCTGACAGCACGTCTGCCGGCAGGGACTAGGAGAAAAATATTTTGACAGTTTTAATTGCACCCGGGGTGGACGGCGGTGGTTATTTGTGGACAGTCACTTCTGACATGGAGCTGAAGCATCTGGAGAACGTCCATCTCCCTCTCTCCTCTCTTCTCTCCTCCCTCTATCTCGTTCTCTCTCTCCCTATCTCGCTCTATATTTCCCTCTTCCTCAATTGCTGCAAACCTCAGCGCTTGTGAATATCACTGCTCTAACTACTGTAATGCCAGATCACGTCAGGCTGAATAAGTAGTAGTTCTTGGAGAGCACCGGTGTCCTCCAGGTATTATCTCCATGATGCCGGCCATGCGGTCATGGTTAGCTAAGGGCCAGGAGATGATCCATATACTGACACTAGCATAATGAATTGGCTGCTCAGAGCGACAGTATGACATGACCAACTACAGTAAATGTTTTCAGCAGTTGAGTGGAGCTGACAGCATGCACCGTGGTGTCTTTGTGAAATGACCATGAATTGACATAATACGCATTTCCTGAGGAAATGTCAAATACAGTCGGTTGCCTTTTGTCCTTATTTGAAATGCATGTGTGCAGTCAACTCTGGTTAGCGTTTTTTCTTTCCCCTTTATTGTAACAGTAGGGACATGAAATGGAGGAGAAATGCCAAGAGGAGGTGCTGGCAGGGCTCCATCCTCTGGCTCAGTGGAGGTACATGTGGTTCCAGGGTCTTAACTGTACCACGTCTTGCTCTCGTTACCTTCCTCTTCTCATTATTACATTCTTGTCCCTTCCTGTGCTGATGAAAACAGGGCTAACGCTGCAATACCCGCTGCAATATCAGGGTGATGCAGAAAAGTGAAAGGAAAACAACTGATAGGAAATACATACATTGGCATTGTGTTTTTTTTGGATTACTTTGTTCGGCAAATAAGGTTAAAGGTGAACATCCACTGTTGCTCCACTGCAGCACGCAGTTCATTCATTAGATAGCAAGCTTCACTCCCTCCGTCTTTCTCCCTCCTCTCCCCCTTGTGTCCCACCACCTCCTGCATGCTGGATATAAACAGGCAGATACTGATGATAGCTGTCAAAGCCCGACTCACTCAAAGACAAATCAGCCCCACCTCCCAAAGTCAGCCAGATGTCATAGCTTGGCCTTATGAAAATGAATGTGTGTGTGTGTGCTGCCCTTTGCCTGAAGGTGGCGCCACCATTCCAGTGCACATAAAGTTATACAGCGTGCAGCTCAAGCTCAGTTCACACGTTTAACATCTAACAAAGAATAACAATAAGATCACGTGATACTTTAATGATCCCCATAGGGAAGTTAGATCACAACAACATTGAGCAACCGTCTTGAATTGATTGCAGTCGACAGCCATCAAGAAATGAAGCAACAAGACGTACTGAGTGTGTTTGCCTTTTTGTCACGGCAATGAAAAGTATTGAAACTCAATTTACTGAGTGTGTTGCAGTTCGTATCTCTGCTGTGTAGATCAGTTTCAGATGTGAGCCATGTGGCCTTTGCTGAAAATGAAACATCACATGGTGTTTTCTTCACACACGCACCGTTTCAATAAAAGGTATTCTGGTGCACTTGAAGCCAGACTTTGCTCTGCTCTGTCAGGACGAGGTTTCCAAGGTGTTCCTCTCTTTGTGTTCCCGGCAGACCTCTGGCTCCGGGGCGAACCACAACTCTTACCTCATTACCTTGAAAGGTGTGTTCGGCTCAGCAGTTCTGCCCAGGTCACATCTGGTACCACCCACAATAGGACTGGGGGGAAGGGAGCCCACTTTGAGCTTCAAAGCAGGCGGTGGGATTTGATGGGAGGTACCCCATCCCACTGTAAACACATGTGACGTGGTATTCAACATAAGGTAAGGGACCTCACATAACAGCTTCACTGCCTGCAACACTGATCATCTTACTGATCCTCATGCGAGTCTTATTTTGCAGCTTGTCAGTTATTTTTTAATCATCCACTAGAGGGTGCTGTAGAGTCCACCTTGATGTTTTTCTAGTGAACATCTGCAGTAGCTATGACTTCATCCACAGGCCAAGGATGAGGGGGAGACAGTAGATGGTTTACCTCAGGCTGGACTAGCCAAGGTCAGTTGTGATATGGGCCATATATCAGTACCTCTACAGACTGTTGAGACGAAAAATGAAAATACAGAGTGTAATACATCAATTCTCTCTCTCTCTCTCTCTCTCTCTCTCTCTCTCTCTCTCTCACTCACACACACACACACACACACACAAACTACTATCTCCTTCTCTCTACATACCTCACAGATGCACACCCCACCCACCAACACTAGACACACACACAAGAACCACATGCACACGCTCCACCCACCAACGCTCCACACACACATGCGCACACACACACACACACACACACACACACACACACACACACAAACTACTATCTCCTTCTCTCTACATACCTCACAGTTGCACACCCCACCCACCAACAGTACACACACACACACACACAACCACATGCACACGCTCCACCCACCAACGCTACACACACACACACACACACACACACACACACACACACACAAACACAAACACACACATTACGCCACTCTCAAAGCTGTTGGCATTTAGCTGTTGTCTGACTCAGCCTTTGCTCCCACAATCTACGAGCTCGAACAGAAATCCTCCTCTCGGCGAGGCGCAGTCAGCGAGGAGATGTTCCGGCATGCACCTTGACACGGCGGCTCGGTGATTCACCGCCACATTTTTCATGTATAATTTACCACCGCAAAAAAAAAATCCTCTTTCATGTATTATTAAATGGCGTAACCTGTCATTTGGACTCCCACGTTTTCACTATGCAATTATGTCCACACAGCGGTGACTGTTCTGAGTTTGTGAGTAGAGAAACGGCACAAAGGTACAAAGTTTTCAGAAGTTAAGGAGAAAGTCTCTTAAAACATGAGAGTGCATTTAGCCCATATATGTTCTCATATGCTTTTAACTGTGTGGCTGCACGTATACCATGTCGCTATGTTTTTTATGTGGTGTTTTTGGACACTGGATGCAGGACAAAATTCAGCGTTAACGGACAATAAAGTTGAGTGAAGTTTCAATTTATCAATATAAGCATTAAGCCTGTACTTACTGGTGTGTTTTGTAACTGTGTAGCTGCAGTTATGTTCATGTTTTTCTCATGTGGGTGAAGCTGGTGTTTTGACCACTGGATGCTATAAATCTTATCTCTTCTTCTTGTATCAAACACTTTATCAAAGCACTTCCTCTAGAAGCAACCAGATATGTGCATGATGCTGTTTTCCATGCCCCGCCTGCTGCAAACTCCCTTGGTCATGATACATCTGTTTTCTAAACACCGCTGTCCTAAGTAAACTGTCATTTACGTTGGCTTTGCTAAATATGTCACCACGCTCTGTCACCCTCTTTAATCAACCCGACAAGTCTCAGTCACATAACCGCCGCCACAGCGTCAGGTCGACGAATCGATCCCAGAGTTCAACTGTCACCGTGCCGCTCAGTGAAACCACATGAGACAAATACTGCGGGCCCCCGAGTCTATAAACGGAGGAACGCATTGCAGGGAAACAAACCGCGAGGCTGCTCATCCAATCTCCAAAAATATAGATCTTCATAAAACATGTAGGGTACTATTTCTGGCAGACGGCCTGTTTGTGGGAGCTGTCAGGGCATGCCTACAAGAAGTTTATAGACTCACTGTTGAGTCTCAACTACACAGCGATGACTTCATGTGTTTTATGAGGGAGAGGGTGTAAAACAGTGTAGCCCTATCTGTGAGCATACAGAGGCAGGAAGAGTGGGCCAGCACCGGACACGCCACATCCTTCCTGGCTCTCGCTGTATCTCTCTCTACCATGCCTCTGGATTCGGCTTCCTGGGTAGGCGTTGGGGGGAGTGGCCGCAAAGCATTAATGCATAGTGTTCACTCAGTTCAGATAAAACAGCCTGAAAAAAAGCTCTGAAAGGCCCATTACTGAAAGTGATTTCATTGTACAATAGTTGATATACTGTAGCTCACCAGCAGTTTACCTGGTTTTTAAGTCTCTGCATGCAGCATTGTAGCTCCCCCTGAAACACCGATGATCAAATCATCCCTTGATATCTTAATGTCTTGAATGTTTCAATTGCCGAGCCTCTTCCACTGAAAACCTGGCCCCCTAACTGAGACGGGGGGATGCATGTCATTGGCCATTGGCATGAATCTGGTCAAGACATATTGAAACAAATAACAACGAGACTCGAGGCTGACCAGTAACATCACATGTGAAGGTTTTCAGATGAAGGACAATGAGAAAAGTGTTTCATTTATTTTTTACCAGTGTAGATGCATGCACTGTCACTCTCTTCCTGCATGACCATGACCAACTATTGCCACCATGTCAGAGTCAATTCTAGAAAAGTTCAGAAATGTATGCTTTGTATTAATGAAGTTGTGCAACCATACGACTAGCTACGTACAATCAATGATATCCAAAAACATATTATATATATCTATATTTTTTAACTGGGTCAGAACACAGGATACATGTGTTCATACTCTCAGTTCGCCCACATATTTGCACGTCAACATAAGGGCATGCATGGTCAGGTCTTACAGTATGTTAGGGTATATAAAAAGCTGTGCGTGCATGTGAGTGTTTTCCATGTGCCTGCGTGCTCCAGAGTGTGTTTTTCGCCTTCCTGCCTCCCACTGCCCTCGGGCGGCACACAGAGAATGTCAGTAGGCAGTGGAGGCAGCGGCTGCGTGGGGAGTGTGACTCAGCGTGGACGGTGATGAGAGAGGACAGCTTTACAGCACTGGGGCACACTGCAGCATCAGACAGAGGCTAGATGTGAATATTGCATTAGAGCCATCGCCCCCCCTCCCAATCCCAAGGCTCTAGCCCAGCCTTAACCCCTCATTCTGGGGCAAGACACCACAGAGTCTCAGCCTCAGTTGACCTGATAACTCTGGAGCTGATGGAGGAGAACCAGGCAGCGCCACAGCCCGTGTGTTTTACCCCAACCATGGAATGACTGAGTGTTTCCCCCGAGCTAACTGTGAGCCACAGTTTGCTGACGTGTGTCTGTCTGTGTAAATGTGATGACATGTTAGGTAGGTGCTACTGGTGAGGAGAGGGAAACTGAGCTCCTGTTTTACTCAGCCTGTCTAAGGAGCGGCGGACCGCAGAGATGCATTCTGGACCAAACCCAAAACCACAAGGCCCAGTGTGTATGTAGCAGGGGAGGGTGGGCACATGCCGCCGCGAGCGAGCTGGGCTGAACTATGCAGGGTTTGCAGAGCAGGGATAAGGATCTGGATATCAAAACCAGGAAGTGCATGGCATTCATACCCAGAAACAACTGAATGTAAGGGAAATCAAGGTTCAGATGAAGTCCTTAGGGGCTTATACAGCTTATGTTTCCACAGTAGCCTACAGGAAAAGAGAAACCACCACCTCTGAAATGGTAAATGAACATGCTGAAGGCACATCTGGCAGGTCCGCTCAACAGCAGCCCGACTTGATCTAGCTGGACACAAAAGGCTGTGACTCATGAGCGCCGTTTCCACCAGCAAAGCCCAAACTACAGTAGGTTTACCGTTAACCGCAATAGGCTTAGTAAGAGTGCTGTGCTCACAAATGCTAAGCTATCTGAAACAACATTGTGCTGAGTGCTCATTCGACAAGGGGAGTCACCGTCGTGTAACAATGTCCAGTGGAAAGCCAGACATGTGGCAGGTTACCGACCGGAGGAACGACACAATGGACAAACGGCGGTCTGTAGTCGGCCCCGCCCACTGACGGATTCCAAATGAAGATGTCATCCGCTGTAGAAGTCTGTGTGGAGTACAGTAATGTTGACAGAAATTTAGTTGATCAATAAATAGGCTTGTGACCAGAAAAAATTCCAGTTCAAATCTGGGAAAATCTGGACCGGGAACATAGAAGATCAAATTCAAGTTGAGTCAACTTTATTTGTATCGCTCTTAATCACAGTTAGAGTTAAAGGGCTTCACAAGGATGATCAACAGTCTCCTCCCTCAACAACTGCTGTCAAGGTGCCCTTGAGCAAGGCACTTCATCCCCAAACTGTTCCCGTGGAGATGCTCACTGGTCAACAGTAGACGACTGTGGTTTTACTAGGGTATCTCCCGGGTGAGAATGTGCGTGACTGTGAGCGTGAAGCAGGACGACTGGCACCAACAAACAGTTAAGACGAAGCCTTTGGGGGGCGTTCAAGGTGGGGCCGTCCAGATCGATTCACTCTCCGCTGCAGGCAACACAGGGACCCTTCTTCTTCTTCTGTCGCGACTGCTCGAGCACATCGGGCCACCGCTCGTACAAGAAGATGCACTCACAAGGCCTCCGCTGAATAAGCCATTGTCTCGAGTCTCGGCTCCACAATAACACAGAGGAAGATGAGAGAAACAAATAACAATTGTCCTGTTTTTGGGAGAGGGGGGGGGAAAAAAAAAAGTCTCTGCACGTCAGCGATCATAAGGAAAAGGGGGAGTAGGACGGAGGAGCGAGAAACAAAGAGACATGTCATGATGCTCATTTGGGAAAGAACTTGAACCGCATTCCCTAATATGAAAGAGAAGAGGGGGGGCCGTGTGATGTGGTGTGTGCATGTGTGTGTGTTTGTGGGTGTGTGTGAGTCTATGTTGGCTTCATTATATGCCTGCACGCACATACACATACATAAATATCATTGAAGTTGCAACAAAAAATTGCAATTATACTGTTTAATGGGTTTATATTTGAATTATAGTGTGCTTGTGTGTGTTTCAAGTCCATAGATGACAACAAGGCTCGGCTAGCGGTCACAGCATACTGTATATGTAGCATGGTATAGTGTGGAGTCCTGGCCAAGATTACAGCTCTCTGCTCTACACTTTATTCATAGGGAACTAATTCAGGGGCAGGCCCTGTTGGCTACCAGAGGAACACGTGTATGTACAGTAGAGTACTTTAAAGGTCGTGCTACAGGCAGTAGTTAAATATTACACAGCCTTTTAGAGAAAGACTCACAGTAACAAGTGAGTCGACCTTCTACAGCTTTCTCTCACCAAGCACACTGGACGAGCGTCACAGTTATTGCCATAAAAGTAATGGCCCTTTATTTTTAGCATCATTCATCATCCTTGTGATTTACTTTTCAACTTATGACTGCAGCGCTTCCCCAGTTCCCTGCACGGACGCCGTGAAAACGAGCGTAAATGCCGAGCTGATCTCCAGTAATGATCCATGACCACCAAGTTTTTCCATTAAATTCTCAAGAGTTTCTGCGGGGACAGCTGTCCTCGGTAACTCGATCGGCGTACACAGAGAGCAACAAGAGGCTGATTCTATCGCAAACCACCGCAGGACACAAAATTATTGATGAGCCACGTCTCCAAGAGTAAATAAGAGAGTCTTTGTAAGAGAGGGAGATCACTTTCTTATGAATGGCTTGTGTGTAATTTCAGCCTCACACGTCGCACCACGATGGGCCATCAAATATCCTTTTGCTGCTCAACACACTGAGATATATTTCCACTTTGACATAAACATGGAATTTTTATTGGGTTTTGACTCATTGGTGATGTTAGGCGGCGATTGGGTGATTTCTACAAGCAGAACAAAATTTACTGTTTGATTATCAGGTTGACAAAGTCGCTATTCCCACACATGTAGACTCACTGAGCTTTCCTTATCTACAGGTACAGAACGTTTCCCTTCAACTAATTTCAACTAAACCCCCGTGCTGCCGCTTTACTCTGCCGACTTTCCCTTTCATCCATGCCGGTTGGTTCACAGTGGAGGAGTTAGCACGGTGATGCAACTATCTCCAACGTCCGGAGGGCATCGAAGTCGGAGACGTGACATCTGACTAGACAACCATGAGCACACATTAAGCTCTGCAGCGATAAAGCAGAAGCGATGATGACGAAGGGAGAAAAACCCATGTTTGTTCTCATAGCAACTGGAATATCTCTGGAATCCACCTGAAGGTTCAGTATATGAAGACGTGAGCACCATCGTGCAACATCCTGGCTTTTGGTCGTCATCGCATCACTGGGATTCGACAAAGAGGACGAGATGGAGAGAGAAAAAAGAGGCTCTGTTTACATGCACACACAAAATACGATTGTCTTGTGTTTAAGACAGTGATGTGAGCGAGGCAGGACCCATGCAAACACCAATTATGTTATGTTATGTTATGTGCTCTCGTGTGGGAGTGAGCGAGGTCACAGTAACGTATGGGGACTTCTCCAGTTTGACCCAGTCAGAATTTGTGTACTTAATTATTGTGTAACCTTAATTGTAACTCTTTAAGTGTAATCAAGTTCTCAAGAGCTCAGGTTGTTCTGTAAACTAAGATTATTAGGGGAGGTGTCCCTATAGAAACATGTACTTGGACTAATAGCAGAGAGAGAGAGAGAGAGAGAGAGAGAGAGAGAGAGAGAGAGAAGCACATGTCTCTCTCTCTCTCAGAAGAGGTGAGTGTTGCTCCCATACACTCACTGGCATACTGCTACATGCTGCCAGGTACATGACCTTGCACATGCTACAGCATACACACAGTCACTCACTTACACACACTTTTCTGCATGTGCACACACACACACACACAAACATTCAAGCAAACCTACACACACAATGTACATACAACCCATACATACATATATGGACATGAATACAAACTCCTTCTTTTTCTCTGTCATAAAAGGACGCACACACGCGCACACACGCACACACACACACACACACACACACACACACATACGTTCAAACTTCAAAATGTCTTGTGAAACCCCAGGGGTCAGGGGGGGAGGGACAGGCAGGCCAACACAAACACAGCCCTCACATGAACCTTGCATTTCCTTTCCCCTCCTTCTCTTATCTCTTTTCATCCCTCTCCCCCCTCCTCTCTCTCTCTCTCTCTCTCTCTCTCTCTCTTTTTTTCTCTCCTGGCTTTTTCCAAGTCCTGCTGACACAGCTGCAAGTCAGTCAGTCAGTCAGGTTGGGCTCCCACTCTGAAAAGCCTCATCTGTATGTGGGTGTGTGTTTGTCAAAGATAGAAGCTGGAGAGGTAAGGCTACAAAAGCCCTAGGAGACAAATTCTTCTAGATAGCGAAAGGCATTCAATCCCTCAGTCGGTACCATTCAATGAAAAGTTCATGAAGTGTGTTAAGGGTGTCTGGAAAGGTGCAGCAAAGTAACTTTTCATGGGCTTTCCCATCACCCCAGACAATGAAACTCAAAATAAATCTCCTTCTGAGGCAACACTGATTCATGGGCTTTGTTCACTTGACTGGTTTCAGGTTGTTTTTGCATGTTCTGTTACCGACGTTGATATCAGACAAATGAGTCCACGATTCCTAGAAGTGGAAGTAGGATGTTAGGCTTTTCTACATTCGTGACTCACTGGATTTCCACCCCAAAAAGTTCTCCAATTTCACCACACCGTCTCCAAATTCTGACCATTGCTAAAAGACCACATGACCTCCGTTATGTCTCACGTTTGTTTTTTTCTCACGTTGAAATAATGTTACGAATAGGCTTGTGAATTCCTGGACTTTTCCAGGTGGAATCAATGTTCTCGGGGAAACTCACTGTAAAATTCCACTCACCATGTTGACACATGGAGGATTAGTGTGTCAAGGAGGTAAATAAAGCCTGATACTTGATAGATGCTTTAGGACTTTGGGTTTGTCAGCGAGTGTGTGTGTGTGTGTTCTGGTTTATGTCACTCATTGAAACGGGGCTGTCTCTTTCCTGGGTGAAATAAGACGAAACCAGAGAGGGCCTCTGCTTCCTGTTTATAGCAACTTCATTGTTAACGCTTTGTCCCCCGAGACTACGCAGAAACCTCCAGCTGATAAAAGGGAGTGGTAGGAGGGTTTAGGAACAACAAGCAACAACAGATTTAAAGCTAAGCTGGCTAATCTGTTATTAGCGGTATCAGAACAGTAGGCTCGTACTGATATCTGAAGACACAGGTGCCACTTGCAAACCGGTGCTTTTACAGTCCCGTCTATCTGTTTTGAAAGTGTTCGTGTGATTAGCTATCTTCCTACAGTGCAGCAAATACATTAATGATTGATGGATGGAGCTAGGAGAGAGTGAAGCAGAAAACCGGTGACTTCTGACACACTGTCCAACAAAATGTGTAATCTGTTGTTTATGAAGTACTCGGAAACACACACATTTTTCTCTACAAATCTACAAAGACAAAAAAAAACGGTGTATGTGAAATCTTCTTTTGTCTAATATGGGTGAAAGGTGTGAATTGTGGCATTTGTCCCACATAAATGACAGAAGATACCGACTGAAGCAGACCTCTGCCCTTTGAAAACAACTTGTGACAGGGAGCAAAAGGCGGGGATGGAGGTCAAGCTCCATTTGACATTGTTTTAAGGGCATAAAAGGCCCGTTTCTCCAACCGAGGCCTAACTTAAAGCTGCCCCCTGAAAACATGTGGAGCCCGTGCTTAGTAGATGATCAATCCATGCTGTTGGGAATTGGCAAGCCACTTGATGAACGCTTTTATCCTCAGCACCTCTCAATACCAAGGCTGCATGCATTTTTAGTATAAGTGGTCCCAGTGGGAATTAAACTCCTAACACTGGCGGTATTAGACCCCTGTTGTCCCGCTGAGCTACAAAGGACCACTGGAAACATTGTGGTCGGTAGTCTACACAACACGTTGGCAAGTTTTGGCACAATTCAGCCAACCCCCTGGTCAAGCGGAGGGGGTGGACTCGGGTGTTTGTGGATTTATCACTGCCTTCGAGGTCCCTCAAAGTTCCCCTTTATGTCAACAACCCTGCACTGGGCAATGGCCCCTGTAATGATCACATAAAGGGTGTCAGTGTGTCAGGCCCCGGCGTCAAAAAGCAGTTGTGTCCAGCTCCTTGATTTAATGACCATGTGACATTAGGCATGGCTGCCCTGAGGTTATCCATGGCTGGAGCCAGACTGTGCGTCTGCCAATCTGGCCCCGGTGTTTCCCAGTCAGCCTCACCCCTTGGTGCTCACAATGTGGGTCAGTCTTCCACATGCACCCCCTCAGGGAAGCTCTGGACCAGTCCACAAACTGCTGATTAGGGGGTACTAAAGTTTCCTACAGGAACACTCTTAGATCAAAGAGCAGAACAGGATGGGCAGCTCCATCTAACAGGGGCCAGGCTAATCAAAGTTTAATTCAGGGTAAGCCTCCAGGTTTCACTGTGGCCAATAGCTGAAGACAATGTGATTTTGATTTAGGCTGAGGAGTCGGGGACTGGGAAAATTCAGGCTCTTTGAAACTCCACAAGGCTAAAAGCTAAGACCACCTCTGTGATTGACAGCCATGAAACATGGTTGCTTGCGAACTGCCCAGCATCAGGACAACATTTGCCAAAGTCCAGAATCAAAGGTTTGCAAGCTCAGTGAGCTCTTGAAAGGTTGCAAACAACAATAACAAATTCCCTACTGGCACACATAAAAAAAAAATCTCCTCTCCCGCCCCACATGTTTGAGTCAAGCAAGTTAACAGGAAACATTTGTCAGGGTGGAGACGCTTCTTTCAAGCAACTGTGAATTAGTTCCCCCAGGCGACAAACTCATTCGAAACAAACAGACATTCTTTCAATGGAATTAAAGTCATATAAAGTTGTAAATTCAGCCTGTGTGTGTGTTTGATTAATGGCTGTCATTTCAAATCAAGCCCTGGCAGATGGAAATGAAAGAGCTTCACATCTGTACCCTTGGCTTCGACTCATTCTCTCCCTTGTGGTGTCATGGTCATTTGGACACTGGTTTAATTGCAACTCAGACTTTGGTTGCCTGTTCCTGTCCTTGTCAAACAGTTATAAAAAAGCGAGGAGTGCTTCAGCACCTGGGTGTGAGGGCTTTGGCCTGGCAGTAAGTTACCGTTCTGCAACCCTCATTACATTGAGCATCATTTGGCCTACACATGGCCTGACCAAACGGCTGCAGGGGCCATAAATAAGATATAGAAATAATTCACACTGTGCAAAAAGGAGTAAAGCAAGTACAACTTTAATTGCAATATGTTTCAGATTATATCATAGTGCTTTCTTTGTAACAATGCAGAGCTTTTAGCATTCTGCTCCAAATCAGGTGTCCAGGTAACTCAACGTCATGAAGGATCTACTCATGCAGGCATAATGTAGCAGATGTGCATATCGCCACATCTCGCTTCCCTACACGGTAAGTCCACTTAGCCTCATGTTGTGGGACAAGATAGGTGTTGACAAGCACCGATGTTAGTCACATCTCACCACCCCGGTGTTCAAGGAGCCAAGCCGCTTACACATGGTAAGCGTGAACCCATGCTTGTCCCTGCAGGTTGGAACCGCTACATAGTGAAACGTCCACGTCTCCTGTTGAGCGACAAGCACAAAGGCATGGCAGGATCGCCCCTGTGTGAGGGGACAATAGGGCCTGTCACATAGCCACTTACCATCCTTAACACCTCTGTCGCAGGACAGGTGATGATGCCTCCGTCCGCCCTTTTGGTGTCTTCCTGCCGGCGACAAAGCTAGACTAGGAACAGTACAAGAGGGAACTACTGGACCACGGAGAGACGGGCAACATCCTCTTTCAGTGGACATCGTCCGAGAGTGAATCGCAACAGGAAAGGCAGGATCGTTGAAGCATGCCGCTGACTCTCCTTAGGCAAGGCTTTGTTTAGCTCGTCAGCAAGCTGTGGGAATTCGAGTCAGTCGACGTCCCGATGCTTGTTGTAGCTCATTACCTAGCATACAGGAGCCATACATCATCCGTCAACCCCCAACACATATGGAAGCGATTTCACCTGGTCCCGCGGCCGAAACGGGTACAGTAGAAGCGGAAGTGGCCCTGTTTAGGATATGGAGCACACCGTCACGTGACTAATTGGTGGTGTAGATCACCAACTCATGTAGAAAAGGAACCAGGTTTACGGGCTTGACGAAGCCACGCCGTCCGTTGGAGCGAGCGAGGTTCTACGTTTACCAGACTGAGGCAATTAGGCTCGATCTCGCTCCACATCTGTCCTGCGCCAGCCGCTTGACAGATCCTTTCTGAGTGCATGGGCAGTCTTCTTGGCGGGCCTTCCCCTTCTGTGATCGAAACCTTTGATGTCTGTCTTGCTTCCAGTAAGCACTGACTGTCCAGGTTCAATCCAGCCTGGCTATTCTCAGACTGCTGGCTAAAGTAGCTACAGAGGGAAGGAAAAACACCCTCGCATGCTTTTGTAGTTCATTCCAAGAGACCTGAAAATGTGTGAGATATGAATTGCAAGGTGATGTCCACGAGTACACATGAAATATTACATTGTTTTAACGTAATTTGGACACACCTGGAAAGTGTATTCTCCCTGTTAAATGTATTGCAACTCTTGCTGTTCACAGGAAGTGTATTGATGATGAAATCTTGGCTTGATCAAACATTTTAAGACGACTTTACAACATAGATTTCTCAGAGCAAAAGCACAATGTCCCGATTTTTCTGTCTTGTTCCAACAAACACCCTCACTGTGACCGTGATCAATATTATTGCAGGTGTCAGAGTTGCCAGCTAGACGACCAGCTCTCCAACCATCCCGCTTAAAGATACTGACCCATATATAACAACTAATCCTCTATACTTTCCAGTGTTTGTTTTCATGGAAAGCTTGAATGTACTGGAGATGTTTATGTGGAGACCTACTGGCTGGGTGACCTCTAAGCCTTGACTCCAGCATGCTTTTCATGTTGCCGGCCCCTTCCCTGGCTCGGCCCGTCCATGTCTGGTATTGTTTCAAAGACAAAGACATTCACCCAGAGGCAACGAATCCCTGAGCCAACTGGAAATACCCAGGACTCTGGAGAATGTTTCCCTTTGCCACGGGCTAGCTCCTTTTCTCTGTACTTACACAAATATTGTTCTTTAATATGAAAAAATATTACACACACTGCATTCCTGCCGCTCTTCTCGTCGCACGCCTCGGTTTCCCGTCACATTATGACCGTCTTCCTCGTCGAACAATGGGACCGAGCGGTGAGCTGTCCAGAGGCGCGTCAGCAGATGGCTCCGATCCACAACACGGGGCTTAGCACCTCGCTAGCGTTTGGCAACCCCCCAGACATCAATCAGAGCCCCATCACGTCAGAGCTTCAACAAAACAAGTCACTGTCCATGTAAGACCAAACATCCATGTCGCTGGATCAACAATTCTGACATATTTGGGGCTCTGGGAACATCAACCTCCCTTTTTTGTTTCTCTTTCCTTCTTCTTTTTCGCAGCAACGCTAAACAAAACAATGCAGAGTCACGGTGTTCCTCCACCAGATGTAAACTCTAAACAAAAGGCGTCGTAACTGGGAGGGGTGGGGTGGGCAGAGGGGTAAAGGTCAGGGTAGAGGGCAAGGTACACACAGGAGATAACTGGAGGGAGCATGTTGAGGTCAACCACCAGGTCCGGGTCCCAGGGCCTGGACCCTGTACTCATGCTGAGATGAGAAGGGGAGATAGAAAGGAGTCTCTGTGGTTAAGACCACCACTTCTGGATCCACTCTGAAGTTGAAATGCAACAGGAAAGTCTCGGTCATAATAATCCCTGTACCTGAAGCAACACCTGTAATACAAATTCAGAGGTTGCATCTCCACAGAGAGGATACTGGGTGGAGAGCCACAATTGTAGACGGACCCAGATAGGAACGTCCCAGGGCCAAACAATATATCTGTACAAGTAAAACAGTGAGAGAGAATGGCACGTGTCCAGGGAAAGAAATGAAACTGTCCGCCTAGTCCTCCCTATCTGACTGCACTATCAAAGCCTCATTAAAAAAAGGCCCTTTTCATTCCCAGACAAGTTTGAGCAATGCCACAACATAGGTTAAGGTGCCCCAGGCAACCCTTGCTGCTAGTTACTGAGCTTATCCTACAGAAGACAAAGCGCTAATGCACATCAATGGGAGCCTTAGACGATTACCCCCGTGACTCCAAATAGCCGCCACATGGCTCACAAGGCCGTCATCAAGGGGAGCGATGCCAGCAAATGGTCCAAGATGGGCCAGGGCAGGAAGCTGGCCGTGGTATGGCTTCCTCCCCTAGAGGTGTCATTAATCTTCAAACCTGGGTGTGTGTGTGTGTGTGTGTGTGTGTGTGTGTGTGTGCGCGTGTGTGCATGTGTGTGTGTTTCAAAAAGTAGGTATACAATTTTTAATAATAATAATAATAATAATGGAAAACAAATCTGTTTAATTTGAGTTATTTTAACTTATTTAGTCATTCAACAAAATAATGAAACATTCAATTGATACTACAAATTAAATACTTCTACAATAATGTTTATGAAAATCTACTTTTGGAACAGGCTGGGTTGGCATGCATGTTTGCTTTTGCAAGGTTTTTATGCATCATCTTATAAAGACGAGAAGTTCCCATTACAAAATGCAGACAACCTGACGTCTAATATTTGCCTGATCTTTCCAGTATCCTCATGTTAGATCATGTGTAAACAGAAGCTGCACAGAGGACGCTTCATTCCAATCCCTGAGGAAACTGGTTCAAAACGGGCTTATGACTGAACGCTGAGGTGAAGATGTGAAAAGTATTTAAAAATGGACATGGTTCTGTGCAGCGCTGCCTCAAAATGTGCCACAGTAGATACTCAGTAGAAGAGAAGCTGTTAACTTCCGCTGCTTCCTACGCAGGGTTTTATGTTTTCTTGACTTCTCGCTTTACAAAATAACACTATTTTAGAGGATGTAATCATTCCTCCTCTTTAAATATTGAGCAGTAAATCTCAGTAGTATTATTTCTAAAAAGGGTATATGGTGTTTTGCAATGAAAAGCCTCATATGTCAACCACAGGGCATAAACTGAGGATGTCTGGGGCGAGCCCTGCCCTTAGGAAGGTAGACTTACACCAGGCATTTCTGACTTGGGGCACACACCTCCTCTTGGTGCCAGCTAAAGACAACCAGACAGTCGAAAACACAGCATTCAGACCTGCTTTTCAACCCTGGGTGTAACCCTGCGGTCTCCCTCGCCCTCTCAATACGTGATCGTTCGCAGCTTTCACGGGATTATCGCCCCCGAGTTAACAGGGTCTCAAACAGCTGACTGGCACCGGGAATCGTGCTAGGAATTAGCCACCTGCTACGACGGTGATCCACAACCGCGTAGCAGCAAGGGGAACTCTCTATGCATTGTACGCAGGGCACATGCACGTCCTACTGGGGGGGGGGGCAAAGATGGCGTCAAACGAGGTTGGGGTCGTTCACCACCTCACACACAGTGCCCAGCAGGAAGTGTGGCTTCCGTGAGTGAGGGCGGTGAGGGCAGAGGTCAGCAGTGAATGGGATCAGCAGATTGTGTTACTGCACGCAGATGAGAGTCAGGAGGTGGCCCAAATGTGACTGCATGGTCAAACCTCGGCTCTGAGGAAACAGGAAGTACTATTCTGAGAGTGTTCCTTTACAATGCAAGAGCGTATAGATATGATTTTGCACCTACAATTTCTGGTGACGAGTAGTTCTCTTGCCTACCCGCTGTCGCTTTGGATGAAAGCGTCTGCTAAATGACTGTAATGTAACATAATGTTTTTTTTAACCTGCATTTATCTCAAGGAAGGTTTTCTGAGCATGTGTGCAATTTTCAACACTGACTTGCATCACATTTACACACATTCACCTTGGTAAGTTACACAACCACACTCTTCTTCTGCAGTTTTTGCCACTTCACCGTCTTGCTGAAGGGCACCTCAACGGTGGATGTTGAGGGAGGGAAAGGAGGAAGGGAGGGTGTGTGTGTGTGGTGTATGCACTGCGTATGGTGAGTGCCTCTCTCTCTGAGTGTGTTTATATTCTCTGTAAAATATTGCCAGTGACTCGCTGTGTGCTGTGCTTCCTCACTCGCCTGTCGGCCCTGTCAAGAGTGATGAGCTCGGGAATGAGAAACAGGTGTGTGTGAAATGTGTGGATCACTTCTTTATCTACCTCTCTCTATACCTCCCTCTCTCTCTCTCTCTCTCTCCACCCTCTCGACCTTTCCGAGACGGACATGTTGAGCTGTATTTCACGGCAGAGGGGGTAAAAGGGAGGAGGGCGAGCAGAGAAAACACAGAAGGAGAGAAGACGATCACGTGACGGAAGAAAAAACAAAGCTGATAGCTGCATGCCTTATCCTCCTCGTTCTGGCAGCCCAGTGTCCAGGAGGGACAACAGCATGGCAACGTTGCTTTGCTACTCAGTCATCACCCACAGCTAATCAGTGACTCATCTTCACCGGCTGAACACAAAGGCAGCAGTGGGTCTGGTGAAATGCAGAACAGGGATGTTGCAAAAATCATGTTTCATAAGAGTCATGGAGATGCAGCATTACGCTCTCAGTTCCACGGACTGAAATGGGTGAATCGTTTAGAGCGTGTTTCCTGGTGTTGTTGTAATCTGTGACATTAGGAACATCAAAGGCCAACATCTGAAGCTGCTCAGACCGTGTGTGATCTCTGGTAATTGTTTAGGCTATTACAGCAAACAGCCGGCGGAGATGAAGTGTCGAGGGGATTTCTGACGATCCATTAATCAACAATATGAAAACAAAACCTCAGCTGATTAACAGTCAATCAATCAATGGTTTGATACTTTGATTACAGAAGTCTTAATCTGTCAATCTGTCAATGGGGCGAGATCACTTCATTTGTTTCCAGTGCCAATCAACTTGTTTCAAGAATTTTGTTGAATTATCATTTTCTTGATACTTGTGGAGTAATGAGATTTAGTGGACTGTAAAGTTGTAAAAAGCATTTCAGCCATTTGGTGTGTAAATCCAAAATGCCTGGATTTTGGTGATGTGCTACACACACACTATACTACTAGTTATACTACGTTTTTGATACACTAATACAATAATTGGCGAAATAAATAAAGGACATTAACAAAAATAAAATGAATCAAACAAAAAATGCAATAAAAAAAATAATAAAGAGGCAAGAGAGGGAAGGGGGGTGGAAGGTGGCAATGTATACTGGAGTAACATGAGTATTACTACACCTGGCTGTGTGAATATGTATCTATGGAAGTAATTTTCAGCCTCTATTCTCCCTTATTTAAAAACAAATCCTAGAAAAAGTCAAACTGCATTGAATTTTTCACTTAATTGTTAAGTGTTACATTTGGGTTTTTTTGTATAAGGTTTCCCAAAAAAACTGTAAAAATCATAGAATTTAAAAAAAATGGTTTTGTTTTTGTTTAATGTCAAGCTTGGCTGCTTGTCAACCCACTTCCCTTAGAGGAATAAAAACCCAAATCAGACATTTCCTGATAGTATTGGTCCTAAGTGAAATAAAACCTGGGACATTCACACAACATGGCCTCTGACAAATACTGGTCATGGAAAATTGTGCTGTAATCTGGGAAAAGTCATGGAATTTGATTAGAAATTGTAGGAACAATGAGTGTAGACGACTCCTGAGCCAAATCACCCCCCACCCCCACCCAACACGCGCGCGCACACACACACACCCACACGCGCACACACACACACACACACACACACACACACACACACAGGAGTCAGTTTACACAGCCCCATACCTGCCCACCCCCCGCTGTGGTGGGGAGGTCGGGACTCCCTTACCCTGCTGCTGCAGAGGAGTCGTCCCACAGCGAGCCGGCAGTCAGAGGCAGCGCACCGAGCAGGCTGTCACTTCCACTGCGCAATTACAGCGGACAAACAGAGGAAAAACCCCGCACACGTTGTGAGGATTTGAAAGACCGCAGAGTGAATTAAGATCGCTTTCATTTGCACGTTAAGGTGAGTGTTTACTGTCGCGTTCAGCTGAGACGCTATGAGAAGTTGGTAGTGTTGTTGCTCTGTGGACCGATGTGTGACAGTTTGTGATTTTGACTGAAGCGAAAGCAAAGTTTTATATTTACGTGGTGGGTTGATGTATTCAGCGCTCGTCTTGCATGATTGTTTAGCGTGGTTTTACGCAGTTTTCGCTCAAGTGAAAGATTAGAGCTCGCGCTAATCCCGAATTAATTGAGGCTAAAGTGATTTTTATGGCTGGATTAGGCAACAGAATTTGCTTCCCTTATGCTGGTATCTGATAAAATCACTATATAGGGACTTAATTATGTCTGTGGATTTTATAGTGAACACATCGTGCTTTATGGTATTTTTTTAATCTATAATATTACTATAATATAAGATAACATAAGAGGAAACTTTAATCACCCCGTGGGGACATTTTTGTATATCTTTTTTAAATTATTATAGCATTACTGCAGATCTTTTTTTGTTAAACTCATGCCTGGGACCTCCACGGTGTGTTTATAGCAGATAAACTCTCCTCGGCAGTAAAGTCTTATGTTTTAAACGGGATGTCAGGCTGTAGCGGGTTAACCCATCGGTGGCATTGGTGAGGTCGACCCCGAACTGTTTGAGAAATTGACACGTGCAGCAATTCATCATCTGCTGGCGTAAACCTATACTAGGAGCTCCTGGTTTAACTCAGAGAGAGAGGGAGAGAGAGAGAGAGAGAGGGAGAGAGACGTCATTGACCTCTGATTGAAGCTGACACGGGGCAGCAAGGTTATCCCATCTCAACTCTGCTTTACAGTAAATATTTACATCTGGATAAAATCAGGGGATTGAAATGAGCGTTGACTTCCAACCATCTAACCAGGGAGCAACTTTTTTTTGTCAATTTTAAATTCAATGAAACATTTTTCCTGTGGCTGCCAGTTCATTTACAACAAACACATCTCTCTGTGAATTGGAGGCATGCTAATAGAAAGTAGGCCCAGTTGTTATGAGGCATAAGACAGTGTCACCTGAGAGCTTACAAGAGAACAAAAGCAAGCAGAGGACCTCAACCTGGCGGTGCTTTGGAGAGCATTATGCAGCCCGCCCATCCTAAAAGGGAAAAGTCTGTAAAGCCTTCGTCCCTTTCAAGGAGACGGTCATGTGCCCTAGGGGTTGGGCTTTCCCCCCCTACCCCCACTACTGGTATAATTGAGGCCCTTGGGTCCCGACTTGGGTTGATCAATGTGGGGTCAGGAGCATAAACAACTTAGGGCCAGACTAAACAGACCACACATGTCTTCCAACCACATACACACAGGCCGATAGGTGATCGCAGGCCTTTTGGGGCTTTGTGTACGCAGGAGTTTTGATTCTTCCTCTTCTTGTTTTGACCTGGAGCACGTGTCGGATGCAGACTGTGCCCTATCATGCATCAGCAGTGACGCTGCTTTACTCTCGATTTCCAGCGGGGGAGCTGATCTCTCAGTGTAATGCATCACATGAGCCATCACAGCCGTTAAAGGTGATGAAACATAATTGGTTCAGATTTCGTTTTTGTTGGAAATTGTAGCCCCACAGGTCTGACTTGGCTCGTCGCCCTGCCTGAAAGCGACCATGAGTCACCGAGTCGTAGATCGTAAACACCTTCAGTCAACATCAATCCTTCACATTACAGTGGGTCTCTACAGTATACCTGTCTGGAGCGGTCGTAAACGTTTGCAGTGCCTCGCCGCCCCCCCCCTCCCTTTGCTTCCCTGCTTCATGTGAGCTAATTCTCCAGCTGTAATAGGGCTGCATCTGTGTTTGATGCTGATCCCAGTGGAGCAGGAACAGGAACAATTCCTCCTGTCACGGCACAGAGGGCCCAGGGGCACCAGCACAAAGAAGCCCACCACGGCCCCCGTCTGGGCTGTTGACGGGAGCCCTGACATCATTAACGTGACTAAATGAAACGTAATTTAGACCCCGCCGTCCCAGTTAAGAGGGTTCATATCACTAGCAGTGCTATCGGTGGTGGTGATGGTGGAAGTAACTGTAGCAGTAGCAGCTTAAGGAGTTGGTTGTGTGTACTAAACCCACACACACACACACACACACACACACACATTCACCACACTGTAGCCACCTAAATAACAGTCAGGAAGCTGCCATGTCATTGACCTTTGCATGATCCGACGTAGGTCAGACAGCTGAACATCTTATGGGATATATTGGTACACCCCTCGTTTCTCTCAGTCTTTCATCCTTCACTTTTCTCTTTCATTTTTTTCTTTACACTGTTTTTTCACGGACTCCGCAAGTGTGTAATCTGATTGTTTTGAGCCACATCAGTGTCGACTGCGGAGAACGAGCGGAAGCCACAGGACATTTCATGGTTTTACTTCACAATTGGCCGCTCATGTGTTTCTTATCACTTAAAGTTCAGCCGCACCACAGTCGTATTCAAGCGACGGCTTTGTTTTTCTACACAGCTCGGTCTTAAAAACACCGTTTCTCAAGAGGGACATGAAACGTCTGTTACGGTTAATCCATGTTTGGTTGCATGTAGAGACCCCCGAGTTATGGCGGGAAGCTCAGGTTTCTAATTAGAGGGGGAAGCAGGTCCTGCTAGTGACATCATCTTCCCCCTGGCACTGTGTTAAAGGTGTGTGTGTGTGTGTGTGTGTGTGTGTGTGTGTGTGTCCATGTGTGTATTAGACTGAGCGGCAGCTGGTTTTAGACATTTCACGTGCACAACAGTGTGAAACTTCAAACGCTCGGGTCTGTCAGGGCTCGGGCTTCTAATTTGACTTTATTGTTCCTCTGGCCTGGTTCGGCCTCTTGTGCCGACGGTCTCTGGGAACTTCCTCACCGGCGGTTTTCAGGAAGAACATCTTGAAAAAAGAGGAAGAACTTGACGGTTACACGGTTACAACCAACAGGAAAACGAGTTTTGGTAAAGTAATACCTGCTCTTTGAAAACATCGCTGACTTGAAAGCTAAAAGTTTTTTTGGGAAAAATAATCTAAGATAATATTTAGTTTAAGGCTTTTGTCTACAAAATATTAACATTTTGGCAGTTAGTGATGAATTCCAGGTAACATAGTGTTTTGGAATGAGACTTTTTATTTGTTGGCTCATCTCTCTTAAGAGATTTATGATGCTGTTCTGTTAAAAAAAAGTCTTTGAAAATCTCACAAAATCCCAATTTCTACCAAATGTTCGTATCTAACTTTGAAAACCACAAATGATATCGCCATCATGATCAATCTTGTCATTTTCAGAAGCCCCACAGCCTGAGTCTCTCCGGTGTTGCGTCACTCCCATCTCTACAGGCCCATAACCCGATACATAATTCATCGCGGGGTAACTAAATCATGAAACGAGGTCTGACATCTCTCCATCTCCTGCCAGTCCCCGGTGTGCGGGTGACAGCTGTGAGAGCAGCCCTTCTCCCAGTCGCTCTCACATCCCCGTAATTGTTCACAGTCCGACTGGGTGCCTCTGTAGCTCTGCCACATCCAGTCACTCTCAGTGTCCGCTCATCCACGAGCAAGATGACACAACCCTGGACGTTCGCTCCGTCGCGGTAGGAGACCAGCCTCCGAGATCCTCCAACTTCAGAGATGCTTGGTGATTCTGACAAGAGAGAGAGGGAGAGAGAGAGGAGGAAGAGGAGAGGGATGGAGGGGTCTATTTCCGTGGGCACTGGGGGGGCCTGTTTGTGGGGAGGCAGGTTGGTCAGTCAGTAACGAGAGAAGACAGCTGGCAGGTTCAGCGAGGTTAACAACTAAGTGTAGATGGCAGGGAGCAAAATCAGAAGAGCTCATTCTGGGTTTCTCTGTTTGAGAGGTTTTAACGCTTATCTTGTTTTCCCCATGGTTGATTCTTTTCTTTTAGTCGGAAGTATTGGGGGAAATTGTTCCTGTTTGAGGCTTTTTTTTGAGGGCCGGTTGCAAAGGATTAGTGTTGGGGATTCTGATGCACTTCGGCGTGACATCTCAGCACACATTATGTGACATTTTCTTGGTATTCTTGATCCTTGCCCTGTTGTTAAAAAGTCAGAAAAATAGCGAACTCTGAAAAATTGAATGAGCTTTGCCTCATTGAACAGGCTTTGGCGATGCATCCTTCATCTGCTTATCCAACAAGCAAACTTGCTCAACTCAATAAATGAGTTGCACAAATTCATGGCACAGTGCATTTGCAGTTCAGCTGCCTCGATAGCAAATCAATGGTGGTACAGTAGAAGTGGTGGTGTGTTGTAACACGGCAGGGGGGTGGATAAGGTCTGGCACTGCAGTCACAGATGACCCAGTGTTTGGGGACACAGCACAGCTGGACGGCTTTAAGCCCTGACCAACCCCCAAACAACCCTAGGTTCCCAATCCCAAGTCCTCATAACCTTTTACTGCTCCTGCAACACTTGGGTGATGTAACATCATCAGCATGTGGTTAGGACAATTCAGCAAATGTGTGAATGGCGTCTTGGCACCTTGGCTTGTTGTGAAAAGAGGTTGGGATTGCACAGATGTTGCTCAGCTCTGCTTTCTTTTTTGGGTCTTTGTGGCAGTTTCGGCTCTCCTCCTGTCTGTCTCAATAAAGAACATAAATGTTAAAAAGAGTGGATCGCCCACTCTCTCTCTTCCATCTCCCCTTCATTGTAGTGTGAAGTAGTATTTTTTTTTCTTCTGTCAATCAGCTAAATACAGGTATGCAGGTGCAAAATAAAATAGTATGACTTTAAACCAGCTTCCATGTTTTGACGTTTTATTCACTCTTTCTACTACTAAGAGCCGTCATCCATTGAACTGTCTTTTATCACTTTGTTGAAGCAGACATACGCTTAGCAGCGTGAAAAATGTGCCGACTTGTTGAAATTAAACATCTGGCGGCTGGCCAGACAGAGCTCTCTTTTAGATCATCCACACCAGCTGAGAGCTTAATGAGGGTTCACAGTGTGAGAACAGGCCTTCGTGATTTAAGACTCTAGGACACTGAGGGATGTGCCCAGATTTACGTGTGTGTACAGCGCTGTATATACAACCACGGATAGGGTATTTCTGTTGATCTGCGTTACCCTGAGTTTCACAGAGCATTCCCAGTCCAGGGCTGTGTTACACGCACAGCAGGTCGGTGCTGTTTGTACTGCCGGTCACATAAGCCAGGCTGGCATGTGGAGGGAGCAGCGGCGGTGGTCATAATTTACAAAACAATGCTGTCCAGATCTGGGATGCCTGCTTCACATCGCCCAGATCTGGGATGCTCAGGTACACAAACTCGCACAGTACATATTTTCGCTCTCTCAAACACATGCTTGCAATCCGACACCCCTCCAAACACACACACACACACACACGCAATATCCCTTATCCTCTGCACACTCTGCACACACACACACACACACACACAAACAACTTCTCTTTTCTCCCACCAGTAGAGTCTCCTCCGTGATCCATAGTTGCATTCCCTGTTTGCCAACCAGATGGTGCGTGAGGCTTTAACAAGACGTTTTCTGTACAGTTCCTATAAGAGGATCCCATTATGTATCATGTCCTTGCAAGTGCCTGAGCTCAGCCTCCATTAGTTCACTCATCGACGGTGAGGTGTCACCGCACGGGCTTAACATTCCAGGGAGGCCGGGTCAGGTGTCCCTTTATTACAGTGTGGATTATCAGGGAGACAATGCATCTGGTGCTGGAGTCCATCAGGGTTTGGGTCGGTTCACTTTAAATTCACCCATTTCAAAATGTAAGTTAAAATTTGATTTCACATGATAAAGATCGATCCTTCGTCCTCAATAATATCTAAAGATTGGATAAGATATCTCTTTTTATACCAAATGATTTCCAGTTTTTGAAAATAAAATTGATTTTGTGACTTGAGTTGAAAGCAATTTTAGCTCAACCTGACAGAGCTAGACTTCTGGCATAATCCATTAGAGTGAATTCATAGGATGGCGTTAGAGTTGAGGGGCAGCAGAGTGGCGTAGCGACTGTCCTTCAACCGGGTCGGCAAGATGAGGCTCTAAGGTTCATCTGAAAATCAATGTTCATAAAAGCAAAACTTCAAGCCCATTGGAGAAAGACGTGTGTGTTGTGTTTTACAGGGTCTGCAACATGTAGGCGGCGGTGGGCGAAGCTCGTGCTCAGTTGTTTTTATCGTGCGTTAAAATGTGTAGCACACAAAGTAAATAGAGTCATAAAGTTATATAGGTCAGCGCTCGGTAGTTATCAGCCTCAACAGCACTCTTCTTGGCCCCGCGGTTCAGAAGAAAGGGAACTTGCCTGGTCTGTTGATAAAGAGTAAGAGTAATTGTGAACACTTTATCTCCACGGACGGTATCTGTGTTAGCATTGCATGGGCGTCACAGCGTTGATAAGGGGCTGACTTACAATGGCCGGCATAGGTTGACTGTCTCACATGTTCAAAGTAAGAGTTGTCATGGTGATCGTTATTTTGATCCTCAGTTCATTTTAATGGGATATAACTAAGTGATGTACAGCTGCCCTCTGAACTACAGGGTTTTTGATGACAGTGAGCAGAACGTTTTTACAGAGCGCCGTGTTTTCACCCTTGACCTTCATCGCTACTAGCTAACGGCTAATATTGACACGCACACTTGCACATACAGCAGACGTGTTACTGCACAGGGCATATCTTATCGCCGCCTTCTTGATGTCTGCCGTGTCTCGCGTCCTTGGTGACGGAGATCTCCGGCGCTCAGCCCGTCCTACAATGATTAGCTTTGAATGACAAAAGAGCGCCAGCAGTGAGTTAAGAGGCCATCTCGTCTGTTTTATGGCAGGGAGGAGGTCTATTCAGGTTGGGGGTCCCCTCAAGACATCCCATGTGGCCTACTGCTGCCCTACAGAAGACCCAAGGTAGCCCCTAACCGTAGATCAAGCGGCTAATGGTACTCAAGTGATTGGGTTTACAATTGCCCGTCTGGCTTTGTCTTTGAGGCGACGGTGGCCTGTTTGTCTTGTGGCTCCATCTCTCTTATATTTTATTGTCACGTCGTTGTTGTTGTTTGTCCTTTTTCCCTCCCTGACTAATGAGGCAGAGCAATCAGGTCTTCAAGCCTCATCTCCAGACCCAGAGGAGGACCATTGTTTTTGGCCATTAATAATGCAAGGTCTGTCTTTCTGAACTGAACTGAAGAAGACGCCTTCTGTTCTTCACCCATCAACGCGGTGGTTAATGACCGAACTGGATGAAGACATTAGTTCTGACCCATTAGTGGCCACAGGCTTTATATTCACACATTGACTACAGAGAATTGATGGGTGTACAGATGCCTCGCGATGAGATGGAGACGTCTGAATGAGCCGTGGTTAAAGTTTGAACACTTAGACAATTTGAGTCCAGTTGTGATGATCGTTAGTCCATGTCATCCTTAACAGAGATGCCAGATGTTAGTATAAAGAAATAGAAAAAGAGAAAAAGAGAGAGAGGAGAGATTGCTGGCGGCAGATGTCTCTCATCAGTCTTCAGATTGATTTGACGGGTAAACTTCGTAAATCCGTTCTTAAGAGCTTCAAAGGTGGTCCTCGTGAATTTATTAACCTCTTATCTTGCGTTTACCTCGCTGAATACATATTTCATGGTGGAACTTCCTTTAACCTTTCGATATGAGGCCAGCTGGCTTTTATTTGGATACGCCCAGCAAGCTTAGATCAAGCTAGTCTTCTGTGGGTTCTCTTGAAGCAAACAAGCACTTCCTGGATTTTTTTTTTTTGTTTAGCTTTTTTTCTGGGGCACTGCCTGCACATCAGACAAATAAGCAGAGCTCCACGCTTTCACCATTTGGTGTGCAGTCAAATATGTGTGCATGGCCCTATAATCAATAACCAAACCTAACACCTTACCAAAAGCAAGTAGCCCAAGTAACGCTGTTGATTAAACAGACAATTGAAATGCAGGGTCCCTTTTCATGGCAGGTCTCTGTCTGAGCATCTTGATGTAGCATGACAGAAAACATCTGGTTCCTCTTTGGCTGCGTGGGGGCGCCTAGTTAAGCCTCCCCTGCAGGCTGGGCCATCCCCTTCACAGAGAAAGGAGGGGAGGCAAAGAGAGAGAGAGAGAGAGAGAGGGCAGACAGGCGGTAAGGGTACTGAAGAAGAGAGAAGTGGGAGAAAGGGGTCATACTCTTAAAAAAGGACGTGTCATTTTCAACACAACAGATGTTAAAGTGGTAATCCTCATGTTCCTCTTTTTTGTTATTTTGGAAACATCTTTGGTGATAAGCGCTCAGTGCTGTAGGTGTTTTTGCACCGCACTTCCCAGAGATCATCCATCATCCATTTTCTGTGGATGAAGCTTTTAGTTTCTGTCGGTGGCGCTCTTTTCTTTGTCTGTTCAGGCAAAGTGTTGTCGCTGCTGCAGGAAACCCATCACTTCCTGTGCGCCAGAGGACCTTTCCCATGATGGTCCTACCTGTGTTTAGAACAGCAAATGTAAAAGCTTTCTTGAAGTGGGTGTAGGTTGAGTCACTACTGTGTTATATCAGTTGGCGATAGAGAGCAAACAGAAGGTTGCAGATTACTACTTGAAGAACATAATATGCTATTCCATATATGTTGCATTACTGATGTCATGTGTTATGTTGAAAACTATAATATAAAGGAGTATATAGGTAGAGAGAGAGAAGGCAGAGATACATAGAATACAAAGGAAAAGAGAGATATGGGGAGGAGGGAGGCATCTACAGGAGATGAAGAGAGATGAAGGGCGGGAAATAAAAGAGACAGGGTTAGGTAGAGAGAAGGAGGGGGGAAAAGAAAGAAGTGCTCATGATAGCACAGAGAGATGAGAGGATGGGAAGAGGTTTAGAGGTTAATCACTTCCCACTGTGAGAGCTGAAGGAGGAGAGAGCCTCTCCAGCCGTCACACGCTTTTCAAAAGCCCGAAGGATCACAGGAGAAGGTGCTGGGTACTAATTTGACTCATTATGGTCAATGGGCCTAATGGTGGCTATTGTTCCTGTGCAAATACAGGTTGAGTCACTCACACACCCGCTGTGTGTGTATATGTGTGTGTGTGTGCATGAACCTCAATGTCAAACTTGACCCGTTCATTGTGGATGAAATGGCTCATAAAAACCCGTCGTGTCTTCTCCCTCATCCTCCTGCTTTCTGTTTCATCATTTAAAAATCCTCATTTGTGTCCAGATGAATTCTGAACACACGTCCACCGGGGGTTGTCTATATTTAGCACAGTAGTTTCCTGTCGAGGCATAAAGTGTGTCTCAAACCACCGGCGGCTAACGTGACTCACATTTGTCCACGTGATGTCTGAGATAACGCTCCGAGCAAAAGATAACCTCTGAAAGTGGAGACTGGCTGGTTCCCTTCAAACCCTTAATGTCAGATTCAATGAGGACGCACCGACGTTCAGAGTAGAGCGAAGGACAGCGAGCACAGTGCTATGTTGGCGTGGATTTATCGCTATATTGTCTTGGATTTCAAGGTTATGATTATCAGTGGGGTCAGTGCTGTCGCCATACATGTTTTCCCTTGTATTGTTCATGTGACTATAACATATATAAGCTCCCCCTTTGTCACCTTTACCCCCCCTACCCTCTCCCACCCTGTGGAAAGCCCCTATCAGGATTGATGACCTGTTTAGGCTAGCATGGTGCAAACCCTCCTTAATGCTTCAGTAGCATTAACCTGCTATTTTGAACTCAGATGGGGAACAGATTGTCCGGAAGAGAGGTGTAATAAATACTACGCGGGTTACCCCAACCCCAGCCACCTCACCCCCATCCTCAGTTCCGCTTTTTTTTTTCCTACCCATTTTTCTTGCTTCTTGCCCAGTCCAGACCCTCTCCCCCCCTCTACACCTGTTGCGAGACATTTTTCCCGCAACTCCTACCTAAATGATGGCCGCCTTTCCCGAGCCCCAGCCGCCTGACATCTGGAAAATGTAGCTAGCAGGCTACCAACCCCCCCTCAGTGAATTTATAGGGGTAGGCCATATGACAGGATGCTATATGAGAGAGATGTGGAAGGTTGAAAGAGGTTGGAAGAGGCAAAACGACTGAGTTGTTGTGACCTAGCTAAGTGCCACTAGCTATGTTTGCATCCAACAGTCAAGTCAATTTCAAGTAAACATTTGAAAGGTAAATGCGAAAATCAACATCAGCTGAGTTGATGCGATTAAATAGACTTCTTGTATGTCAGAAATGCATCCACCAGAAAAATGATGAGTATTTCAAGAATTTATCATTATTCAAAATACAAGACAAAAATGAGGAAAAAGCTCTTGGCAATATTTAATGCACCAACTAGCACCAACTAACGGACATCATGATCAGGGCGATAGGAGAAACAGCGTGAATGACATTTCTGGGAGGTTTCAGAATATCCAGAGCAAATTTTGAAAATGTATTTTCATCACTGTTTACTTTCATTTTTTCATCATTTTGGAATCAAGCAAGTAACTGTTCTGTTTCTGTTTCTGTTTCTGCAGATTTGTGTGAGTGTGGTGGTCTGGGGTGGAGGGTCTAGATTTTATTAGCTGTAGAGTTAGCATCCTTAATCATAGCAAGGTTCTAGATATACTCTGCTCAACCTTGTCTTAGGTGTTGTACTTCTGTTCAGTGGTACACAACTCCATATTCCTCTGGCAATACCACAGGTTAAGTTTGGTTCGGGTGTCAACTGGCTGAAGTGCATACCATGTACTCATGTTGTCATGGGTTCAAATATGGCCCCGTTACCTTTGACACATGTCATCCTGTCACTCTCTACAGTTTACTATCTAATAAAACAAAAAGTTTAGGTTTGGTTGGTTCAAGTGTTTTCTTGTGTATGGCAGCTGCCACTATTAATGGTGTCACACAGTTCGTCCTAAAACGTGAGACATACTGTAGATCCTTTTCCTGCCAGGAGGAGGCTTGTTCATTGTTTTCCCTCGCATGAAGGAAAGGCTGAAATAGCATTTGATATATTTTGAAGCAGGCCTGAGGGAAGCGTCAGAACAACAATATAGCACTCTGCAGCTGTCTAGGGCAGCAAAAGGAGCTTGTTTCTCTCCAGACGGACTCTTAATACATTTTGAGGGGAGGTGGATGAAAAACAGACACCACCTGTGCCCCTGGGTATTTATAACAGCTTTAGGTTTTAAAGATGTGTTCTTTGTCTGCCCGGTTTGCACGTGGCAGCCTCTCACAACTATCCCCTTTTTTACAGATGAAAAAGAAGCAGAATTAGGAAGGTCTGATAACCAACTGTGCATACAACCCTCTTTCACATACTGGGAAGGCTTTTATTGCATTGTGCTGACACACACATACACACATAGACGCATATGGGCACAAGCGCACACATAGCAAACTAGAACAAGCACACACACACATGCATACATGCACACATAGACACATGATAACTGTGTTTCCAGCTATAAATACCCTCCCTGCTCCTCCTTGGGTAGAGCCTATCCTGTTATAGACACAGACATCCTCCTCTACCCCCTTCTCACCCACCTCCCTTCCTAAAGCCCACATAGCGTTGGGAGAACCTAAAAATCTGTCCAAACACACATCATGAGTAAGAAATGTTGGCTATCCATTTCATAGCATCATGCACTACTTTTGGTTTAAAGTGTCATTTAACTTTTGTTGGGGCTTGTTAATTTGGAGACCAAACTGTTTTACTGTGACTGTGAAGGAGTTATTACTTTAGAAGTGTATTGGTTTACTTTAGCAGTTCTTTAAAACCTTAAAATAGTGTTCAGAGTCGCTGTGTAGGAATGCACATGTGGGCACAGTGTGTGTAAACCTTTTAAAACTCACACCTCGTTATGTAATGCAGTGACATTGCATCTTTTCTGCCGCAGCAGTGCAGGCAAAGGCATGCATGTGAATTCTTACTAATGATGTGTGTTCACACATGAAATACCTTGGAATACAAAGTTCAATATCAAAGCAAAATGTACTTTTTGCAGTAGGCTGGCCTTGCGGTTAGAAATACTCTCACATCGAACCCCTGCCGGCTTACTCATTGTGTGCTGCTTTGATTAAGAGTGTCAGCTAGCTACCTTAAAAACATTGCGTTACAAAACTAAGGCAAGGTAAGAATACTTTTCAAAACACCGGTGCAGAAGAATGGAACAAGCTGCCAAATGAAATAAAAGGTATTCAGGTGGAGAGTAGGTTCAAGAAAAAGCTTATAAGTCAAGTTTAATTAATATTTTGTTTAATTAATAAGCCATCAAGGGAAATAACTGCTGCTTTTATTTAGGTATTTATTAATTACGTGATTGATTGTTGTTGTATGTGATGTATTTATTATGTTTTAATGGAGTGCTGATAGGCATTTGGATCATATGTGACTTTTTCTGCTCGCTGCTATATAGCCACCATATAGAGGACCACAATGGAAATAAGTTGTCATTTTGCCAACTTTTTTGTGTTATCCTCGGCAATTTATGATGGATGTGTTGGCATGTGTTTAAGAGTATGTGAGTTCGTGTTGTGTGTATCTGTTGTTTTCTTCTTTTTTATTTTTTTTTTAAATTGTCAAATAAAACTAACTAACTAACTACCTGCCTAAAGGTCGTGTTTAGTTTTTGATTTAATATGGACAAGGCACAGGGTTACTACATTCTCATACAAGTAAACTCTGCATCCTGCTCCCAGCACAGCTCTTATCACAAGACATGGGAGTCCCTCCAGCTTTAAATAAGCACGATCTGAGCTGCACTTCAGAGACCACTGTCCTCTCTGCCATCTGGTCTCTGCTGCCTACCCTGGAAAACAGCACTTCCAACTAAAACCACTCTTTCTCTCTCTCTCTCCCAAAGGTGCAGGTGAGGTGAGGACAAGGACAAGATCTCCATCTGCCCATCTGTCCATCAACATACCAAGTACCGCGGTGCCGGCCACCCTCAGGTCAACTCAACCACGACGGGCGCCAAACAACAAGAGTCTTGACCCAACGTCCCTTAGATAGCCTGCACAAAGCAAATATTTGAAGCCATTATATCTCATTTCCCAGGGCAGCCGCCATCACTAAAAAGATCAACAGAAAAAAGGGTGTTGTTGGGGGAGAGAAAAAGAGAAGAAAAAGTGGTGGAGGAAAAAAGTAACCCTTTCAAAGTGAACCCTGCCTGCTATTTCTGCTGTACTGTGGGCAGGGAGCGTCTCATTTGGGAGTGCTCTTGGCCGACAGAAAAAGGATTTCCCCTGTGCCCTGCCCGTCTATCCAAATGCCTGTGTAAATACTGGATAGAGATATCAATTTGTCTGGGCTCTGACGTTGCCCAACAAAGAGACTATAAGCTATCTATAGAAAACTTCACAACAAACTTGGCCTCTGTGGTCTCTGGAATTGCTACCTATATATTACCCCACAAAGAAGATTCAGGAGCTGTGAGAAGAAGAATGAAAGCTGCCATAGTGTATTTCTATGGTTAAAACTTTTTCAAAGTCTCTCGCCTTGTTTTGAAAATTTTACACGACCAACAACAGCTCCCTGGGGAACACCTGTCACTGTAGAAGCTGTCAGCCATTTGGGTGCTGCGGTTTTGATGTCTTTTCCCAGTTGGGCGAAGCAACATGAAGCCACTGACGCCAATCGGATCCCCCTCTCCTCTGAGGCTCCTCAACAAGGGTCCAGACTACCTGCGTAGGCAGATAGATGGTGGGGGCCATGGCCGCGCAATCAGTGCTGTGGAGAGGCTGGAGGCGGACAAAGCCAAATATGTTAAGAGCCAGCAGGTCATCAACACCAAGCAGGAACCTGTACTGGTGCCCTGTGCCACCCCGCCACCACAACCCCGACGACCTCTCGCCATGCCCAGTACCCTCACCCCTCATCTCCCCCCACGGCAGTCATCCAACACCCCGTTCTCCACGCTCTCTGGATCCTTCACCTCGCGAGATGAGAATGAAAACGATGACTCCAGAAAAGAGAACCGACGGACCTCTGTGGACGTTGAGTCAAATAACAGGAGCAACGTTAACAAAGTAATGCCTCCCAGCCCAAGGACCCCTAGGATTGCCCCCTTGGTAGCACCACACAGTGCGCCTGTACTCAGGAGGAGCACAGGGAAACGCATGTTGCGGCCAGACTCCCTCATTATCTACCGGCAGAAGAAAGAGTGCAAGAGTCCCAATGGTGCAGCAGTGGGAGAGAACAATAATATGGAGCTGAAGGGCTACAGTTTTGTCCGCCGCCTCTTCCAGGGCTCCATGAGGGAGAAGAGTGGCGGAGGTGAGGCAGGAACCCAGAAGATGGTGATTGGTGAAGAGAAAGCTCCATCTAGAGATGGAGACTCCCGCATGTCTTGGAACAATGACAAAGATACCACGGATGGCGGACTAGGGAGCAGGAGGTCCAGTAAGACTGACCACGAACGTTCTCCTGTTCCTAGCCCGGGCTTTAGCTGTACACTTGAACGGACTAAGAATGGATTTACAAATGGCATCAGTGATGGAGTTAGCAATGGTATCACCATTGGCAACCACTCAAGTAACATTGACAATGAGAACGACCCCTGGAAGCGAGCATCACCACCACCACTACCCAGAAGGCAGTTGGGGAAACTGCAGCGCTCCAAGTCAGACCTGCGTCTCCGCTGCTCGGTGGTGTCAGAGCAGGAACGTTTCTTTGACTTTTGCGGGCTGGACATAGACATGATAGACCGGCTGGGCCGGGAGAACTTCCTGTCCGGTGCCAGCTCCATAGACACACTCTCATTGGCGCTCCGCAGTGTGGGCGGGTGTGGTGGCTCAGAGCCCAGCGAGTTCTCCCGCCACTCAGGAGAGGGGCTGTTCCAGGAGGAGTTGGCTGAGCAGCTTCCCTCTGGGGTGTCAATCATCGAGAGAAATGCTCGCGTCATCAAGTGGCTGTACGGTTGTAAGAACGCTGCCCGCGAAGGGCCCAAAGAGTCAACTGTTTAGTCCTTTGCTTTCCCCGACCCATAAAAGACCTTTTCTTTAATGGAGGCAGGACAAAGACTGTATATTGTACCGATATTCTTCTCTCTCTATCTCCTGTCAAAGTGATTGATTGATGCTGTATTTATAGATCCTGTGGAAATGTTGCGTGGGTATGGCTATACAAGTGGAGTCATTTCACCTGACAATGCATGTGTGTGGAGTGGAAATTGCTGCCCTCTCCATGTATAGCCCCTATCCAGACTCCATTAACTGAACTGGATTCAGAACTGACTGACTGAAATCACCCCTCTGATCCACCCTACCCCCCACAAGGCACATAAATGTAAAGGTGTATGTTCGTCATAGCACAGTGGACGCCATGTTTAGTGTCCTTGACACCAAACATAACCAACACTCCCCAAATTAATAAATTACAATGGAAAACCACTACGCTTTTTTTTCAAAGTGGAGAACTGTTGTGTGTGAAGTGAACCATGAGTACCTCATTCTGAACTGTCCCAGTTTAGTTTGTGTGATGCTTTTTTTCCCCTTCAACGCAGGCGTTGGGACGAACATGCAAAGACACCCCTGTGGGGTTGTTAATGCACTGAACTGGACAGAGAGAGAGGACATTAAAGAGATAGAGAGATGCCTTGACGCTTTGCAGAGACTCATCTCATGTAACCTAAAACACTGAGCTATACTCTAAGGAGTACCTGAAGAGTGGAAGATAAGGAGCCACGCCTGGCCAGTAATGTTGATCCTCTCATCTCACATCCACACCCCTAGAGAGGGATTATTCTCACACAGTATATACTGACCAATAATCAGTTGTGACACATTCATATTGATTGCCACAGCTAATACTTCATGCCTGTTCAGCGCTCACAGTTGTGTAAGCTATAGTGTTGTAAAAGGATAGACAGGGAAACGCAGGCCGTTAATGGTCCATGCCTTGAGTGCAAAACTGGACTTTTGCAAGCAAATATCCATATATGGGCATTTAGATCTCACAAATATATTTTGGAATTGATGGATGAGTTTATGCTACAGAAAATAGACCATTAAAAATTCACCTCTTAAGTGTATGGGACCATAAGCTTTCAGACTCCTACTGCCAAATGATTCATCAGCCCCTCTGTGACCAGAGATCATCTGGGTCTCTCCCATCGAAGGGGGGAAGGAGAGGGAGGCCCAAGCTGCCCTCCTTTCTCTGATAACCACAGATCCTACCTCACTTCATCCATCCTTGAGTGATTCTCCCGTTATCTCCATGAAAGGTCATTTCCATAGCTTTGCTTGGAGGATGCCACTGAAATATGAACTGGGGGTCCGCCGTGGTATGTGCAGGTTCGAACTCTGTGACCCAAAGTGAGAGGCGTGTTGGCTGAAGTATTATTGGACCTACAGGCATGTAATAGTTGTACATGTGATAAATTTCTTGCAGCTCTGGTATGTTTTTTTGTATGTATCATCAGCATGGCACCCAACCCCCCTCTTGAACCCCTTCAACCTGGATTTTTTTTTTTTTTTTTAAATCTCCCTGTGAGAATCCGTTTGGTTGCATGTTTACAAAGTGGCTTCATAAATTCATAAATTTCCATATATAAGAGATTTAGTTTTTATTCCAAAGAGGTTTGTGTGTATGATGTGCACAGAAAATAAAAAGGAATAAAGAAATATTTGTGGGAAAGTCATCTCTCTGCTGTATTTTTTTGTATGTGGTTGTTTTTATAAATGCTAAATGTCTGAAAAAAGTATCTGCATGAAAATTCACAATATTACACAGTAAATATTTAGTAGATATTTCATAAATTGTAAATATTAAGTAGTGGTTATTAATTACTTGTACAAGTATCAGAGATTAATTGGGGGAAAAGCAATTGAGCTGAGTTGTTTCCTAATCCTCTTAGAGTGTAATGGCTGACTGAATGAGTGTTGTGACGCTGCCTCGTCCTTGACTCTTTGTCGCCTCCCTCCACCACATCACGTCTCATTTTTCACATTATCTCAAGTGGCTAAAGCGCTAATCCTTTTAGCATTCCCTGCATAGTATGCTCTTGAGGGAGCTGCAACAGGTTGTGTTTATAGACAACAAGGAGGGCTCTGTATGGCCTGATGCTGTGTCTACGTCTGAGCAGACCCCCAGCCTGTCTACCAGATCCTGTCTGACTCTCTTTCTGTCTCTAGTTTTCTCTCCTTCTTAGCCCTGACTCAGCATTTGTTTCTACATGCACCAATTCACCCATGCACACACACACACACACTCACACACAATGGATTCAAATCTTACAGAGTCTCAACATGGTTTAAGGACATTTAAGGATACAAAAACTATATTCTCCACCACATGACCTGGCCTCCTGTTACTGCAGAGACAGAATTTCTGGCTGTTTTTTTTGTATTTTTTTGGATAGCTCTCCGATCTGTAAGCCTTGAACAGTAACACACACACATGCACGTCCAATTTGTCTCCCTTACCACATTTCCCTTTGCCTCCCTCTGTCTTTCCCAATGTAGAACAAGACAATAGCCCTCCTGTCTGTCTGTCTGTCTGTGTGTGTGTGTGTGTGTGTGTCAGTTAGGTCTGACCGGAGGGCCTGCTGTGACATCCTGTTTTGGGTTCATAGGACAAGGTTTAAACATATGGTCACGTTTTTGGTTGGACTCTTTCTTCCTCAGTCTGCCTGGGGATAAACCGGCAGAGTGATGGTGAATCTTATTATAGGCTTGATAGGGACCCTTTTGGTTGGTTTGGTGCTGAGTCTGCTGACCAAGCAAAATGGGCTACCGTACCTGTTTGAGACTTCAAAGTGGTTCCAAAAAAATGTGTGGTCCATTGAAAAGTGGGTGATAAACTGGCAGGGATCTTCCATTCTGGGCTTTGATGCTGCTGATGTGGGTTTTTCCTGACATAAAACTGCAGGGGGTCTGCAGGGAGCCAGACCTCCTGCTTCACATATTTACCCACCAACAGATCCTGTTCAAGCGCCTGCATTGTTTTAATTTTGACTCAATACACAGATTCAGAGATGACGTTGAATAAAACCCTGATCTGAAGCCTGAACCTCCACAAAACAACATTTATAAACAGGCGAAAACCTAAGAAATGAAAGTGATTTACTCTATTCTGATCATTGTGTGAATATCAGCGCTGTGTTCAGGCACTAAGAGCATAATTGACCTATTTAAGGAACAGGAAGCACCAGACAGAAATCAGATTCCCTTTTGCCTGGAGACTGGAACTGATTCAAGTCTTGAATGCTCATGGCTTCTGTCACATCAGGACTTTATTAGTGCAGGCAGGTAGAGCACGAGTCTCTCCACTGCTACTGCTAACTGCTAACAACTCGATAAGGATGCTATCATATTGTATCCAAGTGGCCTGAAACAGTGATGTGTTTGTAGATGGGATTTTTGAAAAGCAATGTGTGTCAGAGTTAGCATGTGTTATGAAGTGTGTCAAATCTGGCCTAGTTCTTCTGGGCCAGCAGCTTCGGCAGACTGTGAACGTCTCGCTTGAGAGAAGCTTGATTCATGACTCAGGCAGAGAGGGTGCACACCAACACACACACACACACACACACACACACACAAACATTCAAACAAATCTACCAGGACAGGAATATCATATTGTAACCAATTAGAAGCTGTTGCCAAGGCACACTTCCACAAGGAAAGTGCTTGAAACGTCAAAAAGCTAGTATGGAGCTGTGGCGACAATAGTGGGCTGTAACAGAAATAGGTGCAGGACAAGATCTCTCTCAAGAGCCACAAAGGTCAGCAGCACCTGACCTCACAGTTTTATTTGATACAGGCAAGACTGTCTCAAACCCAATGCCGGAGTGGCCAATCAGGAGAACCGGGACGAATCCCGGTGAGCCAGTTGTATGGGCCGCGCGGTATAATAATCTTATAAATTGTTCAAGTTGATTTGCTGCAGAACAAGGCCGGCGGCCAGTGACCAATTAATAGTGCTCTCCCCTTTTCTCTGTGTCAAACTGGCAGCATATTTACAGACCTGGCCCTCTGTAAAACAAATCCAGCCTGATAGCGGAGATTAAAACAAGCCCAGATTTGTTTGTGAACGTGATTGATCAACTAATGATGTAATGACAAGTTGTAGAGGTACACTGCATTGCAGCCTAAGGGGGGAAAAAAAGACAAAAAACATAACATTGCGGCTAAGATCAGTCGTCGTCAGTGTTCATCAAGATGGACAATAGAGAAAGGAAAGGTGGAGCAGAGAAAGCAAGGGTTAACATGAGAAAAAAGAAAAAGATGAATCTCCTGTCCTGAAAACGAGTCCCACTCCGACCCTGCTCAAACCTGACATGTTCTCTAACAGACCCAAAATAAGATGTTCATAACCAACGCTCAGGTATGACTGGAATGGTCCAACACAGCAGGAATGTATTAGACTTGAATCTGTTATGTAATGGTCCCAGATGTAACCCAACAGCTGGGTTACATCTGGGACTGCAGTCTACCAGACTAACAGTCAAACATATACTATTACTTTGTGCAGTACTTGTCCTCATACCCTACATAGCCATTGGAAAAACCCAGTAACCCTTCCACCCATCAGCTACTGTCCCTCCATTCCTATCTCCAAGCTTCTCCGTGTAGATAGCTGAAACCTTAGACCAGACGATGGGAGGTGTTGGGGAAATCTGCTCCGGTGCGCCCCCCCCCCCCCACCTCTGAAACAAAAACCATCCCAGAGCACAGGGGATCCAATAGCTACGTCAGGCATAAATCAGAGGACTGGCTCTTTTCACTCCCTTCTCTCATGCGTGACCTCTACCTCTCAGGGGGTCGGAGGAATGGGCTGAGCCTGGGCCCTGTGGGAAACCTGACCAGGAGCCTCTTCAAATTACCGATTTCACGTCAGGAAATACTACCGGGAACAACAGGAGGGCGGCTGGAGGGGGCTCTGGTTCAGCCCCAATTGAAGCTCACAGGAAGAAGAGACAAGACTTTTATGTGTTTTCTTTTCAGTGTGCAGCCAGGTCAATTGACCCCCCATTGTAGAGCAAGGGCAGGGGCTGACCGCAGTTGGGCTGAACCGAAACTGAAGCTTGAATGATCAATGGCTACCTTTAAATGCAGGTAGTAACCCGGCTACTGACAGTACTCCAGGTTAAGGTCTTATTTGGGTTAAGCTGTTTACATGAACCTTTGATACCTTGTGAGTGATCCCTGCTGCCATGAATAAACCACAGACATCCCTTTGACTGAGCAATATCAAGCTACTTCTAATACATGATGATCCCAATAGAAATCTTTGTGACACTCTTGACAAATAACCTGATGTTACAGGCAATAATAGTCAATCAAAATGTACCCATAATCCTGTGTGAGTCTGAGTTAGCGCAGACGGCAGGTACGAGCTTACCCAGGTTATTTGAACCAACACCAGGTTAGCCCAAAACCAGAATCTGAGTTTAGTTTTTTTTTAAAGTGGATTCATTATCAAGATGTCCGGCCTGGACAGCTCAGTCAGTAGAGCATGAGACTCTCAGGGTCATGGGTTCGATCCCCACATAGCGTCAACTACCTTTATAAATCTCTTTGGATAAAAGCGTCTGCTAAGTGAATGTAATGTCCATGTCTGCAGCACCCACTCACTGAAGCCTGTACAACTCAGCTATGAAAATTTGCTAATGTCATTAGCGGCAGCTGCAAAGTCTCAAGAGTCAAAGTGGCAAATTGCTCTGCAAACAGTTTACCCCGTCCAAGCACTACCAGGTAGCGACTAATTTGATGTTATTGCAAAGGTGTTTGCACTGTAACTGATACGGCAGAGGAAATATGGTTGAGATTACAGGCTGAGGCTGACGACCGCCTTATTAAAAGGTAATACCCCCATCAACGCTACACTAATGCAATTACCAAATGCAATTTGTCCCGACGGGAGAGTAAGGAGAGAAAGCAATGGTTGTTATTGTGACGAGCCCAGTGTTTTGGCTAGCTGGGCTGGAGGCTGTGTGGCCGAGAGTTCAACAGACCTGGGTCAAATAGTAGTTGCAGATAGTCCTTTGCCTTAGATTGATGGGGTTCTCTGTCACAGAAAAGTATACTAAAGTGACAAATCCTTCCCATCTGGCACCTTAGTGGGCTAAAAGAAACGATTTGACAGAGGTCTGGCGGTGAAGGGTTCGTTCTGTCTTGAAGAAGGAGAAAGTCAGGGGAGATGGAACTAAACATTTTTCTTAATTGTACACGTCACCAAAATAAAATGACTTCTATCCATTCTCATCATTTATTCTATCAACATTATCAACAGAATCAACATTAAACTGTGAGGTACATCTACATGTTAAGCGTCTACATGATATCATGAGTGAGTTCTGCGGCTTTGCTGAATGACTTGACGACAGGACATATGGCTGTTGATGGACAAATTGGCCGTTGGGGGTTCAAACCCGTAAACCTTCATGTCACAGACCAGACTCCACCCTGAGATGGTTCAACAGAAATGTGCGGGTGTCGATTTCCAGGACAAACAAATTGCGATGTGTGCGTTTTCTAGATTCATCAACAAATTAAAATGAAAAAAATATCTCCATCATATTCCATTTTATACCCAAATCCATCCCATCTATCCTTTTCTCCGCTCTCTTTTGCAACATAACAGTCCGCCATGTGCTGTTCACTGTGTGAGCCTTGTAGGTCACTGGGTAGGGCGAGAGCAGCATAATCATATGCTCTGATCTATTCCCAGTCATGTGGGAACAAGAAAACATCAGGTCGACAGCTGGCCCTCGCTCCTCATCGGCAGCCGTAAAAACATTCATCTACACTTCACATCTACACCAGTTCATATGATAAAGTCCCCTTACCGGTCACTTTACTGCACCCCTGTGGTTTACGTTTACTCCCTTTTGCTTTCAGTTCTTGATGTTTTCACCAAACGGGGTAAAAGCGTCTCCTGGGAGCATGTGTTCACAGTATGGCCCGGTTACAACCAATGACTGGGCCTTTTCCTCTCCTAGATCGCAGCTTTGATGTGTTCCACTGGCAGTTAAATTTGTTTGGGGAAAATGTACATTTAAAAAGATGAATCATCCGTGACTTCAAATAGTCTCCCTCAGCTCCACTTCCTCACACAACCTCACACACCTCCAGTGACGGTAAAGTCCTCCAGGTCATGTTGTCAGGTCTGGAGGCTTGTGAGTCTTCTTAGTCTTAGTAGTTTATAATATGTATGGATGTAGTTTATTTTTACAAGGACAGATACAACCACAAGGTGTACTTTGGCAGTGTTGGGCGTTGTCAGTAACGGGTATCAATCCAACAAACCTTTTGACTACTTAGGCAGTCTCCTTAAAGGACTACACTGACGTTTTGGGAAATTGGCCCATTATGTGACTAGAAACACCAACTCTGAATTACTAAAAACTCTATCTTCTTACATTAGATCATGCTAGTTGCCTACGGGCACTTAACGTATTGTAAGCTAATGTGTTAGCATGTGCACACATCTTTTCTTCATCTCTTAAGAAATGAAGGAGATCTAAATTTAGTCTCATTTTGTGATCACCTCCATCTGAAATGTTTCTCCTAAAACCCCTTAGGAGCGACGAGGAGACGTCAGAGAGAGAAAGGATATGTGAGACGTTATGAGATGAATGTGAAGATGCTAACATGTGACATATATAAGGATAATACTCTCCTACTATATGGCTGTTGGCCTCGTGGCTTCAACAGGAAAATGCAACAGTATTAAGTTTTCTTTGAGATCTTTCTCTGATCTCATGGTCTCATATTCAGAAGATTAAAGGACTTATTTGGAGATCTCTTGTTCTGATCAGAGTGAGATCAACATGAGCTGTTATGTGGTTGTTTCTCTTGAGTTGAATTTGAGAAATAGGAGAAAATGCCTTTAGTCTCATCTAATTTGTGTCTAGGAGACATATGAGATCAAATATGAGATCACTTCTTTTATTTTGCTTTCCTATGGGGCAGGACAGAGCTATCCACCAGACACAAGAGATGATTTTGTTGGTACTCCTATCGTATTACTTAAAGTGTAGTCCAGCAACAGAGAGACTGAGCCCGGACTCAAGACGCCTTGGAGCTGTGTGGGAGAAGCGAAGGCCGTGAGACCCCAGCAGTTGAGCCACCTGATTGTAAAGCTGTAGCAGACCCGGGGGAGAGGCAGGAGGATATGAGAGTAAACCACTGTCTGCTCTTTACATCTCTGTAGCTCCCACTGTAATTGCCAACTGTTTATCTGCAGGGGGCGAGTTAACACGTATTCCCATGGAGACGGGAGCCTAGCTGGGGCACAGTGGAGGGGGTTGGGGGGCAGAAGGACAATACAGTCAACAGGTTAGACAGATTCTGTGTGAAAATGACCTTGGAAAGATGTAGTACGTATAGTGTATGAGTGTGCATGTGTTAGCTATGTGTGTGTGTGTGTGTGTGTGTGTGTGTGTGTGTGTGCGTACCCCATAGGAACAACACAAGTGATCAGCAGCACTCAGTCCTTCCTCCCAACAGGGTCTGTCAGGCTCCAGATCGAGAGCGTCTGCTGCATTCTCCAACCTCCACCAACCATCAAAGCAGACCAGAGCGTTTGACCTCGCCCACGCTTCGCCCTCGGTTCTGGGGTTAGCCGTTCCTAATTTAACCCCAGTCTGGCTGGCAGGGCAAGGGAAGGCCCATCACCACGGCGCCACGCTGGGCAGGACCTCCCCAGAGGATTCGACCAATGGCGGCTCTTCAAAAACCACTGAGGATCCCCACCTGATCCTATCCTCTGTGGTATCTAATTGCATAATGCAGAAGCACGCCTGTCAATCAGAACCAGAGTTGAGGGGGAAACAGATCACGTTTTTGTGGTAACTATAGTAAAGAAAAAGTGAAAATCCCGTGGCATCTCGTGCACACCATATGCTGTTGAAAAAACATAACCTGCTTGGTAGAAATGAATTAAAACCCCCAAATAATAAAATAAAAATAGATAGAAATGATAGAAATGAATTAAAAAAAAACAAATAATAAAATAAAAATAGATAGAAATGATAGAAATGAATTAAAATCCCCAAATAATAAAATAAAAATAGATAGAAATGATAGAAATGAATTAAAAAACCCAAATAATGAAATAAAAATGATAAAAACGAATTAAAAACAGAAACAGAGCAACACACTTGGCAGCACAAGCCATATTGCTGCAGCATGTTTTTGCAGAATTACTCTAAAAAACTTAAAGATTTAGTAAAGAACTTTGTAATACAACTCATGACTTTCTAAAGTAAGTAATAAAGTAAAGTAACTACATTTTTAAAAGTTACTTTCCCAACCGCTGATAACACACAGCTACATGGGAACCACCCGCTAGCCCAGTGAAGTCCAATAATAGAGTTTGATGTTCCCTCTAATTACATACTTCATCAACTTGAGCTCCCAGGACACGTTGCCAATATCCTGAATTACTGTGCATAGGCCAGTGAGGAATGTACCTCCATACCATACATACTGGACATAGTTGGAGTTATGCAAGGACATCGTTTCAATCCAGTTTTTGCAATTGATGTTTCACTATTAAGCAGAAAAAACGAAGAGGGTGAAGCAAGCTCTGCAACCTCACACAGTAAGTCTATTCTTAAATACGCTCGTGGCACTTGAGTTTGCTTGGATGAAACAATTTTAGTCATTAACTTGGAAGTAACAACAAACATTCCTGAGGGAGAGTTGATCATGAACAGTAGAGTGACTGTGTATTCCTGCCTCAATAACAAATTGGCTGTGATGTTCCCTTTCAAGACCAAATCAGCAGAAACAATCACACAAAGTGGCCCGAGACATTCCCTCCTTGTAAATGACTCTTGTGTGTTCACAGGAAGGAGACTTTCTTTTCATTAATGTTTGTAAAGCTTTTTGCTCTTAACTGCCTCAGGCATAGTATAACCAGGGGTGGAAAGAGTACTAGAACATCCTACACAAGCAGGAGTACTGTTACTTTGCTGCAAGTAAAATTACTGGTGTAAAAATCTACTTAAGTAAAAGTAAAAAGTAGTTTATTTACAATGTACTCAGACGGCGTTACATATGATCTTTCCCATGCAATGCAAAAAGGACGAGAGTTCAAACTAAGAAAAAATAATTGTCTGTGATAAGCTGTGATGAAAAAGCCCACCCCATTATTCAACAACACCTCTGCTGCTAGCTATCCAACTAGCTAGCCAAGGTAGCGAACTAGCTAGCAACAACCAGGCTAACTCAAACCAATGATACTGTAGCTGGATGGATGTTAACTAAGAAACTATCACGGACAAATCATTTAATGTTACAGGTAAATAAATGAAGCATTTGGACTCTGTAATGGATGTAATTTAAAATGTAATGAACCAAAACACTCGAAGATACAAGTACACAAAAAGCTAGTTACTTCCCCCTTGAGTAAACAGTGTAGACAGTCTGTGGGGTCATGAAACAATGTGAGTGATGGCTACAGCTGCTCTTTCCCCCTACAAATTCATTAATACGTGTTAATGTACTGGGACCGGGTCAAGCCCTACTAGGACGGTACTGTCTCCTCCTGGTTTTACCCTCCAAAGTGCCCCAAGGAAACACAACTGATCCAGGCGTGTAATTGGTCAATTAGCCTGTCACTCACACAGGTGTAAAGCTCTTGAAAGAAACAATTAGTCTCCTCATCCAAGAAGCTCCCCTGTTCTCGAGAGGTGTTGAATGAAAGGATTAGGACCGACAATAATCTCCTTTGAAGAGATCCTACACACCTGTATGTCTAACTAGCAGTCCACTTCCCTTTAAGTGAAATAGTAGCAAAACAGGAAGACAATATGGGAGACAGGAAACAAGATGCTGGCATGATTTGATGTTGAGCCAGCAGGGGTGTGTGGTATGTAGAAATGTGCTTCCAGACAGAGTGTAAATCACTAAATAATATTAATGGTGACATTTATTTTCTGTTATATGTGAAAAGTTTTTCTTTATCAATCTGTTTTCTTTTCAGCATATTCTTTGAAATGATCACACAATGGACTCTATTTATCTAATTTTTGTATATTTCCTTTTTTGTATATTTTTTATACAGTTTGTTGCCCTTAAATTTGTTTATTGTATAGTGATAGTGTGCCTCTCTCTTGTTCTGTACTGCTGCATAACTGCAATTTCCCCTCGGGGACAATAAAGAGCCATCTAATCTAATCTAATCTAGGATAAACCCAAAGAACATTTCTACCTCTTCTTCTAAGCCATACATTTCATTTCAACTCTAACCAAAGAATCCCAGTAAAGGCCAAGGTTGCTAACCATTGCCCCTCAGCTCCTCCAGCTTCCCAACAACAGCCCCTGTCCCACAATAGCTCTACCTCCTGACAGTCTCCATCAACTCCTCCTCAAGTGCCAGTAGCCTGCTAGCCTGCCCCCCTCCACCACCACCACCACCACCACCCCTGCCACAACACTCTGGATTCCCATGTCAGAAATAGAGATGGAGAAGGGAGGAGGAGGAGGAGGAGGAGGAGTACGAGGATAGACAACACACAGTGGAGCGAAGGAATTTCTGTTGAGGAAAAGCAAAAGAATGAGCGGCCGACAGCGAGACGGAGGCGGTTTTAATGACATCTTGATGACAGGCTGGATGGGGGTATGCATGGCTCCTGCAGAAGTGAAAGGGTGGAGGGGGGGTGTAAGACGAGCCTATGGGCTTGTATATTGTGAATAGATGTCTGCTCCCTTACCCAGCAACCCTCCATGGCACTGACCATACATGATGTGAAACATGGACATTGTAGTCTCCAGCTGTGCATCGACGCGGTATTTCCTACTTGGCCTAGTTATGTTACGGGCCACTGGGTCCTGCAGGCCTGATATGCTGAGCAGTAAACGCATGGATGCATGATCAGTCTGTGGTGTGTGAAGCCCATCACTGCTGTGGTGGAAAAAATGCAATGGCAATTTTGTCTTTTTTTTTTGCTTACTGAGATTAAAAATGGACCTGGTCACTGAGGTATGCAGTGAGTTGCATAAGCCCTGGAACCTGTTGAAACCACGTTGCGCAATCTCAAATGTAAATGGGCATCAAAGAGACTTCATTCCTAAAAAAAAAAAAAAGTTAATTTTGCAGATGGATTTGTACAAGCCTGCACAGTGTGATGCTGGGGTCTAGTGGTTCCCACGGCAATCTGTATGTGTGTGTGTGTGTGTGTGTGTGTTTAGGCTTAACGGTTGTCGCTGCAGGTCGGGAGCAAACCAAAGAACAACAACCCTAAACAGCTGAGGCAACAGTAACCTGAGCCTGACGGGGACTTGGTGGAAGGCTAAAGAATCGATTGGCATTCCAGCGACCACAATACCAAAATATACAGCGCAGAGGCGTGACTCGCGCCAGCTCATGTTATTGTCTGAGTGATCACTTTATCTGCCTAACATCAACCTGACAACAAGACAGGAGCTGTAATTCAAGTCTATGATTGATGCAGGACTGAAACCTTCTGGCAGATTGTTCTCTTAAAAATAGCTCCACAAACTATCATTTTAGAAACACAAACATTTCAAATATGTTTTCTGTCACGTGTGGGAAATATCGATGCTTGGGTCCTACATGCATGTAACCCGGGCCTCGTGAGAAAACACACATATTGACTTGAAAATGTATTGATTTGTGGTCATGCGTCAATCCCTTAGGCCCCAAGCTCTGGTTGGGGAGCGTCAATGACCGTAGACAAACTAATCTATTTACAGCGGACAGAGACGGCCCTCGATTTGGTAACGGGAGATCAGATTTCACCCCTGTGGATAACTGGAAAGAAAAGAGAGAGAGAAACGTAGTGGATGATAGGGAAGTGGGAATGGGTGGCAGAGAAGTGGGGGCAGTGTGTGTTTTTATGGTGGGTGGTGCTGAGGCTGGGGGGTGCCTTAAAGGAGAGATTATCTATCTCTGGGAGATAGAGGGGGTAGATAGCACACGGGGTAGAAGGTGAGGTTTCTTTTCTAGGGGGGGTCCCAAATCCATTCCTAAAGAGCCAGGAGATTAGAGAGGGCTGAGATTGAGCCTGTAGATTACAGGGATGAAAACCCGGCCAGCGGCTCCCGTGAGCCCACCTAACACCCCCCCAGGCACAGCATGAGGTGGGGGAGAGAGGATAGTCTGTCTTTAAATAATTCACCTCCCACCCTCCCTCCCCTCCTCTGAAACACCTAAAAACCTCCCAGAGTGCCTCAGCACGCCACGCCACTTAAAGACCCACCACTACTCTTATTGGCTGTTTCACTTTTTATTTTCACAAAAGTAATATTTCAGAGGATGAAAGCATCCGTGTTTTGACATATTGAGCATTGAACATCAGGTAAAAAAACATTTCTAAGATGAGCTTTTCGATGAACACGATGAACAAGGATACGTGGTGCAGACATCCTCAAATCGAGACCGAGGTCACGATAAACCAGCAGAGAGTCCGACGTACTTGGAAAGTCTCCTCTCTCTGTTATCTCTGCAGACATACCACAAAGACTGTAGATTATGAGTGCTTTGGCTTCATATTTATTTGGGGGAACTCCTGCTTTCCACTGATAAGACTGTCAGAGTGTTGTCTGGGGCAAATTACCGCTAATCTGTCACGTTCTTTCCTCTTTCTCTGCCTGAACATGACATCAGTGAAAGAATGGGATGTCATTTCTGACGGTAAAGCTGCTACATGTCTCATTTCAATGAGTCATCAATCACTCATGGCCACATTTTGAAACATTAGTATAATCACCACAAACAAAGAAGACCATCGTTGTTTCTCAACCTCCACCAGCCTCTACGTTTCATCTTACATTGGGTGGATTTTGTGCTCAATGTGCTGGATTGCTGTGCGGCCCAAAACAGGACGAGGGGGCAAACAGAGTTCAAACTCTCTGAGTTTCTCACAATGGCAGAGAGTCAAAGGAGTGAAAACCAATGGAAAAAATCACCTCCAATGTCTCCTTTGCACCAAGCAACAGGGTTTATGGGAAATGCGGTCTTTATTTTGAGAAGCACTAGCGCTAACAATACCGCTGGCAGGAGGTATAGGCTACCAATCATCTCCACCGTGGTCCCATTTGTGCACGGTAATTACACTAAGTTATCGCAGTTAATTTGATAATGATATATTGATGTTTAAAAATGCTACATGGATTGCCTCTAATGACACTGAGATTTTTCACCGACATAAATCAAACATAATTGTGTGACTGAATAATAGCGGAGATAAAACAGGATATTGGTGATGAAGACAATCCAACGGCCTCATGTGAACTGCTGAGTGTTTGTTCCCCCCAGTAGGAGAGAGGATGGCAGGAGGCGCCGTAACACATCTCACATCTCTTCTCCTTAGTGCAGTGGGAGGATTGCATGTGTGCGTGTACATGTATGTGTGTGTATGTGTGTGTATATGCTTTCTTCAGACTAGTTGCCACATCCTTGCCTCAGGCAGGTGTGGCTGCTGTAGGGCAAGTAAGGAGAAAAGAGTGCAGACTGTGTGTGTGTGTGTGTGTGTGTGTGTGTGTGTGTGGCTTTTCTCTCACAGGTTGCTTTCCAGATGGGTCTGCTGTTGGAGCAAATGAGTCATCACGCCCGCCTCGCTGTGGTCATACCTGAGTGCTACTAGACATGTCTGTCTGCGAGGGGAAGTAAAAGGGCTTTCATGAAAGAAATGTGTGTGAGGTTGTAAGTCAAATATCACCTTTGCTGTTTGCTTTTACGGCCCCTGTACCCATAATTTCACCTGCAGAACTTTTTTTTCCCTTAACCGACTTCTGATCTCAAGAGTTTGCAGACAAAACAGCTGGAGTCGGACGAGTGAGAGACGACACCTGAGGGACGATCTCCAGGGATGTTTCTGAGTGACTGAACTCATAGCTGTAATCTTGACGACCAGCTCGCCTAAATCTGGCAGAGTCTACTCAATTTGGCTGCGTAATTTATGACTTGTGCTCGCCAAAAAAAAGCAGTCATAAGGGGGACAGGATGCCTGACGGTCAGACGCTGGAAAAGCAACATCGACTTACAACATAATCACATGGTAGTTTGACCCAAAGCAATCATACAGCACCGGGTCTCTAAAATGGTCCTACACAAACTATCCTGCTGACCTCATGGGCCGATTTCAGCACACAGACCGCTGACAAAGAGTTGTGGATAACCAAAATTGCGATTGTATCTATGTATAGTATAGTTTTCTAATTTGACTTTCCCTTTTTGTTCGAGCTCGTCTAAACTTAGCTTTAGTGCTTACATGGTTAGCTAGAAAATGTGACGGGGAAGCATCAATTACATTTTTATCATTAGTTTGTTGCCATAATCACCACGTACTACCGCCACACATCATCATAATTACAACCGCAGTCTCGCAACAAAAGACCTTATTGGATACAAACATAATAAACTCGTTATCTTCTCCAGATCGTACCAGGAGAGACAAGTAAAACAGCATTGTGGGTAAAGTGCAACAATGAATGCATGCTCACACAACTTTGCGGGCTGGAGTCGCTTCACCTCGCACCTCACAGCCCTGGGCACGACGAGCTTAGTCATCGTTGTTAATCAGTGTCTGAGTGTGTGTGTGTGTGTGTGTGTGTGTGTGTGTGTGGTATGGGTGTGGGGGGGTGGGCACACCTGTAGTAGACAGAGAGGAGAGTGTGTTGTAGCATCACAGAGAGCAGAGAGGGAACATGGGAGACATGTATGAGCCATATGGCGAGGGCCTCAGGGACCGAGGGGGGTCAGGTTACGAGAGGAAGAGAATATGACTGCGTGTGTGTGTGTGTGTGTGTGTGTGTGTGTGTGTGTGTGTGTGTGTGTGTGTGGTGTGTGTGCGTGCAGGTGTTAGAGTTTGAGTTCCTCATTTCAACAAGGGATGCACTGGTACAATCTGTGTAACATAGATAAGCTTCAGTGTCCTTCACTCAAACCTAAACACTGGGATGTGTTCTAGAAATGTTTTCTGTCTTTCTTCTTTCTTCCTTTCTTTCTTGTTCTATCAGACTCCATCCACCTCTCTTCTTTCTGCTGGCACCGTAAATTTAGTGTTTAGTTTTGTGGTTTTAGTTTGTGTGTGCATGTGTGTGTATGTATCCACGGTGTGTGTGTGTGGGAGCTGCTGGTTTTATAAAGGTGCTTCTTATTTTTTCTCACACAGCCAATCTAAAATGTCTTCTTCCCTTTGTGGAAATAAGCAGCTCTTCACCTTCCGGCTCACCGACACACATTTAAAAGTTTAACCATCTAGCAAACTCCCAGACATGTCAGACTTCCCATCAGCCCTGTCGTGTCTCCAAGCAGCCTCTCTGCAGGCTTCCCCCTGCACAAACCGACAACAGACATCACTGTGTAGTTTGGGATTTTTTCATGCTCTACCCACCCCGGTTTCCACTGAGCATCATTCAATATGTGCCTCAGTGCTGCACGCTAGCATCAAATAGTAAGCAGCATTCATCAGCTTTCACCCAAACAAGCCATTTGCACGATTGTGTCCCCAAAAAACGGTGAAATAAATTTTCCCCCCAGGCTTTTTATGGTTCCTGACACTGAAGCTGGATGAGTTATAAATGTGTCCTAAAAGCTGAGCGTGTCTCTAGTGTGTTTAGTGTGTATGGTCATGGTCTGTTCTGATTCAAACTGAGGTTGACGACTGTGGCAGCCAGCTGTAGGAACTACTGAGACAGCTTGAGACACTGACACTGGGAAGACATTGGAATAATAATGGAGTTTGGTAACCTTAACAAGCGTACACACCAGAGTTTGGGTGCATTTACTCAATCCATTATGTTGAATTCAAATTGGAACTAAGACAATGAAAAGAAAACAACATTGTCACTAAGGAAGCGTGGAACAGACTGCAAGGAAATCAGTGTAGATCAGGATGAAAGAGCAGAAAATAGGGAGGCAGGAAATAAAAGGGGAGAAGGAAAAGGCAGGGAGGAAGCGAGGGAGGAAGGGAGGAAGGGTGAGGTGCCAGAAACGACTTTAAACCTTTTCATCTGGGAGGAAGTCATTGATAGGAAATATGAGCAGATTTGTTTTTTTTAATTTGTCACAAAATGAATGTTGTGTGTATATGATGAAGAGACTGTGTGAAATAAGAGCAGAAGGTGCAAGAGCAAGCAAGAGACATATGGTCCACAGTGCTAACATCTAGGTCAAGGGTGCCCCCTGCAGGTTGGAGGAGTCAACAACTTGATGCAGTATAAATGCATGACGTTGCATAGGTGATTTTATCTCATTTTTGTAGTTGACTATTTCTTTATCACTTCCATTTGGATTTTTTATATATTTAAGGTGGAATTGCTGAATTGCAAAAGTCCATAATATGAGCCTATGTGTTTTACTGACACATTTTTCAAGAACTATAGCCCAGATTGGCTTTCAGAGACAATCTAGAAATAATCAGAAATACCAATTCAGAAATATCCACTGTTGGAAAATGACACCTACTCTTACAAAATATTGTATGGGTTAGTATTAAATTTATAAGGTCTTTTAAGGCCTCTGCCAACCAAATGGTTATGCTTTTGAGGATAGACTCTCTCTTTTGAGAATGTGTTTCTATATAATATTAACTTAAGAAGCAAAGCATCTAAAACTCCTCTCCAATACTGACAACAATTAAGAAAAATGTGTAGCAAGACGTCGTACCATGTCGTAGCATGTCGTAGCATGTCGTAGCACCCTGGTAGTATTTTGTAGTGTTTTCTCTGTTTGTCGTTGATTTCTGTGCCACTCTAAAGCAATTGTGGGCCACCGGGTCACACAGTAGCACCAGACACACTGGGTAAACATAGCATGTCCACTGTGTACCCGCTTTGTGTCTCTTTGACCTCCATTGCTTTGGCACAACACATACTGTACCTCTTGCGCCTCTCACTTGACCTGCTGGATTTGCCTCCAGGTGGGTGTGGAAACGGCCTCCGTCAGTTTGTTTTGGGGAAGGTACACGCTGTGTTGCTAAGAAATGCTAAGAAAATTCTCCACTTGTGCGCCTGTTCATATTCCTTCATACTGGACATGTGAGGGCTGAAAACAATCATTAGCTGACTATTAGTTAAAGATTTTTCTTCAACAAATCGAATAGTTAGCTAATTAACAAATGACCTCTTTACATTAGTGTCCATCAAAGATTAAAATAGTTTGTAAGATATCCTCAGTTTTATAGAAAAAAACAGTAGATCTTCAAATAACTATACAAATGTAATTCTATATAATTCAATTACTATTGATACAAATAGTTGCATTAATAGCAATTGAAGACCCTTAGTTAATACCTAGTCTTCTGTATGCATCTGTAATACTTTATCCTGCATTAGTACTGCAAGATATTACAAAATACTCCTCTAGGGTTGGAGAAAGTGCAGCAAGCTTGTAAGGTTAAAAAGGTCCGTGTCATGGAAACATTCATGTGAATTGTTTTTTTTCTCCAGGTGCTAAAATAAGTTAGAATACAAAACTTCTTTTGGAAAAAAAATTATGTTTGAATGATTTGCTCTTCCTTGTCTTAACTTAGTGCAATAGTCTTTATTAGATGATACCAGGAGGCAGCACAACAGAAGGAAACATTCAACAAGTCAGAAAAAAACAACACAGATAAAATAATAACAAATGAAGTCTTAGTATTTCAAGACACAAAATTGGGAATGTTGAAAATTCACACTTTCACACACACACATTTCAGTCTCAGACACAATCAGTAAATTCAAGTCAATCAAGTCATCACCTCAATGCACTAGGAACACAGTAGCTGAAACGTCAGGTCCTGATACTGTGCCACCAACCACAGACATTCAGATTTTACACATTATCAATAAATCTTTCCCACTCCTGATTTCTGAGGAAGCAAAAGTATAATGTTTATATTACGTAATAGTCGTGTAGCTTTGCCAAATCTCAAATCCCTCGCTCCCTGAACAGTGCAGGTTAAGTGACATAATCCCCAACTAATCCAGCTATCGCTCTCTTTAATCTCTTAATCTAGTCTGTGTTTCTAGACTACAGATTAGATCCAGTTTGCTGACAGGTGTACAGGCCCTTTAACACGGATTAAGAAGCACACTGGGCCAGTAACAACACTGTACAACCCCAAGAGGAGGGATGAACAGAAGACTCTACTGTGTGGTTTAGTCGAGTTAACTTTACTGTTGTACTTATCTACACATATGGAGGCTCTAACCAGACCGGTACCTAAGCCACTTTAGCTACATAATGCCTCTCAAGATGGGAAAGAGACAACCACGAGCTCTGTGGGCATTTCACAAAAACAATGCAACCCCAGCCCACATGGAACCAGTAGTGTGGTGAGTATACGCATAATATAGCACACCCACCTCATTTTCAGGGCATAATATAGCACACCCATCGATCAGCCAAATTCACTCACAGTGGACACAATTTTAGAAGTCCCCTTCATGCATCTATCCTGCAGACAATTCTTTCTTTAGTGTTAAATGCAGTAGAGCTACATCAGTATACCATAGCCCACTCTAGTGTCTCTAGCTACAAGACCGTTCCTTGTAACGTAGCTGAAAGGAGAGTACTTTTTTTTTCTCCAAGCAATTCATCTTGGGGATGGAGCAAAAGTGCAACAGCAGCTCAGCAAGCATGCACTAAAAGGGACTTCTACAATGGCTATATTTGTATATTGGATGGTACGATTACAGAACACCCACTTCCTTCGCCTTCCTCAACTTCCCCCCCCCTCTGCTACGTCTAACTTCCTCCAACCCCAACCTTGCTACTCCATGCATAGCTAGATAAAACTTCCCCCAGTTCCCTTTTCTCGTAAACATCTAGTTGGTCTTTGTCATGCTCTTCGTCTTCAGCTCTGCTAGCTTGCTGGTGACAAAGTTCCATTTGAAGGACGACTCCTCGCTCCCTCCTCCCAGCATGACGTATTTGGAGAAGCTGTTGTGGCTGCCGCCTCCTCCTCCTTCACTCTCCGCTCCCTCTGTATTCTGCCCATGCTCCTCCCCTGCGGCCTCTTGTACCACCTCCTCCTCCTGCACTGCCACCGCCTCATTTTCAGCAGCAGCAGCAGCTGCCGCTTCCGCCTGCTTCTTGGCGGCCCAGTTGGCGGCGAAGCTTTCCCAGAATCCTGTGCGCCTAGTGGGTCGTGGGGGCTCCTCTGGCATTACTGCAAGTGGACTGGGAATACAGAAACAGGAGTGGGGTCAGATTGGAGAATCAATCAATCAATCAACGACAACTGCTTTGGCTTTGACCCTCGCACTCATTATTGCTATTTTCTTGTAAGGCTGATGATCTAGGAATTAAAGCTTATTCAGCAGTTGGACTCAACCAGTATGAGTAAATGTGCTTGGTCCTGATTGGCTCCCCTGACTAAAGAATTCCTGAAATCCGTCCAATCAGGCCAGTTTACAGCATTTGAACTGGAAAGCCTCCAGCTGGTTTATCTCTTTAGAATTAGAGGAGCTGGTGTCGTCGGCCAATCAGGGTCCAGTATTGTGACTGACTGTGAGGAATTCATTAAATTGAACTAATTCAATAAAACTTTTAACTAAAATTAGATTTATTTGCAAAACACCATGAAGAACATTATGGGCATCCTGAGGCATAGGACAGGACATTTGAGAACAAAATCATGAAAACTGACTGAGGGAAGCAAAAACAAAGGAGTGACCAGGAAGACGAGGACACTCACTGGTCAGCCACTGGCGGGCTCTCGGTCTCTTCTAGAAGCTGGTGTTCGTCGTCTTTGTTGAAGAGAGCTGACATCCTGTTCCAGCCTCTGACCCCGGCACCCTGCACCTGGACACACAACCAACCAACCAACCACACAGGGTCAAAGAGCAGGTCAGCGATACATGTGGGCCGTTCAAAGGCCTAATTCAAACAGGGTAAGAAAAATGGTGAGCATCTTTTTTCACTTCAAGTGGATTTGATTTGATTTTAACACCAGAAGTAATGTATTGAATTAAGACGCCCCTCATCAATGGTACAACATCCTGATGCACACGTTCAATGAACAATTGATAACCAGACCTTCAGTTAACAGTCATAACGCCATGTTATTAACTGTACCAATCTGTCTTAATGGAAGTGTGTCTGATTTGGGCTCAACTGTAATATATACTATATATATTGCAAAAAGTATTCTCAATTCTTTCAAATGCAATATGTCATAACAATCAGTGTACATGCTGTCAGTGTTCACGTACTCTCTTGGCCAACAGGGAAACAGCGTTGGGCCCCTCCTCCTCCTGTACTGGGAACACATCATTCTCCACCTCATGGACCTGCAACAGCAAAACAACACTGCATGATGTACGTAGGTTTGCATGTATGTATGTATGTATGTATGTATGTATGTATGTATGTATGTATGTATGTATGTATGTATGTATCGTTTGGACGTTTGGCTATGCACATGATTTGTAGGCACTCGTCGCCATCTAGTGCATCCAGTGGATACTACAATAGTCCATGCTAACCTGTAGATTACAATGGAGGAAACTTCTAAGTGTATATAAAGAATGGGTTTTTCTAAGCTGGACCCTGGCTCACTGGTAACTTCAACTCATTTCATTTCATTTTTGTAATTGTTTTTTACTTTGGTTCTGGTTGATGCCAAAGGTGCAAATTCTTCCAGTGAATCAAATTCATAGCATTTCCACATGACTGATGATATGACAGAAACCAGTCATGAGGAAAGGTCACAGTATGGTGTTCAATTTCAGGTATGTAGGTAGCAAGCTTGACTCAAATAACAGAGATGACAACGCTACACATGAGTCAAAATGGGAAGTATCTCTCCAAACACGTATTCCACGTCACCCCCATATGGGCCGTATGGGGTACAGTACAAGACTGCAGTTTGAAGCCTGTTGGTCGGTTCAGGCTATCTGTCTCCTCCCTGTCACTCAGTGGAATGCCAACTAATCTGTTTGTTCAGCTCTCCTGCAGGATCGAGTTCCTCAGCCCTCCAGAGATCTGGGTCAACGCAACACTTTTCAGTTTTGCCTGTACCCAAACCGCCGACAGACAACAGGTGTCGCCAGACGTGCAAGGAATCAAATGTCTAATGAGGCCACTGGCCACATATAAAAACATGACCGGTGATATCGCTTTGATGTAGTGCCAGTACGAGTAGCAAGTCACTTGATGCTGTCAATACATCTGCCACTAGATAAATATGATCCCATCTCAATATAGGAAGCAGCAGTAGAGCTCTGTGCCAGTGTTAACCGGTTATATCTGCCCATGATTCAGTTAGTCAACACTACAAGAGGAATCACTCAGTAAGGCCTAACTTCTGCATTTACAGTGCCTGTAGCTCAGAGAGTACACAAAACAATTAGTTTCGACTGCGCTCCGGCTCATTCAATCCTGTGATGAACGAGAAATGATCAGCAAAAACAAAACGCTGGCTACTTTCCGCCATCGCTGCCACCGACTCTGTCAACTCCTCGGAGAATTCATTGCATGCACAAGAATCAATGAGAGGAAAGCAGATGGAGCAAAGGGAGGAGAAAGCTGCAAATTCTGTACCTCTTCGGCGGTGTCCTCCTCCTCATGCTCGGGGTTAAGGGTCTTCAGCACTTTGCTCTTATACACTTTCCACATAGGATTCATGCTTGCACCGCTACAGACACTCAATACTCAGGGCAAGACCTGCGAACTCCTCTCAATGCCTCTATGGTCCACCCTCCACCAAATCCACCACGTCCAGCTGCAGCTCTTCTCAGTTAGGCCGACTTTTTTCCTTTTTCCATGCGTTAAGGTTCCCAGCACCTCTTAGGGAAGAAATTAAGCGCAACGAAGGTATTCAGCACCCGGGCCCGTGCTGTTTCATTGTGCTTTTCTTGGTCAGATTATGTCCGGCTTGTGAAGCGCACAGGATGACAGTTGCTTTCGTCCCCAGAGAGTGTCTGAACAGGTAAAGTGAGGAAGCTGCCGTGAGTGCACGCATAAACACACACACACGCATGCATGCACGCATAAACACACACATGCACGTGCACACACACACACACACACACACACTCACTCAGCGTCACGGTTCAGAATCCCTGCATTGGTTACCTGGAAACAGGTGTGGATTTCCTCATGTATTTTTCAGAGGGTCTCTTTTCCAGAGCCAGAGGTCCATTGTCAGCCAGCGCTGGTAGACTGGCTCCTGTAACCCTAATGTACGTGCGCGCACACACACACACACACACACACACACACACACACACACACACACGCACACGCACACTCTCTATTGTCATGTTTAGATGCCTTTTAGGTTGGAAAGCGTATTTGGATCATTTCAAGAGGACGACAGCTCAACGCCTCATGTTCAGTGTGTAGAGATTAGTGCTTCCTGCTAAATTGTGGCTGTTCATTTCTCTCACTGTTTACGATGTGACACTATTTTCGGCAACAGAAAGCCCTCCTAACGTTTCAGTGAACTCCAGAGTAAATGTACCCAATGTACCTTCACAGATCAGAGATTAGAAACCACAACATTTGAGAGGGAGAAGGCATTGATCTCTCTGCTAACAACTTCCTAGGGATTCATTTCACATCATTTCCAAGCCTACAATATTTTTTAGGGCAACCCATCTTCATAACATCGCACTACCCAGCCCCACTCATCTTCTATTGTTTACCTGTCCACTTCCTTCAAGTCCATTGGTGGCATCAGGATACCGTCCGCCAATCGGGTTCAGGCACACCCCAAGGCATGCTAGTTTTCTGTGACTAGTCGCCTGGCAACCTGAGAGGGCTGGCAAGTGTCATGTAGATAGAGGCAGGCGTATAAAGCTTTGATGACTGATTGGGTTGCACTAGCCACACACAACGACACAGTTTACCATGGAGAGAAATACAGTTCCCCTATTTAGCATTGAACATTGTATTGTTAATAAGCACGAAACAAAATACATTTTTAACTACAAGTTTCAAATATTTCTTTTAGTGCTGCGATAATTATGATGATGATATTGATATGATATTTTTACTGACTATACAAATATAGCAAAGTAATATTTTTCCACATATCATACATGAATGTGAAGCTATCCTCTTGACTATACAGCTCAGTGATCTACTCTTCCCTATAGTTCTCGAGTTCCTGGTTTTGATTACCACATAAAGTTTGACAGTGATGAAGCTGTGAGTGTGTGCAGAGCCATAAAATAAACATCAATAATGAATGGGCTTCTATGGGAGAGACTCCTATACGCACAGACCGGTGGATGCTGGTTATTTGATGAGCAGCCAGTTTGGTGAGGGCTGGATTAGCTCACATTTCTGACTGAGACGGACACACCCAAATATTTACCAGTTGCCCAGGATTCACACACGGGCTTGGCAGGGTTACCACCGGATTGTTACGGAGGCAGCATGGCCTCCTTAATGATCCAGATATCAGTTTGAATAAGCACAACATGAGTATGAAAATGTACAGTTAAGATGTGTTGAGAAATGGGAAACTGCATCGCACTGACTTCTTTCCAGATAGGAAATGTAGCTTGAATGGAGATATGTTAAAGTTTGATACCTTTGCATAAGAAAAGTCTATGAATAGTGCATATAATATGATTAATGTTGGAGTATGAGGCCCATGCATGTAGTCTCACTCTGCACATATTTATTTATTGCTGCATGTTACATACAATGATCCATCTTCTCACTAGAGGTCACAGTTTGACTCTGCTGGCCACAGCTTTGCCTCCAGGTAATACAATGAATAGGTGCATGGATGAAACATGGAACTTCGATGTCAGAAGTCTGTGAGCTCAGAAGAATTGTCTGAAATAAATGTTCAACAAACAAATGCTGTCTGGACCATCATTTCATACACATCAGATGTTCACATCGTTCAACACAGTATGTAGAAATGTTCACTTTAACTGTTGATCATCTGTAATCATTACATTTTAAAATCCGTCCTACTAAAGCAGTGTCTCCATGCCGGAGCAATAGGAGTGGTGTTAAGTTTCTGACCAAATTAAAGGCCTTGCTGCATAATTCAGGGGACTGCTACATGGAAGAACCAAATATTCCGGTGCATTGAACCCTTTTGCTGTCTAATCACTCGCTGATGATGAGCAAACCTCCAATCTTGACGTGGTGTTGAACCTATCTCCTATAATACATGTTTTAACCTTTATTTAACCAAATAAAACTTTTGCTGAGCATTTGCTGGGCACATATGCTTCAAACACGTCTTTTACTTTGTTTTGCTCAAGGACACTTCAACAGTCATTTTTAGGGTTTCACTCTCCCTGCCCAGATTCTCCCATCAAACCCAAGCATTCAAGCCAGTTATCTACTTGTCACAAACTCCCTTCTCTAACCTTGAGGCTGCCACCACGTCTTTATCAATATTATTACGTTCATTGTACTCATTTATATGAGTAACTACTTCATCCTTAAATTCTCTCCCGATAGGTCAGCAGCACCTGACACGCCTTGATGATCTGGAAGTGATAGAAACAGCAGTACACTGCAGTGTAACCACTAGAACAATCCTGGTGCTTGAACACAGTCCTAGTATCAGTGATCCTTCATACATCCCATCCTTACTTTGCCTTGATCCAGATGCATTAATTGCTATTACTAATTAATTTGCTCACTAACCATGTGACCATTTTATTCACATGAAAAATGAATGAAATAAAAATGAAAAGTCAATTCCTTCAATCACCACCAGGTGACTCAAGAGTCCGTATAGTGTTCAACATGTTTTTTGGGGCATCTTGACGATTTTTATTATTTCAAATGGACACTATGATCATAATTATGATTGGATTCATTCACTACCACACAGGGCAAGAAAACCTGTTTCTGCTGTCAGACATCAATCAAATTATGAGAGAATACAGGCCATGACTTCAGAACAAACCAATTACAACAACAATAAACACACCAGAAAGTTCCATAGTAGCAATCAGTTATTGGCTTAAAGACATTTAAAACTATAAGGGCGAGCCTAGGGGTGTTGAACACAACGGGACGATATATTGCCCATGAAATTTAGGTTACATTGAGTAGGGATTTGCAAATGTGCTTCATGGTTGTAGTGGTTGTAGTCATGTAAATTGTAATTCGATGATCGATGTTCCTAGACAATATTCATCAACAGAAATAGCGGGACAAATAATGATTACAAATAATTCTCAGCATTTACCAAAATGAGGGGGGTTTACCATATCAGCACCATTCAGAGTGTCAATCACAGAAAAGTGGACTAAATTGACTTTACCAGGATTTTCAATACTTTTGACCCATTGTATTGTCCTGTGTGGGACAATCGCCTGTCTGGCAAACACTGATAAGTATTTGACCCAGATGTGGTTATCACTGACATTCCTCCTGACCAAAGGTTCCCAGCTAGCGCGCCATGTATGTATACATGTGTAGCAATGCCTTTATCTCATATGTGCGTCAGACTGCAGGGTCTGCTATGAGATGGCATCCCAGGAGTCGGCAGGGATGAAGCATGGTCTCCCTTCTTATTAGACCATGCTGTTGCACAAATATTAGGAGAGAAGGTTTTGATCGATTGACCTCTTGGCCCCTCTTCCTCGATGCCACTCTCCTACAAACAACCAGCAAGACAAATAATGAAATCAGGCATCACTTTCATGATACCGAAAATGGGCTCCTCTTTGGTGACCTCTGACATCCACATGTATCGTGTCCATTGATACATGTGCTTGGTGCCTTTTATGTCTGTGTGTCTGTGAGTGTGTATAACATTATTTATTATTTTTGACCACCAGGGGGCAACAATACAATAGCCCTGTGCTGCCATATCTTGTGCTTGTGAGATATGGAACAAAATGTACAGAATATAGTGTACCACTCCTCCCCAAGCCTCCGTCCTGCTCTTCCTCCACTGTGTGACTGAGCTGGCCTGTCCAACGTCAAGAGATGGACAAAGTGCGGATGCATCTGTCCCTCAGCTTGTTTGGAGAACATTAGCCGGCTTGTGTTGAACGCTGCAGATTCATTGTTACAGCTCAATAGTTGTGCAGGGTGGAATCTGGGATTGATCTGCATTTTGATTCCTTTGCCACGATTCAATGATACAGCGAATGTTTTGGTCAACTCCAAACTCTATGCTCCACAGTTGCCCATCCAAGAAGGCTGAAGCATAGTAAAACCAATCAAACCTCTTTTGTAGAAGCAGACCTCCCAACAGCAGCAAGAATGTGTGGGAATGGAGGTGAAGGGTGGTGGGCTTCGCTGATCAGTGGCTGACCAGATTCTGCTGATGACTAAATATAGACCGGCAACCAAAAATACAATGAGGACATGTCTGTAGATAAAGCATGAGATTATCACAAACAGATACATGATAGCCACTGATTACTATGATTCAAAGAGCTTGGCTTTGTATTGGCGTCTCCTATCACACAGCTTAGTGCACAATTGAAAGTAAACAACCTATATGCTGACATCAGCAGAAATGTTCAAGTACCCTCTACATGAAATGTTGAAAGGTGCATGGAAACTTTGATTTCTGTAAACTAATAAGCTAAATGCACTTAGATAGGGAGCAGAGTATCGTTGAATCAGTATCCAGTGTCCATGTGCCGCCAGAACTTCGGACACACTCAGAGGTCAGTGCAGCCTTCATTATTTTATAGCCAGAATAGAGAACCTCTTGGCAACAAACACCTGCGCTCATCCCCATCTATCTATCTTGTCACGCCCCCCCCGCCACCCCTCAACCCAATGCCTATTCCCACCCACCCATCCACATTCACTGGTGTCGACGTGATACTCATTAATTTGAAAGCCTGTTGTTCACCTCCTGTGGAGACTTGGATTGGAAAGCCACATTCCACCGTGTGACCTGCATATGCGGCCCCAGGGTCCATGTGGTGTATGTGTAAAATGCTGCATGGACAGAATGTTCCCCCACTGAAATAGACCCGTATGTGAAGGGAGAGCCGCCCAGGGAGAAAGAAAGCCGGCCCTTTAAACACAGTATGGACCAGGCAGTAAATGGGTATGGGGATGTGCCGTTAACCCCTCTGCCCTATTCACTCTACTGACAGCTTAGTCTAAACACCGTGCTGCTGCAGGGCCGAGGCAACTGTAACTCACATTCTCAGGTTAATCTGACATCCAGTTTGCCAGGACTGCAGGGGGAATGAGTTTCCTGCTGTTTTCATCCTCAGGTTTTATTGATGTAATCACTGTGTATCATCTGACGTCTTCCTGTGCATGTCTATCTATCTATTTAACTAGCAGATAAACTACTTCAACCCCAACCTGTAATCAGTGGTACAGCTGACACTAGAAATAGTGCTGATTTGTTCTTTTAGCATGAGGATCGTCAAGGCTGGATTGAGCAATACGATGTAGCGGTGGTTTGTAGGTTAGATAGTTGGAGTGTTGCACTACTTGTGTCCTTTGGCTGACGATTTGATGTGATGCACATGTTGGTGCAACTACTATTACATACTTACTATCACATACTTTCTGTATGTATCAGTTACAGCATGATTTACCCCCACTTGCATCCTTGTTTCCATTAAAGGGGAATACCGTTGAACTCTGTTATCATCTTCCATAGGAGAGAAATATAGAAAAGGTGACTGGGGCAGGACCCAGGAGGATTTTCTGGTGGTCAATGTGTAATTCTTGCTTTGGAGCGGATTCCTATAATATCATTGCTGTCAGGTGAAAACCTCTTAACTCTCAATTGCAGTGATTTTCATGTTTTAATTTTTAACTGAAAACTGAAACTAAAAAATGTATGGACATCAAGCTAAACATTTTGGCATTTTGACATTTTGAAGATACAAGGTTTTGCACCCAAAAATAGCAACATGAAAGTGACTGGGACGTTAAAGTAGACAAATATTCTATGAGTCGACAAAGTGTGTGTCATATTCATTGGGTACATTTATATGGGCAGTATGGGGACACAGAGTTGTGTGCATGCAGATCTTCATACCTTATGACCTTCATAGACCTTATGTAAACCAGAGTCTAGAGCCAAGATGATGATGGAAAAATAGCAACAATGGAAACCTGTTTCAGAGGGAAAGATGAGCAGTGAATGGACATGTTATATAGTGTGTTACACAACTGTTGGAACGATAGCCAGCAACTGTGCCTCCCCGCCAGTCCACCGGGTCTTGTTAAACTTGAGAAGAACATAGGATGGTATGCGCACAAAGTCGCTTACGCTGCACACACACATATATATTATGTAACAGCTCGCTTTTAAAGATGCATGTGTGTATACAATGCCACACACACACACACACTGTTACGAAAAGCCTTCTGGCTAATCTAACAAAAGGTGTTTTTGTAGTGAGATATGGAATATAATGGAAAAGGAAGAATGCTGGCTGAAGGGATGGTGTTTGCTGCAGAGCTCACCTGTCTGGGGTAGGCCAGCCCAAGCCTTGGCTTCAGCTGGAGCGACCAGCTCTTGCGTCTCCTCTGGTTTCTTCCAGTCGGTTTAGTATAGTTGAATCATTTAAAAGGTGTCGTAAATAGAAAACAAAACAATCCGGGAAGGGCTGAAGGGCATAGCAGTCACTCAACAACTGGTAGGCCTTTGTCTACCTCCAAGTGAGCACCATGTGCTCACTCACCATGGCCTTACCAAGAGGAAGAGGCGGAGCCCCAGTTCAAACCTCCCTCTTAAACTCAGTCCAATCACATGATCACACAATGAGACTCTGCTACCATCCTCAGCCAGCATTGAAGGAAGAGAGAGAAAGATGTGTGCCTAACACTAATCCTACTGACCCTAACATCCCTCCCCCCTTCAAAACAAAAAAAAACAAAAATCCAACCAATAGTTTTTTTTTCCTTTTAGTTTTCTCTTTTTTTTTCTTTTTTAAATTTTACACATGTATTATTTTCTGACCTTTCTTAAATCATGACTATATACAAAATGTGCATAAAACTACAATAGAGTTTCACCTAATTTCCCTTCAATCTAATCCTATGGGATCTTTGGAAAATGTGCAGAACTGAAATCATTGTCTAAACAGACTTCTGCCCTACAAAACTCATCCCCGAGACAGGGCATCCGCAATAATGTTGTCCTTGCCTGGTAAGTGCACAATATTAAGATGGTACCCTCTCAAACCTTTTCCCTTGATTATTGGTCAAACCTGAAGGAACAAAGGGAGCGGGGACAACCTTCATGGGTCCAGAACCCACATACAGATCCTTTTCCTGACTCCCTAACTTCCCTTTCCAGGGCAGGTCCCTGTGAGTAAGCTCATAAGAGTCAGCCAGTATGGCTGCTTTTCTCAAATCCTTTACATCCTGGTCATTAAGATGGACCTCTATGTGCCTTGGTACACTAGATTTGAACTGTTCCAGTAAAAGAAGTTGATGCAATTCCTGAAACGTAAAGGCCTCACAAGCTGCAGTCCACCTCTCAAAAGCTATCTCCTGCTGTCGTGCTAATTCAAGATATGTTTCACCAGGTTTACGTCGAAGAGACCTAAACTTCTGCCTGTAGGCCTCTGGAACAACCTCATAGGCAGCTAGGACTACTTTCCTCACCATGTCATATTCTCTACTTTGACCAGCATCTAATGCTGCATAAGCCTCCTGTGCTTTACCCTCCAGCACACTTTGAACCAACAAAGGCCACTTTTCTTCCGGCCACTCTAATTCCTGAGCGATTTTCTCAAAAGAATCGAAAAAAACACCCACTTCCTCTTGGTTAAACTTAGGCATCACTCTCAAACAACTACCAATGTCAAAGCGAACTTCATGTGTGCGCTGCAACTGAGAATTTAAGTGCTTTAACTTATCCTGCTCTAAGGCAATTCGCGCTAGTTCCAGTTGAAGTTCTTGCTCCCTGGCTTTGGCCTGTCGTTCACTTTCTCGCTCTTGAGCTTCTCTCTCTTGCTCTTTTCCTTTGACCTGTCGCTCCCTTTCCCGCTCTTGAACCTCTCTCTCTTGCTCTCTTATTGGGTCCGGCAAACGCAGTATCTCTACAAGGACCTCCACAATATCCAACTTTTTTGCCTGTGGATTCACTTCAATTTCAAAATTTTCAGCCACAGAAAGCAATTGGTCTTTCAATAGCCTTCTCAAGTCCCTACGCTCAAAGTCCCTTTGACAAAACTCTTCCACATCAAAAGTTGCCATGTTGTGTGATTAGTAGGACAAAAGTACTGCACAAAACAAATGCAACTCAACTCTAGAACTCAAGACAGTACAACTAACCAATGACAAAACGCCCCAATACAGCATAAAGCCAATACTGAATTCCCTACCTGTTTCCAAACATTTACCAGGGACACAAACACAACCAAATTACCAGGTAATGGCCACCTAACCTAGTTCAAAGTTAGCTTGACTATCAAGTCAGCTAACACCCAAGGACTGCTAATATTCTAAATTCCCAGTAGGTTCAATTTCACACACACATGAATACATTAGACCTACATACCCTAATAGCATTGCCATACAGCTTGTTAACAAGTGCCAACATGCTAAGCATGGCGATCCCGGACGAGCCCCCAAAACTGTTACGAAAAGCCTTCTGGCTAATCTAACAAAAGGTGTTTTTGTAGTGAGATATGGAATATAATGGAAAAGGAAGAATGCTGGCTGAAGGGATGGTGTTTGCTGCAGAGCTCACCTGTCTGGGGTAGGCCAGCCCAAGCCTTGGCTTCAGCTGGAGCGACCAGCTCTTGCGTCTCCTCTGGTTTCTTCCAGTCGGTTTAGTATAGTTGAATCATTTAAAAGGTGTCGTAAATAGAAAACAAAACAATCCGGGAAGGGCTGAAGGGCATAGCAGTCACTCAACAACTGGTAGGCCTTTGTCTACCTCCAAGTGAGCACCATGTGCTCACTCACCATGGCCTTACCAAGAGGAAGAGGCGGAGCCCCAGTTCAAACCTCCCTCTTAAACTCAGTCCAATCACATGATCACACAATGAGACTCTGCTACCATCCTCAGCCAGCATTGAAGGAAGAGAGAGAAAGATGTGTGCCTAACACTAATCCTACTGACCCTAACACACACACACACACACACACACAATGAAACACACGTGCTCTCCAATGGAGTCAGTCTCTAGCTTTTCTGATGGATTTGTCATTGCCATGCTAAATGTTCCAGCACCATAACAACCTCCCATCCACCACCATTATTAAACCACAGGGTCACAGAGTTCTGTAAGTCCTGACCTTTATGTTGTCTTTGAACACACACACACACACACACACACACACACACACACACACACGCAAAAATGACGAACTAAGTTTACCAAGAAAATGTTCATCTTAAAATGTCAGATACAGCAAGTAATACTTTGAAATACCTACTTGTGTTTAAATGAACGAGTTTAGAGGTTTATCTTTTTGCTGCAACAATTGTAAGACAAGTGGAAGGTTATCTTCAAGTTAAGGAAATATATTATTTTGTTCTCAAGAATCCTATTTAATCTTAAATTAAGAAGAAAAGAAGAAAATTAAGAAAACACTCAGGAACTATTTAGATTAATATAACCATGTTTCTTAAAACTACAGTTATGAAAACAATAGTAAGTAAGAAGTTGTTTTTTTCTGAGAAGGTTTTGTGAATCCAGCCCCTGGTGTTCCTCCATCACGTTGATCTGAGGCATGTGCATGAGTGATATGTGTGTCTAGTACACATAACTTATTCAATCGATGAACCTGTTGACATGACATGACATAACATAACATAACAGGGGGGAGGGCACTGCAGTCCAAAGCAGTTATCATAATCATAGGGCATGCAGGAGCTTACCGCCTTTAACCCCTGATCTCCACGATGGCACATTGCTCAGACGCTTCACAAACCACCGACTCAAGGTCAACTCAGGGACTTTTTGACTTCCAGTGAGACTGTAGTATGAAATTTAGGAGATTTTGGGTGAACCAATCCTCTACTACTGCAGGTCATTATCAACAGGACCAGTTTGTCCTGTCCACATAAAGCTGTCACTCATCATGATTATCAAAGAGGTCTGTTGTCCTGCCCAGCATGTTACAGGTGAGTACAGGCGTTATTTTGGTAGGGAGTATCTAGAGGCACACGGAGACAGGACCATATCGCCTCCTCTTCACTGGTTGCCTGTCAGAATTGATTGTAAGATATTATTGGTTTTGTCTAAGGCTTAACATGGCCTGGCCCCGAGGTATCTCTCTGAACTTTTAATTTCAGCTCTGGCAGAGTCAGTATCATCTTCTTAAAACTTTATTTTACAAAGTTACGTAACTTTGTTTTGAAAAGTATTATATAAAGATTATTATTATTATTATCATAGTGTGTCTGCATGTGTACACACCAGTTTGTACTGGTGGCTATACAGTTACAAAACACCCTCAGCATACTGAGGAGTTCTGTTCAAGGTCTGGGGTTTTGGCGTCCCTTCATATCCCAACCTCCTGCCTCCAACTGTATATGTGTGTGTGTGGTTGCATGTGTGTCTGTGTGCCTGTGTGCAGGTTTTTTCAGGATAACCTGTTCAAACCGGCTGAGGAGTGGCTACAAGCAGTTTTTACGGTGGGCTTGGAGGCAGTTCCACCACAGCAAGCTCGCTTTCTCCCTCGGGATTTTACTTTTAAAAGTCACTGAACAAAAAGCAAACACACAAGTCTCAAACACAAACATGCCATTATACAAATATTTTCACGCACAAATTTGATAGAAACCCACACAGACATTTCAAGCTGATGCACTTGCAAATGTGCATACATGCAAGTCAAAACACACACAAGATAATTCAATTGTACTTTTGCAATTGATACAGTATCTTACTATACAGTATCATATCACACAACACAGCACAACACAACAAATCAAATCAAATCACATTTATTTGTATAGCCCTTAATCACCGTTACAGTCTCTAAGGGCTTCACAGCGCCCAACATGTGAAAATAATAAATGATTAGTACACGACATCCCCCAGCCTTGGACCCTCACAGAGGACAAGGAAAAACTCCCTGACCTTCTAAAACCAAAGACAATAAGTGTATTTTACATGGAAACATCGTCAGCCAACCACAACCTCCCGTCCAGCTTCAGATCAAACTGTTGTTGCCATATAGAGGGCGTGTAACCCCGCTGTGTTCCAGCTGGATGCCGTCCCAGGTTTTACGACCAGCATCCCTATGAAACACATGCAGGCAGCACATGCCTTAGCAGCCTCTCTTGCATAACCGAGTCTCTCAGATGTCCATCCACACCTGTCTTCGGATGTTCACTCCAGAATTAACCAGCGCTGGCCTGATGCCAATCAATCAAGAAGAGGGGCTGCCAGCAGGAGATTAGATGAAAGGCTCCAGGGGTACAGAGGGATGAGATGAGGGGATTAAGGAGTAATTGCTAACCTTCAATTATTCCATCCTCTGCATGGCTTGGCTTGTTTTTTGGAAAAGCTACTGGTGTCAGTGGAACTTCATCAGGTGTCAGATGAGTTTAAATTTGGCACTGACAGCATCATAAATGGGGTGTGGACTGGGACGGCAGCATGATGGGTGTGTGTTTCATTTACACACAAACAGGTGCAGAGGCAAGCAAGAAATCTGTTTGATGTAAGCCAAGTAATAAGGTGTCTTTGTATAGTTAATACAGTCCTGCACACAAGCCAACATGCAAATAAGTATATGCAGACCTCCACACACACACACACACACACACACACACACACACACACACACACATTCCTGGCAGACTCTGAAGCATTGTTTTCCCCCAGTCAGCACTTAGGAGCCCAGCGATGTCAGCCCATCTGACTATGAGGAAATCAGTGGTTCAGCCTGAAGGGAGTTCAGAACACCCGAGCATGTCCGGGTTCACAGCAGGTAACCTACACCGTAGAGACATGGGCTTGTTATTGAAAAGTCACTGGTTTGAATCCCTGGAACTGCTGAAAATATCTGGGATGAAAGATGTTCTCCCTTCCCTCAGCAACTGATGCTCTTGAGCAAGGCACTTAACCCATAACTATTGCCCCCTCCTAACCATTGGGGCTGCTCACTGGCCAGTAGAAGACTGTGGTTGTACTGGTTAACTCCTAGAATAAACCACTCTGAATGCATGTATTTGTATGAAGCAGGCCAGTCTGCTACACCTTTTCATGCATGTTGTTTGGCTGTTTAGGTTTCTCCGATAATCCAGTGCCACATGAAGCAACCAGGCAATTACTCACTTTATTACCTACCAGAATAATAACTTACGTAAGACTCAAGCGTATGAGCCAATGACAGCTGCTCCCAACAGAAGTAAACCCTTGCAGCCCAGTATCAATTGGTATATATCACCTAATGATGCAGAGACACACCCTTTTGAAGCATAGATGCATTGTGTAAATCTGGAGAGGTCCAACTTGCATCAGATCAATTCTACAGTTCACAGATCAGTTTACTACAGAAAAGCAGGCTACTTGGCGGACTGTATGTGAAGGGCTGACAGACATGTACCGGTGAGAGGTGATCTGTTCCAGCCAAGCCACGGGTCAGCTCTCTCCTATTGGAGCTCACTTAGAGCACTGCACCACTGTGGGGAGAGACGGGCAAGTAGGAGATGTGTGAAATTGAAGGAGAAAGAGAGAAAATCTGGTCAAAAGTTACAGTAAGGCAGAACCGAAGAGAGAAAACTGGAGGATGTTGATGTGGATAAACTGCCTGGAGCTGTGACATTCTCCAAACTCCCCCTGCACTGTTTGTTCATGCAAACACAAAAAAGCTCTCAAACTTCTCTCGGGCTCGAGACCCGTGGAAGAGGCTTGTATGTGACCAGTGTTTGTGAAGCAAAACACTTTCAGAAGTAAAAGCCCGACTGGATTTTGAAATTCTCTCATGACAGAAATAACTCAGAGCCCACAATGATGAGACTGTTCAGCGTCTTAACGGATTTCTGAAGAGTCTGTAATTCCCAAACCACTGTCTATACCCGGCTTGGGCTTCCACATCACTGGTATCCTGACAATTGGTTAGCGTTCCCCACCAATGTGGGCAGGGAGTCAGTCAGCTACAGCTTGAGCTCCTCTCTCCTATATCGCTGTGCTTAAAAAAAAAGGAAATCTGTCCATTTAAACCATACATTTGCCCAACACACATTTGCCTTCTATGGCTTTTGATTACAAAAGGAATTGAAGCAAGAGAGACATGTTGTGATCTCCAGCTGGAAGATATTTACTGAGAAATTCACTGACAAAATGCTGGCGTCAGTTGTAGCTCAGTGTTCCTGCTGATCCCATACAGCAGCCTCAGTCCATTAAAACCACGCAGGGAGTCCAAACAACATCTTCAGGCTTCTTAAGCAGAGAGAAAATACTGAGAAAATACAGAGAGAAAATACTGAGAAAAAACATCTCACTTTTCTTAAAACTATTAAAATAATCTGCCAGTGGGGTGAGACAGTTCCTTTTCCCGGTGCATCTCCACTTGTTTGAGGAAGTTAGGGTATTTTAAAATAAGTATTTCAAGATATGTCACTTGAGTTGCATTGGAAACAAATGAAATTCTCCTGTAAGAAGAGTAAGGTTTGAAGACTTGATATAAGACTAAATGAGTTGTTAAGATGCTGCCTTTCCCTTTATAGTGCTGCTTTCAGTTTAGGAATACTATACTATACTGTTTTCCAGCGATACTATTTGAAATGGGCCTTGATAGTTGCTTCACATCAACTTTGGCAGGCAAGCAGACGCTACCTTGGGTAACGGTGCCAAATTGTGGTCAGAGTCACTTCCTCGTCCTTTTTCCCATTTGGGTTTTGCAACAGGTTCTGCAAGTGCGCTCCCCCCCCCATCAGGAAACTGCCACAGTCATGAAATGTCTGAGGTAGGTGAAGATTTGAAAACGTTCAGCATTACCTCTGGTAAGGCGAGGGTGAACAAAAGGATATTTAGAATGGAATGGTTGTGAGAAATACCCTGCACACTGTTAGAACAACTATTGTGGTGCATAGCCAGGAAACAGGAAAATAGTCTACACTCTGAAGAACCATGTTTAGTCTTACGTCATGATTTCTCTTTCAGTTATTTCCATCAGTGCAAAATATAAAACTTCCACAGGGATGGCCAACAATAGAAACACTGCAAAAAATACCCAAAACTAAAATATAAAGAAACTTTATTCAGTACAGAGTCTTAAAATCGTATTTCTTAAAACAGGAGAAATGCAAAACTAATGGTGTTTATTTTCTTGACATACTAATCTGCCTTATGTCAAGATATTGACAGTTAATTGCAGATTTTTTTTCTGGTGTTTGCATGTTCTCACCATGTTTCCTCTGGGTGCTCCAGCTTCCTCCCACATTCCAAAGACAAGATAGTTCGGTGGCTTGGAGACTCTGAATTGCACCGCAAGTATGAATGGGCGTGGCGGTTAGCCCTGTGCGCAACTGGCGACCTGTCCATGGTGTTTCCTCTGCCTTCCGCCTATTGTATGTGTAGCCTTGGTAAAGATTGTTCTGCCATAAGATTATTGCCTGACAACGCCACAAGTCACAAGTTCTTAAATGATGAGCAGAGACCAGGTTTCCAAGTACATTGAAATTTATGCTTTATGAAGACGATAGCTGAAAAACAACAGTTTTCATCTGGGCTCAAAACAGCATAGTCAAAAATCCCTTAAAAAAAGGCTAGTTTAACTGCTTGTGGTGGTATTCACCAGGGAGGGGAAGGCCAGCCGCTGAAATGAGGAAACCAAGGGGAGCTTCTCCCAGGGACGAGCTACTCTGTCACACCGTGAACCACATACCAAACACAGCAAACACAAGGAAGAATGTGCATGTGCCAAAACAACTACACACAAACATGTAAAAGGAGGGCTCAGGCCTACACCAGGAAAAGCAAATGCATTCAAATTGAGAATGAGAGAAGGGAAATAAGTGGGCCACATGGTCACAATGTAGAACCTCCATAGTTATAAAGACTACCTCAGACAGCCAAAAACCTCTCCTACCTTGCCCAAACTACGTGTCATGGATTATACAAGGAAGGCTCTGAAGGCTGTCACTCCAGGACCAGGACCTATCACCTTCACAACGACCAGCCTACATCACAAAGTGTAGGAATACAACCTATAGGCGTTACTGTGCCACAATACACAACCGGGGGTCAGGAACCAGAGAAGCCATGGCTCAGCAACCCAAAGTGTTCAGGTTCTATAGGGGAGAAGCAGGTCTTGACCTAGATTCAACTGAGGCTCTTAAGGTGGACCAATCCTTTTAAGGTGGACCAGTTCACCCTGCTACATATGCTTGGATTGGCTCCGGTCCATGTGACCAAGAAATCCAATAAGCAGTTAAAACAAAATTCATAAATGGGAATAAATTACTTGTTCAAATGGACATTTTTACAGTTCATAAAATAAAACGCAGACAAAATCATGAGTCTTAGCTCTGCTGTCTGAAACACTCTTGGGTTTCTCTGTTGTGAAGTGAGGGAATTTGCCCCGGGCAAACAAACACAACATACCATTCTGTCAAGTTGTCAAAACGAACCTTCCATTAGTTCATCACCAAAACCTCTTTCTACAGCTGAGTACACTTTCTCCTGTTTGTGCTAATAGGTTGTCATCAGCTAGCGACTATAATAAAGCAAAAAAAGGATAAACTCCATGGGAAAAAAACGCTTTTCAGCCCATAAATAGAGAAACAAGCTTTGAGAGCAGAGATAAGCAGCTTTTCAGTAAATCCTAATGAAGGGGAGTCGTAGAGAGATAGAAAAAAATAAAAATGGAGAGAGAAAAAGAGTGAGATTAGGAGGCAGAACACGGTGCCCTGCTGTACATCACTGGCCTGGCAGGCTAAAGGTGTTGAGATGTACATAGCCCTACTGTAAACCTTGTAACTCCAACTTTAGTGATTTTCATGTTTTTATTTAAACTGTTGATGTGGCATTTTATAGGTAGAGCAAGTTTCATGACCCTAGGACCCATGATTCAAAACAAATGACAACATTTAAACACTGGATGATAAAGCATTTTTAATTCTTCAAAAGTTGATTTTTTGAAGATTCAAGATTTCAGAGCACCAAGAGACGGATGGCGCTGGGTACGCTGGCACAGTGGGGTACACTGTGTTCCCTTCAGACAGCGTGGCAGAGGCCAGTCACAACAGTGGCTCCCCAGGCACAGACTAACCCAGAGTTACCCTTCACCCAGCACGTGCACCAGCCTGGCACGTGCACTCGCCTGGCACGTGCACTCTGCTGTCTCTTCAGCTTGTCTATACTGATGCTGGGACCTGACCTGGTGTTCGTGCACAGCCTGTGCACCTTCATAAAGACCATGTTATGTATGTTATTGAGTTGAACCGCGTGTCTGAGGGCAGCTGATGTTTACATTATTCACATGTGCCATTTACTGATCGACTTGCAGTATCCTGTTGTTCATGTGTATCATTATGTACTGTCAATACGTCTCTGCACCAATGACACAAACACAACGTCATACATTTATATGATGCAGATAAACTCATTCAGGATTTCTTGGAACTATACATACTTTTCACACTGTGCTCATAACTGAACAATGATCTCACATGACAAAGACTTTTGTTTAATGGCTTTTATTGTGCACATAGAGCAGCAACATAAGAAACAAGATCTCCTTCACCGGTGGGAAGGAACATCGGTCCCCGTCACGGCACCTCATGAGGTTATCCTACCATATACTGGAAATACACTTTGGGTGGAACAAGAAGGTATACATTCCAGAGATGAATGCTACTTCATAGTTTTCTCACAGTACAAAGCTCAAACGTCACCACAAGCCAGCGTTCCCTGCCTGTCGTACTTAAAATACTCTTAGAAGACCAACAAAGTCTCCCACTGACGTACAGCACAAAGCTTTATCATGCACACACAAGTTGGTCATATTCATCTTAAAGATAGTTCAGTGATTAGGTGAGTAAAGACGACGGTGAAGAAGCTTTCAACGTAACCTTCGTGGGACTGTTTACATCTTTCTCCTTCACACCTGCTGATTCCTGCACCTCTGAATTCCATCCATTCCTGAATAATGACTTTCTCCTTCACACCTGCTGATTCCTGCACCTCTGAATTCCATCCATTCCTGAATAATGACTTTTGCACGAGTCAACTCAGGACTTAACGAACATCTACAATGAACATCTCATCCTTAAAACGTCTGGATTCGACTCCTTTTAATGGTTAGATGAAAACGTGAAGATGGTGGAGCCTCCCCAACCACGTTTGCCAGTGATCCTCCCACCACCAACCTGATCCCCAACCCTTTTGTCTCTGTGGCTCAGAACTGGGACGATTTCCGTGACGCATCACCGGCTAAGCCAATGGGCGCGCCTCGTTTAGGGTCGTGTCCTAGGCTAGCATCACTGAGACGCCAAAGTGGTGTTTTTGCCCAGTGATGTGTGAGGCGGCGCGGGGAGGAGGGGATGGGGGAGGAGCTTGGGCTGCGGGCGCAGGGGGGCACGTGGCGCCCAACGAGGTCTCGGCCTGTCACAGAGCATCACATCTGCCAGTGAGCAAGCATGCACGCTTTCCTAGCCCCCCTGCTCCTAACAGAAAGGGACAACGTGCAGAAAAGCATGCTACAATCTGCCAGCCTGTCTGCTTAGCAGGGGAAGACTGGAATTACCCTCACAACAAAGACCGAGATGTCAAGTTTTGACAGGTTATTGATGTTCCTTATGTCACCGACACAAGAGAAACTAAATTTAGAAAGTAAAATATTCCATTACTCTTCTGTGAGGTGCTTAGAAAAAAAAAAGAATTCCCCTCCAGATGTTTGAACACTTAATCCCTTGGACAGCGTTCTGAATGAACTGAAAACTGCTTCTCATCAAACCGGTTGCGATCAAGTCAACATTCCCTTTGCCACACACACACACACACACACACACACACACACACACACACACACACCTTCTCTATAAACCGTCCTCACACAGCCCAAGCTACAGCGGATGACAGTCTGCATAGGAAACTGGGAACAGAAAAGAGAGGGGCTTCAAGACGGCCCAGGTCCGACTGGAACTTAGGATACTCAACGGGTTTTCCAGGACCAGCACGGTTCTCCTCACAGCTGGATTTGAATTCATTCAACACAAGCCTAGTGCAATCAGGCAGCGCCATTTTGCCTCAACTGCTGTTTCTGTATGAGCTATCCGTCCTGACAGATGAACAAAAGCGTTTCTAACCCCATTCGATTTTTGCCAAGTCACTTCAAATGTGGGCATGTGTGGGCTGAGGGCACACGGCAGATGTAAATCAATGCCCCAGCTACAGAGACAATGCAGCAACCTGACCACTTCCTGTTGTGTGCAGACGACACACGCCTGTGGACGCCACAGATACAGGAAATAGCTCTGCGGCGCCAGCTCACAGTGCTAATCAAACTGGACTGATTGTGAAAGCGTCACTTTGCAGAGTAATTGAGGGTTTGCACATCTGGATGCATCAGTATGTACTAACACGTTAGTTGTTTACATTTGCTTCACAAGACGCCTGACAAGCAATCTCATTCAAAATATTCACAGCTTTATTAAATCATTACAAAAACACAGTAATAGATTCATTTAAAAACAGTTTCATGAATTTTGTTTAGAAAAAAAAAAAAAAAAAAAAAATGCATGCAATGGTCAATCAAGTTAAATCTTTGCATTAGCGTGTTGTAGAGACGGCAGACAGCGTTCCTAACCGGCCTCATCAAGGAAGCCACAGATCCTAACAAGACTTGGTGGCTTAATGTAAAACAGTGAAAGCACAGAAAGAGAAAAACAAACGGTAGTGATTAGTATCAAGTCCCTTCACAAATCTTTATCAGTTCCCTAAAAACATAAAATACCATGTTGCTCGAGTATTGTGCAAATATATTAAACCACATCTGACACTTGACAGGTATGACTATTGACCTAGTCTGAGTACAGCTCCACTTCTGTTCACAGGGCTCTGCAGGGTGTCCCCACTGAAAAAGATTAAAGATTGCAAACTTGAGGCATCATTCGCCTCGCTCTCCTATGCAACCACGTTCTGGGCACTTCACTTCGTTGCTAGGTACGTCTGAACTGCAGAGAGCCTCCCTATTAAAAAGGAATTACTCAGATTATTTACCACCCCCCCATTGGGACATTCTTCCAGCATTGGCAAAGTTCACATTTACTTTAGAAGTTTGAGCTTTTTACCCTTTTACAGCTCAGGATAATATTGACGGCATCTCGCAGGCACGTACCTTGGCAACGACTAAAGTTCAGCCCCAGCGTGAACACAGGAAGCTGGTCATGATCACCTAACCCCCAAGTCCATAAAACCAGCCTTATCACAAAGCCAAGACCGAGTGGGCCCGTCCCCACAAACCCTCCCCACGGTCCCAACAACAGAAAGTATAACTAGATAACTATAGCAGCAGCAGCCCTGAACCCTTTGCACAGTGAGTGGCGGAGCAAAGGAAATTCAGTGTCTGAGTGTGACTGTGATTGTGATTGTGGTGGCGCTGGTCTGGATGACAGGCCATGTCTTCTTCCTCCTTCACTTCTCATTGGCGCATCCATTTTTCCTTCAGCGTTCAAAGTTGACCGGAGAGGGCAGAGGTCTCGTCACGGTCCGTGCTGGGCCTGAACGTTCTCGGTCATCTGTTTGGCACTGTAGTAGGACAAGCTCAGGCCCATGATGGCCAGCATCATGGCTATCTGGTTGACCGCGCGGTCTTGTGGCTGGGTCTGCACCTCGCCAGCCACTTGTCTCTATGGAGAGAAGACCACACAACAGGACAGGGTTAGGTCATCCAACAGTGGGGCAATGACGCTGCAGCTTCAGACAAAACATGAACCATTTACATGGAGTAGTTCGTGCCAGGAGGCTTCTTCCTTTAAAAAAAAAAAAAAGGAAAAAAAAAGTTGTTTCAAAACCAAACTTCTGCAAATTAACCTTACCCTCTGCCGTAAGGCCTTGTGGGTACAACATTCATGAAACATTTAAAGAGGGAGAGATTTTAGCAAAAAAAGGGGAGCACGATGTTCCAGGCACAAATAGAGTCAAGAGCCAAACTCCTCAAACGCCTGCCGACATACAGCAGATAGCCTATGTGGTCTCGAAATGCTTCAGCCCCCCTCCTTGTCCTCCATGATCCCTGTGGGTCCCGGAGCAGCGAGACAGGAATGTCGCCATTTTATGCTCAGGCATTTGGAGACAACCTGCCCTTGTAAACACCGTAGGAAACCAAGAGCCATTGAAACCTCGGTTAATTCCCACTGTAGATTTTGCCCGTACAGATACGAAAGTAAAAATCAATTGAAAATTAACCATTTATTATACAAACTACACAGACAACGGCATTCGTGTCACTTCCTCTGCAGACTGTCAACATCAAAGCAAACTGTATTGTCACGCCGACGTGTCAAATATAGCGCAACACGCAGCCACTTTTCTACGGTCTGTTGAGCTTTTGAGTCGGGGGGAAGCTGCACAAGGGGACAGCCTTTGTTTTCAAATCGGTAACAATAACCGAACAAAAACGTACAGCACAATAGGCGTGACATATGGCGAGGCACTCATGATACAGAGAGGATTATGACAGCGGCAAAAGGGAACAAATGAAATTCAGAGGAAATGATTTCACTATGATTAGTGTCAGCGCCAATTATATCACTGGTTTGGTGGGGGAAGCCGATTGTGGGTCAGAGAACAGCAGGGCGTCTGATGAGAACTAGTGTAGCTGTCCATATAAAGACAATACTGACACAGGTTGGCAGCAATAACAACTTTTGTCTTGTTTGCGGGTACAGTGAGAATTTAAGGGATCATTCTCATGGTTCCCTGTGATAAACCAACAGCTCTAATCCCACAGATTAGAGAACAGATTGCAACAAACTATGAAATTCGACGGACTCCGTACTACGAAATTGAAAGGGGAAAAAAAAAAATAAAATAAAAAGTCACCATAACCAGCATGACATCACTTGAAATCATGCAGCTGATTTGTGGTAGTTTTCACATATCGGTGACGTGAAGCCTTTTTGTTTTTGGCTGGAGGAAACATCTGAAACAGTCCGGTCAGTCCGGTCCTCCATCCCATGAGGCCCGAAGTGCTATTCTTACATTCCAAGTCATATGAATCATCGACTCAGAGGCAGAGCATTAACGCTGGCATTCCCATAACAGGCGCTACATTCAAAATTGGTCATGCCCATATTGTGATTGAAGCATTTAGCCAGTGAAGGGTAGCGCATGCTGTCAAGCAAATAGGATTTCCATCTACTTCTACAAATGGCTCAGTGGGTTGGACAGAATCGAGAACATGTGCCGACATAAAGCATCATCAGAAACAATTACATTAAATATTTATGTCTCATGCATCAACTCTGAAGCCACTGAAAAGGAAATTAAGATCAGCTGAGTGTTCATTCGCTGTCAAGTTCAGAGTTCCTGTTGAACGGTAAACTATAGCAGAGCTGTACATACCTGCAGGAGACGGAAGTATCCAGGTGTCAGTCTGCCCAGTCTGATGATCATGGTGATTGGTGTGGGATGGTGGTGTGGGTTGAAGCAGACAGAACTGCTGATGCAGCTCTCAAGACCTGCAGAGAGGGAGGAGGGGGATGAAGTCAGAATTTCACTAGCAATCAAATTTAAACAAATAAATAAGTACAGTCAGAAATTAGTGGGACTTGTGTCCAAAAAGCCTGGTAACCTAACAGGAGAGACAAAGCCAAGCGCTCAATCAGGGTTGATAACAGAAGCACCAGACAACCAACTTGCCTATCAAGCTATTCTTCACAGACTGTCAAGAAGAGGAAGAGAGCACTGCCGTTTGCGTGCAACTAAACTAGAACCATCTGATCCCTGCATGAGGAAGGGAACACATCTAGCCTGAAGCTACGGCACCAATAACACCCAACGTGATCGCCTCGCTCACACACCCGACCAAATAAGTCCATATCACAACTTTCACATCTGGACTTTGGCACAGTTTCTCTCACCGCCTGGAATGCCTCCTTTATTAAATCATCGTGTCTGAACTGGTTCTGGGTTAGAGCAACAGTGCCTCTATTCATACCGAGTCATGAACTAACACATTATCCTAGAAACAATGGGGTTTTTAAACTGTCGAACACCAAATGAGAAAAATTGGACACATGATCTACTAGAGGGTTGTTATCCATCCAATCATAAATTAAGAACACAATTTCCCAACAGACACAAGCCAAGATTTAACACCAAGCTGCAGCAAATCGCATCGTCTTTGTGCGTTCAAATAGTCTGAATGGTGCAAAAAGGCAAGATAACAGCTCGTCTCAAACACGCATCCAATCAAGACTTTGAGGAAGAGATTCCGCCATTTGCAAGACGCAAACTCCTAAGACCACCAAAGTGTGTCTGCTTCATTACCAGTTACTAGGGAAAGTGTACTGGGATTTGACCACTGAGAACATTGTGATCCAAATCCAGGGAGTTGAAGATAAAACATGTGACGGCTCAATCTGCCAACCTGGTTGAATTAGACCTTTTGTTCAGGTGAAAGAGGAAAAAATAAAGTATACAATAAAGTAATCCGAGTCGCTCCTGTGTAAAAAGTCAGTCTTGTATGTGAAAACACATCTCGGGGGGGTCCTCACCTGTAAGAGAGCCTGTAAATGCCACTTCAACTGGCCAGCAGGAACCTCCACTTCCTCAGCCAAGCCAAAAACCCTGACAGACGCCCAACAGAGGGATGAACTTGAACTGCTGAGAGCTTCTGCACGGCGCTCCGCCCTTTTATACAGCCCTGCTCTCGGCCAACCAGAGTCGCAGGCTTGCCCAACACACACACACACACACACACTCTCTCAAATCCACAGACGCTGTCAAACTGCATTACTCAGTGGATTGCTCTCAAACACGGCCCACCCCGCCTCCTTCCACAACATTAAAAATCCTTCGTGAGCTGTCGAAAATAATTTGCTCATCCAGCCAACACAAGGTAAAGAGAAATTAGTGAGAAAAAAAAAAAAAAAGACTGGTCAATAAGCTCAACTGCGCCTGCTGGAAGGAACGTGTTGGATTGCATATCTGCCCTGGCGGGTCGCTTTAATCTCAAGCAATGCCATAAATTAAATGTTGGACATCAGGATTGTCCATTCTGAACCTTGAAACCGACGCTACAGAAACTAACTACTAGTTTGTTTTGGGCTTCATGGGAGCGATGCTCGTTTTGTTGCATAAGCCTTTTCCATTTCACTGAACATAGCTGCAGTTTCTCTCCGTGGCTCCTCCAATGAGTGACATATCTAATGTTTACGTCATGTAATACAAGTCTCTATTGGCATGGGATGCATTGGGTCAGAATTAGGTTGGGAGGTGTTTTTTCCCCCCGTAGTGCATTAGACATACAGCATCACGACCCAGTGTGTGCGCTGTGAAAACACTTCTTAGTAAAGTGATTTATACATCAGCAGATACAAGGCACATTTTGACCAAACACATTTCCCCTTAAGTTACATTATTAAATTGCCAAAAACACAACCACCTATTATCCAGGGCGTCTTTGATTTCCTTGTCATGCAGAAGTCAAACAAACCATCTTAAAATAAGGTACGCTCATTGTTGGAAGCCTTTTAGAAACAGTCAATCAAAACTGAACAGCAGCTGACACGCAATTAAAGACAAGATCCATCAGTAACCTGATCTAATGGAGCTCCAGCCAGGGAGACGAGCAAAGCTCAATACAAGCAGATTGCAACTGAGCTTACAGATTTAACAGCATTTCGGCTTTAGTAGGGAGAAAAAGACATTTTTGGTGCCAATCGATCATTGTTGTGTTTTTACTCTGCAGAGATCACTGTGTAGTCAAACAGTGCCCATTTTTTCAGTACAGCGATTTACTGTTCAGCCTGCTCATGTTAACTACTCAGTTCTTCTATGTACTCCAAAACGAACCGCTGCTGCTGCTTCCAGTAACATTACAACGCATCACTTCCTATGGGGCAGAGGACTCAAAGACACAACATGAGGGTAGCCATTGTCCAAAGACACGGATACATAAAGAGAATCAGTTTCTTTGGTCAACTCAAATCAGTTTCTGGTGGCATGGCAGAGTGAAATTTCTTCAGGCAACAAATCCTTCATGGCAGCCGATCCTGTAGCCGTTGAGTCAGTCCATTCTTAGGAGTTGGGGCGGGCGACAGGTGAATCACCTGTCAACTATTCAGGTTTACCAGGGAAACAGGGTGTTTCCAATTTGTGTGCAACTTGAGGCCACAGTTGTGTACATGACATGAGCCATGCTAACTCATAGTATACTTGGAATCTATGCTCAGCTGTCTACCAGCCCCAACTTGAAACTGGAGCCCTTTCCCCCCCCGGAGGGAAATCAAGTGGTGGTGGGGGGAGAATGAAGAATACCAAGTCATAAGCTCTCGATTTCCCAGATACATTTTGTCCCTGAGAGCATACAATTCTCTCAAGACAGGAATACTGTCTTCCCGTTACGATTTGTAGAGAAATCCATATCCTGTGAAGCCAGAACTGAATGCCTGTGAAGACAAAAGGAGGCTGGTATAGATTCACCTCATCCCTCCCAGAGCCGATTTAAAAAAATATCCAATCAGCATTAAACTCATTGGGGCACTGGGCTTGTAAACATATATTGGGTACACAGTGTCCTTTAATGCTTGCAGCCAATGAAATCCATCGCCACTCCTTCCCCCGCCTTCTCATGCCACTCTCCTCTCCATTCAAGCGGAGTATACGGGGTCCCCGATTGTGGACAATGGTAGCGTGAAAGACCGAGGCATCAGGAGCTGCTGTGGCAGAACTACTGTCGGAGCGCAAATCCCCTTTCTGAGTCAGTCATTCATTGGATAGCAGCTCGGGATTACATCACCGCCGACCAGACTGAATGTTGAGTTGTGCAATCCTGCCCCAGTCTGGGCATCGTCAAGACCATGCCCCTCTTCACACATGCCTATAGCGTGTGTGGTTATGCAAGCAGGATGTATGTGCTGAGTTTCAATGTTAGATGAGACTGGCAACCATGGAACAGTCACACAAAAAGGGGGTGACCCAAAATACCATTCCAGTGAGTACATGAGACTGAAACAGGAGAGTGGGCCACGGTTAGAGTCCGTAGAGCATGAGACCCTTTGGTCTCAGGGTCCTGGGTTCAAACATAGCGTTGACTATCACCTCTAGTCAGATATGGCTGTTAACAGATAACATGGCTGACTCAGCAACAAAGAAGATTACATTTGGGCAATGAACAGAATTAAGCCATGTGAATTGGGCCATAAACATGTAAGTTGGCAACAAAAGAAAGTGATCCACACCTGTGTCTCCGATAACCAGGTGTCTTCAGTAGACAAAATGGTATGGGCACAAAAGCATGAAATTAAACATCATTGACCCTACACTCAGAAAAAAAGGGTACACAATTGTACCCTTTGTCACTGGGGCTGTACCCTTTCTATCAAGGTACAGCCCCAGTGACAAAGGGTACAATTGTGTACCCTTTTTTCTGAGAGTGTACTATGCAAGACAATGCCATTTGAGACCCTGTTACATTTCTTTAAAAAGGAGACAAACAAATAAAAGCTGTACTAGATCGTAGCTTACTATGAGCCTGTGCCATTAGAAGATACCCCACAGGCAATGGCTTTGCTCTCCCGTCAGCTCTGTGCAGGGTACAAAATGTACAGATGCCTACACCCCATGCATATAATGCAATTGAGGCCAGAAAAAGCCCTAATACACCATAGAAACACAGTTATATTATTAGTAAGTCATTAGAAGCAAAGAGAGGGGAAAAAAAAAAAAAAAAAAAAAAAAAAAAAAAAACACATTTATTTGACTGTTGACCCTTGCATTTGACACTAAAAGCTAAGAGTTCCCCTTTAAGAAAGAAAACGGTTATGAAGTTACTTTTATTTTTATTTTAAACAAACAAAAAACCCCAATCACTAGATTATTTCAGTCAAATTTAATCCTGGTACCAAATAAAAAGCCTCACTGGCAATTTGTAGTTAATGGACAACACCCCTGCTGCCATCTGCCTCCTGGGTAATTTCACTACATCAGCAATTTTTGCTAAAGAAATTAAATATAAAGACTACAGTTAAAGCCTGTAGTAGTTTCAGACAAATTTCAACACATTTTGGACCAGACAGACTTCCCTGCAGTCAGTTTTTTTTAAACCCTTGCAAATCCAAAATGATTGTTTCCATTTTCCAAAACCAGTTCCTTTGATGGTTTAAAGAAGCGACAGGTTGGGTTACTTGACTAAATGTATATACTCGACTGGGATTTAAAGAAAGAAAATGGCCACGAAGCCACTTGAGCGATCACCTCACCACAATCATGCCTGGCACAACGACTCACTTTCTTATTTGGTTGCAAACTTTTGCAGGTAAGTTTTGAACACTTCGGACTTTTTTTTTTCTGCCAAAGTTTGCAAAGCTGTAGATTTCTGCTTACCTGGGAACACGCGGGAGTGGGGATGTGAGCGAGCGGACGGACTCAAGCCGGCGTGTGTGGAAGCTCGTGGCGTGAACTCCACATATATGAAGGCGGGCCGGTCTACATACTATCGATACGCCGCGAGGGGGGTGGGGCACCGTGAACCATGGCTCCAACAAAGCAGGCTGTGCGAATGAGTACTACATAGACTCCCCCACCACCATGTGAGGAAATGAACTCGCCCGTTTTGCGTGCTTGTATGTTCGCATGTTGTCTCTTTTTTGTGGAGTTTACTTAAATGTCATGAGACGTCCGTGTCCAACAGGGCATGGACACCCCAACCCACACACCACAAAGTACATTTCACTCATTTATACGCTCTTAACTTTTCAGAATGAAGCAAAACTAGAATAAAGGCTTTCAAGCAGGACAAACATTTCTGAGTGAATGTTATCTACATGTTCAAATACTTCAAATACTATAGGTTTTTTTTTAGATCCACCAATTGGTTTCTTCATATTTGTTGGTTTTCTTGAGTTTAATATTGATTTAATGTGGGATTGTAGCCTTGGGTATCCGTTCCTACAGTCTTCGACTTACATTTTTTGGCCAACATGTGTGTTTCTTATGTCAACATCTGCCTATCCTACATTTCTACTTGCCGCCCTCACTTTGATTTTGCTTCCTCCCCCTCTCCTGAAATGCTTCTCTTGTTATCAGCTGTTCCCCTCCTGCTACCACATGTGGAGTTACACCTAAATGCCTAAAGTAGGAGTGTATGTCCAGCTTTTGTCTTGACGTTGCACACCTCTCCCAGTTTAGGAATGCATATGAACCATTTGAACCTGACCTTCTCTGCAGAAGATGATTGACGGCCACTTTGAAAGTGTTGTATGACAAGTAAAAAGGTTACTGAGATCATGGGGGAGGACTGGAGTCATGGGGGAGGACTGCCCTTGTCACATTTAGGTAGGTAGGTAGGGAAGGTAGGTACTTTATTAATCCCCAGGGAGAAATGTCTTTGTTACAGCAACCAGACATAGAATAACACTAAGAAATAAAGCTACAATGGGAATAATAAAGTAACAATAACGAATAAAAAATATATGAGGCTATACAAAAGTACAAAAAATATGCGAATGCACAGTGCAAAAGTAAAAACAACTTAATGTAAAAAAAAAAAAAATTAGTCCTGGAGAAAAAGTGAATTGTGCGAAAAAGTGAGAATGTGCAGTTGTAGGCCTGGGGGGGGAGGGGGGGTGATCGGTTAGTCCAGGGATGGCGGCGGACCATCTGATGGCGGTAGGACCCTACCACTGCTGCCTTCATCGACCTCAGAGCTACAAGAGTCTGTCCAGCCTGGAGCCTAAATATGAACCACGTAGCAGAACCCCCCCTCCCCCCCAAATGATATAACTACACTTCCATGACGGCTAATGATTTTCTACGGTTCAAAACAATACTGCATCATTTTGGACCGGGTTTCACAGCTGTTTCACTGCGGGAATGAATGAACGGAGGGGGACACCTACTGGATGGAAACGGTATCGCTCAACTTTCGCTCTCCGTGCTTGTCGACGTGATTTGATGCGGCACCGCCCTCTACTGGTGGAATGGTGTAGCACAAGGAGGCTTGGCTCATCTGCACCAGGGGATGCAGGGCCAAGAGTATGCAAGTTTACCCACCCATGACCTGGACCTGGAGAAAACTCACCCTTATTTTATCGTGTCGTGAACATGTAGCACCCATAGGCTCAAAGCACTGACACGTATAAAATGATGTAATCACATAAATGAAGCCATGAACATACAGGCCAGTCACAGTTTCATCCTAACAGCACAGCAAGCGGAGTGTTTGAACCTTTATTAGTCATATATCCATTAACACTACCCTGCTTCACATTCAGACAGTGACATAAATCCGCAATATGCCACAATGACCCAGTCAACACAGAAACACACTTCTTTCTCATGGAGATCGCTTCCTGCACCTCCAACAGGCAAGTGTCCGAGGGAGTAAAATCATCTATGTGAGCTATAGATAGTTCACCTTGAAATAGTGTCCAATACAGATTATTTTCTAGGGAATGAATCCCAACTGTGTCTATGAGAACTGGTGTCAGTGGGGCTCAAGGTGTCCCCCACGATTAAGAGCTTATGTAGTTGATTTCATCATGTGAAACTAAATCATATCATAGTCTTTCAAAAGTCCATAGTAATGTCTATTTCTTCTGGGGTCTATTTGGGGGGCCTTCTGCAAGAAAAACTTGATTCACTTCTGTGTCTCTCCGCAGTGGCTTAATCACAACCTGGTGAATATTGGCATTGGTGTTTCAAGTTTTCAAGTTTCAAAGGTGTGTTTGTCACATAGTTATAGTGATACAAAAGTGCAGTGAAATGCGTGGTGGTATACTTGATCACTATACTAAGAGTTGAAAAGGAAAAGGGGGCCTAAAAAAACAACTACAAGAAATAATAAATTTAACAATAAAATATATAGACAATAAGGCAATATATAAGCAGTAGAAAGTCAGGTGATGTCAAGTTGTTGTCAGGTGAAATCTTTTTTATTCCAATTTTAATTTTCATCTATTGAGTGATTACATTTTTTTTTATGAACTTTGAACTATGAGTCTCTTTCAAAACCCATTGAAGGGAACTGGGATGTTATCAATCTAAAATAAGGCTTGTTAATGTTTCCTTGTTCCTTAAAAGTTGACATGTTGGAGAAGAGGTTTTCATCCGACGGCAGCACTACACCAAGTTCTGAACACGCTAAACTTCCATCAAAACTTAACCACAAACACACAAATAGACATTTTGGAACATTTTATTCAACATTTAAAACATTTAAACCCATAGGAGCTTCCTTTTACTGTTACACAACATAATTTAATAAGAGAATGTTTCATCACATGACCAGGTTCACATCATACATGTTATTGGGATGTATTTAACTGTTGACCTAATACAAGTTCTCCTAACAGAACGTTTCTGTGGTACTGACTAGATCTCATGTCAACATACAGTGTTTCAAAGCATTTGGTAAGCCATTCATGTTAGTTATACATTAATATAAAGGAGATGAAGGCAGAACTCCTATTCTCCCTAGACGTTTTAGTAACATACTTTAGCTGCCTTATAATGTTTGGGTTTTAAAATTAATTTAAAATCCAAAATGTAGGGAAAATATCCGTATTATTCAGCAGTTAAAAAACAGGATTAGACTAGATAAAAATGTTACGTTTACAAGATATGGACGGAATTTATTTCAAAATGGCATAAAAATGGATATGAATGTGAGAAACCCCCTTAAAACTGCTTTCGTTACATCAAGTGCAAGCCCAAAACAAAACTATAAATGACATTTGTAATATAAAACTTGGTAAAAAATACTTATTTAAAACTGTACAATCACCAAGTACACAGAATGAGCAAGACGTCAACCGCTATTCATTTGTCTTCTCCGCTGGCCTCCACCTTTGGCGCCTGGGGGAATAAAACAGGAAAAACGGCGTTACTTGTAAGGTTCCTTGCGCTTCCCGAACACAACAAGCATTACACTTCCTGCTTTCAGTGTGATGATGTCATTATGTTCGGTATCAGCTTGTCATGAATACTACATAAATACTCACAGCAGTCACATTTATTTGGAGTGAAATATCCAAAATACAAGGCATCTGACAATCGTGTTTTTCCTCTGTTGTGATTTTTTAAATTTCAGTTATTTTGTTTCTAGGGGTGTAACGATACACGGTACAGGGTTCACCGGTCGACAGTCATGATATTTTTAACTAAGTGTAATGGAAACAAATTATGATGGTAGAAGATCACTTCGTTATTGCTTAGGCATAAAACGTGCAAAAACAATATTTTTAAGTTTAACCATTTCTAATAGTTTTTATAATGGTTGTGTGGCAGACGGGAGGGGGGGGGATCAGGCTGCAAGGCTTGTTCCCCCTGCATCCCACACCGGCTGCTGCCAATTGAGACTAATTGGATAACGGCAGCCTGGGAGTGATGTGTCTGCAGAGGGCGAGAGACATTATTAAGCAGTGGCCTGAGTTCATTAATAATTTGGAGTTCAAATAAACTGGCAAAATTCTGTTTCAAAAGTCTGTTTCTATTTGTTCTGTCTGTTTGTTACAGTGGCGGCCGGTGCCGGGGAAATCGTTTCTTTGTTTCTTATATATTCTTCAATGCAAAAAGCAAACAGTAGAATATCTTAAATAAAATAAATCATCCTTTTTTTTTTTAAAGCGGATGTTACTTCCGGGTCTTGCGTGAACGTCGGTGTCAACATCATATCATACATAACATAAGCTAAGATGGAGGATCACTGGATGTAAATTTAAACAAATAGTACTTTTTGGTGCTAATTGATAAAACCGTTTTTCACCTCAACCATACCTAGGATCACGTTTTTGGATCGCAAAATTTCGTTCCACGATATCGTTCCACCCCTATTTGTTTCGTTTTTTCTGTTTATTCCTTATGTTGATTTTTTAAAAACTTTCATTAAAATATGTGATTGAAGGTTTTTTTAATAAAGGTGGTCTGTTCACAAGACTGCATATGCATATGAACCGTCATACAAATTGTTGCATTAACCAATGATGTATGTTTTTTTCTGCAAGTGATTAAAAAAAGAGCAAAATTATATTTGCCCTTCTTTTCAAAAGGAAACAAACCTCAGCCTTGGCATCCCCATTCTCAGGAGGGTTGGCCTTCTTTCCTTTGCCTCCCTTCTACAAAATATGACATGACACATGATTACTAACATAGCCTTCAAGTTATTATGCATTTTGTCACATGCTTCAGAAAATGCTAAATTAAGTGTACCAAAGACATCTAAGTTGTTCTTGAAAGGCTTTTGCCCTGGAGCCAGGGCAAGCTTGGAGTTGATAACGGTCATGAATCGGTTTCACATGAGACAAAAATGCAAGCTGTGATAATCAACTAGTGATCAATCTGTTCCATACCTTTGGTATAGGTTTTCTGGTCTTAGTTGGCGGCTTTGCAAGTTGAGGTTTCTGTACGAGAACAAAGAAAGAGCTTATTAAAAACACATTTTCGTGTGTAGCCTGGTTAAGTGGCAATACTGAACATCTGCCATGTGAAGTCTAGACCAAGGCTCAAAGTCTGGACCAAACTGAAAATCAGTCCGGACCAGACTCCGCGTCAAATTAGACATAATGTAGGAATATATTTTATTGTGGCCGACACATTGTGTGATCAAACGTATAGATATTTATTTGTGTGCGTTAGCACGTGTGTGTGACACGCATTGCAGACCGCTACTCCCTGACTTTCACTTTCACTTTTTGTGTGCGCGCGCCGGTCGTCAGTTTCTGTGGATGTGTTAACTTTGGTCCAATCACACGAAGCGTAATGTCATTGCTATTACAATGAGTTGTCATGTCATATTGAATGTGTGTACTTTTACTTGTTGTGTTATGGACAAGTTATGGATGTTGATTTACGATTTGCGTTTTGGTGACATTGTTCTGGACCCCTGACCTTGTGTAAAATTTGTGAGTGGACCTTAAATTAAAAAAAGTTAGCGTACCCCTACTCTAGACAATAGCTTGGAGATATAGTACTCGGTAGTGTTTTATTTGATACTTCTGCCTTTCACAAACACGGAAATGTGAGAAATGAGATTTGTTTGTTTTCATAGCTGGCATTACTGCACTGATGAGTGTTTCCAAAATGTGTTCGGAAACATATGAACAATGTAGTGACCTTTGTTGTGTGTTAAGTTATTTCACAGACAACGTTATTGACAGAAAACATACTTATGCTTGAATAATAATAAAATTACAAAGCAAATTGCAAGAAACGTATTAAATCTATTTCTGTTTATCTTACCTGTGCCAACCGCTTGGATTTTCTGCATTCCTGTGGAAAAAGGAGACGTCAGTAAAAATCTGAAATATAATAAGACTGTTTATACATGAGTATTGTTTATTGATCTTGTATTATCCTTATAATTGCAGATGTAACTAATTAGCTTGATTTTTAACACATGATCCTAAATAAAGTTGATATTGACAAATAATTTATTGACTACAAACCGTGGCAGGGGCATCTGAAGTCTGTTACAAATACACAGAACGGGGGGAGACATCAAATTACAAATCATTCTTGAAAATGAGTGCAACAACAACACAGCAATGTTAAATTCCTACATCATCAAAATTACAAGCAAACAGAAATAAAGTAGTCAAGGTCTGACGACATTCATCAAGAGCAATCATCAATCATCAAGAGCAAAGGATGATGGTTAATTCACAGAGAGGAAGGAAAAACGCGCGTCGCCCTGCTCGTTGTTTATGGGCTCGCTACTTCACAATGAATTTTCCCCGCGCATATTCGAATTCAAATCTGAGCCGTCATGTTACCATGACACCGCCTTGGCGCCCGAACACCTTCTTTGTTTTGTATTTGTATCAGTGCGCGCGCGCCGGCGGCTGTTAAAAGGATAAGATTAGCCCGTTTCTAATCTTTGCCACCACAAGACATACGGAGCCGAACACAAACCTACAGAGGTTGCAAACTAATCCCCGTTGCAAGAAAGCCGAGATTTAATAAATGAACTGTTTTCAATAAATACGCTATTTTTACATATAGCGACTATTTAAAAAAATGTAAAGTAGGAACAAATCAGCGCAAACACCACACGTTTCCTTTAACTGCTGCAGAATCCAATAATCCTAATAAACAATAATAGCAGTTGTTGTTACAGCCCTGCGGAGCATTTCGCCCTGTTATGGCGTCTGCATAGTTGACTGAAAAACAACAGAAATGCTTTACGAAATAGCCTTGGAGGACTGTTAAATCTTGCATGTAAACACCTAACCTATTTTAAAGTCGCGTGCGTTAACAGTTAGGAGTTTTCTTACGCGAAATCGGGAACACCAAATAAAACAAACACATCTACCACTTCCCCTCCCCCATTTCCCTCCTCAACTTTACAGGCTGAAACTGAACTTGAACTTATTTGGACTCCTACGTGACAAAAGTACACACCCTAATCCTCAAGGCAGATTTAATTCACCATTTAAAATGTTAACAAATAATAAAAACGTACATCGAAAATACTGTTATTGCATTTAACCTCAAAAGATTTCCCCCTTCTCTTTGACAGCCCCAAAAAGGCGCTGTCAAAAAGAGAAACACCAGATAGCGCCAGAAATGTGTACAGTGTAATCTGAAATTTGGAAAGGTTGCGTTTGCGGAAACTGTTTTGCAGGAAATTCAATTCCAAATATGAATTAGAGGGATCTGTTATATAGATTATACACGATTTATACATTTGTCGACGCATGGGGAGGGGGTGCGTGAAAAGATGACCAAATAGGTCGACACTGCTTGACCGCCATGCCAGTAGGTAACGATGATGACGTTCTTCTGATGCAGAAATCATATCAAAATACAGCCTGGCGCTAACCTCAATCGTTAGAAAAACCAAACAAAAATAATAATCATTCTTACCTTTGTTTTGGGCATCTTTACGTCAGGAAATGAATACAGTATTAACAAAAATGTAACTGTAAATAAGGCTTTTCCTCAAGAGGCTACACAGCACCACTATACGTTTGCTACGTAAAATGGCGAATGTATAACACAACCGAATGTTTTAATAGTTGATACATTGAAATATAAGAACAAAACCAGTTTCAACCAGTTGTATTGCGAAGTCAGTCATTGGACGCAAATACGTCACGTGCTTGCAGGCCCCACCCATTTGTGTGTTTTTTCTTTAAGAGGCACTCTGAAAATACCAATTCATGTCACAAGGTGGCGTATTGTTGCAGGCGGTTTGTAAACATTTCTCCCTAGGGTTGTAATTTAAAGTAATTTAAAATAGGCGTTCGACTCGATTAGGCGTTTATTTATTATTTGTACTTCCAGTTGCATTACTAAATTACCTTTAACCAGGGAGTTAGTGGGGGTAAACCCTCCTAAATTGATTTTTCCCACTTTTTTTTTTTTTTTTTAACTTTACCCGCCTTTTTAGACTGACAAATCTGTGACGCAAATTCATAGCAAACATCATAGGAAGTAGTATCGAACTGGCGTAAAATATATGAAGACAGTCTTTGAAAGCACATATACAAATTAATCCCTTTCTGGATTTTGTTCACATTGGTGTTTGTTCGCCTTTTGGTGATCACTGACTACAGCTGTCAAACCTGTAGGGTTGAAACCTTTGTGGTTTTGGTTTGGATACGGACTAACGCCATTGTTTTCCTCCTGTTTTTTTTTTTTCTTCCCCCAAGATAACTTGGTGTCCCATGAGAGGGTATAAACTAGAGGTATGAAACTGAAACTTGTTGCAGAACGAGTTAACATGCACAATGATTTGGCGAGAACTGGCATAACTGTCAAATGAGAGGCATAAAAAAGGAAATAATTTCGACAACTGGCAAAAGTATAAAGAATTGAATCACATCTTTTAATGACATTGACAGCTAACAGCTAATCACAACTTTATTCTGCTTAAGAAAGCTGGTCAAAATATAGTTAGTCATCAACATCAGACTCAAATTACATTCTTTCAGCCACAACAAATATGCAACAGGGTGCTGCTTTATATCTCTTCAGCCAACTGCTTTGGAAAACGTATCCAAAGACAGACTGGCTCACAGACCCCATCTTCCAATCAATGGCATGCATTTGACACATAATTTCCACAACGTATTAATTATTAAGCTACATCTTGACCAGACATTTCCTTTTATTAGACTATCTACAAACATAAATATCCCCGTTGTACTACAGCCCCATAGGGGTAAAATTGCCCTCTCGTCTTTGTATAAATCAGTAATACAAAATGTAACAGTTTCCAGTTCCTGTTCACTCTTCCCTTTTCCACAGCAGCCCTTGTCAGGAGAGGAAAGGAGAGGGGTTATCCACACTTCAACATGGGGTCTACTCTCTGGAGCCCTAGGCCAGGACGGCTTGGCTGGATAAGTCAGTGATGATAGAGTCTCTCTTGTGCTTAAGTGCTTCTAGGAAGTCCTGAACTCGCTTCTCTCGGCGGGCAGTGTAGTGCAGCAGTGCATCCTGTCTTCTCTGGGAGTCAGCAGGCTTTCCATTCCCGTGATGCGGCAGGAGCTCCGCCACACAGGCACAGTCGGCCTCTAGCTGCTGTAGGGCCTGGACCTCTCGGTGGAGATCTCTGGCTTTCTAAAAACGCCACACAAATCAAACAGCGATCAGTCACATGTACAAGTCAGAATCAATTAAACTGGTGCAGAGGGATAGTGACGACGACGAGATTCACAGCACTTACAGACACATGGTACAAGGACAACAGACAAGCTTTATATATTATCAGTATGAGTCCAGATGTTGACCTTGTTCTTATAAATCAAATGCCCATATTTGTAACAACAAACAAATGGTGCCTCAATGACAGAAGTAAAGCCATACCTGCATGGATCTGTGATTGAACTGGTATTGGAGGATGGCTTCACACAGGTTCCAGAACGTGTACTCTGGCCACAGAACCGACTGGAACACTAAACATGAGTGGGAGGTCTGCAGGGTGGAAGATAAAGGAAAATCAATACCAGTCTTAAGAGGATTAGCTGTAAGATGTTTGAGAATTTGAGACTCTCAAAGCCCAGAACATATATAGTCTAGTCCATTTGGATAACGTTCACAGATTTGACTTGCATTTTGGCAAATAATACTAGAGAATTGTCTTCAACCACTGTCCTGTAATTGTAGCTTTGCTGCAGACATAAAAGCAACCAAGAAAAATCCCTTGTGGAAACAAACCAAAACAAACTGCCTTTCCCAAGAACAGTTAAGTGTGCCATGCCTGTGTAGACACAAGAAATAAAAAAGTATTTAATTCTATTGTTCTTCGTTTTATTTTTCCTGTTCATTTTCAGAGTTAGACTTGAGCCTGATATCCAGTGGTGGGATCCAAGTCTCAAGTGCATACTGTCGTCACTGTGGCATTTCCAGTACTTGTGCACTTTAAGCCCAGTGAGCTTCTGGGTTGCTTGAAACATTTAAAAAAAACAGCCCATTTCTGTGACCTCAAATGAAATGTGTGTTTCTGAGAAAATTATGACTGTAATTATCTCCATTAGTCACAATCCAAATCAAAGTGAGGTTCAGGCATGCAGCAGGACAAAAAAAAAAAAGCAGTGTGGTAATACAGCTGAGCCTGTTAGAGCTGGCAGGGAGGAGTTGTTGCTGCTACTTTGCCTTATAAAAACAATCAATCAGGTACACCTTATTTTGAAAAGTATTCAATTATTGGTGAAATCACTTCTTTATACGAATGATCATTTTATAAAGAACCAACATACAGAATCTCACTCTGCCCCCACTTCCTGACATGGAGCATCATCACAACGTGTGATAGGAAAAACAAAAAGACAGAACTGAACTGAATCACGCCCTCCGTGTGTTGGGAGGCAAAATCTGACTTAACATCAGAGAATACTTTGGGCTAAATTCTACATAAGCTAAAAGCCTTGTCTGTATTCTGAGTTAAAATAATGTTTTGTGATGAATAGTTTGAGCAAGGTAACTCTGATATATATACACACACACACACACACACTAGAGCAGTTGCTATGGTTACAGCTGCAGCGTCTTTCAGTTGTTATTCCTAGTTTGCATTGGAAATCAACCACTTAACCAAACGTGCAAATTCAAGTCTGCAAAGATCATTTGATAATTTTCAAATTATCAGTGAGGTCACTCTGAAGGGAGTAGCATATCTTCTTGTAGGAACGACACAAACAACACCCGATGTTTCCCCTCCTTATGTGATCAGGGACGCAAGAAAGAAGACAGAAAATGGCAAATGTTCCTTGGTTAGTCCATATGAAGTCAGTCCAATCCTCACCTGCCAAAGGAGGAAGTCGCTGAGGCGCACCTCTCCAGAGGTTCGGATGAGCAGGTCGGGGTTGGGAGAGTTGTAGCTGTACAGACACTCACTCAGCAGGGCCTCCGACACGTCACTGAGCACCACAGAAACACAAACAGTTAGAGTAGTTCGAGCAGCGCCTCCTGTCACTTTCATTTTCACGGTACGTCACATTATGTATACACGTCTGGGCTACTGAACAGCTGCTCACACAATGATCAGCCTGTCTGTCGCAGTTGTTTACCTTGACTTGATAAGGCCCTGCTCCACTCCCCAAGCCATTTCCCTGACTGCATTGGTGATTTCATGTCTTGACGTGTAGGCAAAGCAGACATTCAGGAAGCATCTGTTTGTAGAGCAATCACCAGTTTATCTTTCGTCATTTGGATTATACAGTATATGGTAGGTGTGTTGTAACATCTTGTTGGGTGGTGAAGGTGAGTCACTGATGACGAGGGTCAGAGGAGCACAAATGAATAAAAAGCATACTTGCTGTGAGTCCTCGTCGACACCACGGCTTTGGCGATGACCTGCTGGAGGTCCAGCGGCAGCATGGTCAAATCCCCCAGTACCCGGATGCACACGCCGTGCTTCTCCAGCTTGTCCCTGGGAGGAGGAGGAGGAGGAGGTGGTTAGTGGAGGAGGAGGAGAAGAAGAACAAGGAGAACAAGAAGACTACTGACAGTTTATACAAGGCAGCTGAAACTTGCCTATCCACATTACCCAACCAAACACACGCAAAGGTGCCAATTCAGCTTGTGGTGCAGCGCCTTGCTTGAGGGCAATTTGTCAGTGTGGGTGTGCACCGTAGTAACACCCCCCCCCCCCCATTTCCACCACCATTCAACTGGAATAAACCATCCTCTTGGTGCCAGCAGGCTTTCAGTGATTAGTCGGCCTCTCTTCCTCTTGGCTTCCTCTGGTTTCAGATGACATCTTACTCTATGGCCAGTGCGATGGTTAGTGTTGCATCGTTTTTGCAGGTCAGTATTGGTAATATGAAGCAGGTTACGCCTACGTCCACCTTAGCTGGCAACACTAAACACATGCTTGGGTAAATTGCTGCTCTTGGCTACTGAAACCCAATCTGCAGCTCTTACAACAATTGAAATGACATGGTGATCTGACCACTAAGGACATGCTCTGCTTCCTCTACTTCATATCATTGACATTGTCATATTTCATGGTAGGGCGGTTTGGAGTTTAGTTGTCTAGTCTGGTTCCTCTCCACTTTATTTTGAGGAAGCTGTGAATCATGAGGATGCTGAGAATGTGACTGGTCTCCACATGCCAGCAGTAAAGAAAAGAGCTTCTTTAAAATCTTTCAAGAACGCTCCACTCGGTACTCACCGTTCCTCCAACAGCCTGACAAATTTCTGCTTGGCCAGCTCCAGCAGCCCGTCCACTTCTTCTTTAGCCCGCTTGAAGTTCTCAATGCTGAAGGCGTACACCGTAACCTCTTGGATGTTCAGCTGTAGGCACCAGCGTAGTGTCTGGGGTGGGGTTCAAATGTATTAGCAACCCAGATCCTTTATAGCCTTGAGGGTATGTGCTCTAAAACAGTGGTTCTCATCTCAGGTCTCCAGGGTCCAGGATACTGCTGGTTTTCTATTTTGCAGTGAATTTTGTACCTGGCAGAACAGAGAACCAGCAGTACCCTGGACCCCGAGGACCCCTGCTCCAGAAGCCAGGGTTCAATCCCCTTACACCCTCACCTCTGCCAGCTTGTTAAAGCCCTGTGAATGCCCTTCCTGGCGCTCCACGTTTCTCTTGCGGGCAAAACGCCGGTTGCCGTCCATGATGAAGGCCACATGGTTAGGCATAGGACCTGCCTGTGAGGCACAATCCAGACCAGGGGGGGTCACAACAGAAATGGTGCATACTGGCTGCAAAATGGGAAGTAATCCTATTCTGCTACAACACCGTGTTAGCTGCTTGCTAGTCAACCTGTAATGCTCTACATAATAAAGGGGTCCATGATCTCAGGCTTACCTTCAGGACGTTAGCTGAGAGCTTCTCAAGGAGGTTTAATTCACCTTCCCTTATCCACGACATCTTCAAGCTTCAAGAGGTCTGAAAAGGTAAGAAATCTGATTGTAGGATGTTTTACAATTCTCAAACTCACGAACCAAATTACACTTAACAGATCAACCATCACCATTTGACTGGGATCATGCAGTCATGTGGATTTCTTTATTAGCCCTGTAGCAATGAACTCACTGCTATGGGGCTAGTAGAGCACGAGCCCAGTCACACATCGTCAACCAAACACCTGTACACAACGACGACTACGTCATTCATTCAAAATACTGACCTGCACAGTGACTAATCAACAATATCACTGTTATTTTATCGCATTTCACCAGACCTTCCAACTCACAGCTTTTACGATGACGTCCCCTTCCGCATTGGAGCGAGTGACGTTGCCGACCAGTGACGACTTCCTGTGTCCGTTTAGCAGACTGTTGTAGTATGCGGATGGACCTGCGCGTTGTGCATTAAAGATAAAAAAAAAGTATGTTAATTTGTTTGTGTGCATTCTGTGGGTTTTCTTTGACATAAAAACAACGTAACTGTGGTTCCACTACTATCAATACTATCATCAGTGATGTAGTGGTAAATAAAAAGCTGGGTCAACTGACCTCCAGTTGGTCGTCATAAGGCAAACCAACACATAAACACACTCAAACACACTCTTAAAATACCCGATTATCATATACCATAGCCTATATCAGTTTGATACCACTTAGTATTATGTATACTCTGAATTTCATATCATAGAGATTTGTGTCATGTTTACATGTCATGTATGTTAAAAAAAAAAGGTTGGATAAACCGTAAATTAATAATAAATAATAAATAATTCCGTAAATTAAAAAAAACTGAACTTTGGCGGGTTACCCTCCACTACATCTATGAACGAACAAGCGGGAATCTGCCACCTGCTCAATATTTGCAGATCTGCAGTGTAGTTCCACCACCTGCCTCTAGGGCGCGATAGCGAGCTCAACAGCAGTTCTTTTGCATCTTTTAATAGCAAAGAAGAAGCTTCGGATTTTGGGGTTGAGGGGCTGGCCTTTTTTGTTCCGCTGGAGAATCCTGCTTGAACGGTGAGCAGGAGCACAACACACCGACAAGAAATCACAACGCCGCGGACAATCGGCTAAATCAGTGCCCCGGGGGACCACTCCGCCCTGCGAAAGAAGACAGAACCGAAATAAGGCGCTACCGTCCTGCAGCTCTACCGCTAGTAGCTCCTGGGTGTTCAGGCAGGCAGCTGGCAGCAATCGCCCTTAGCCTCAACTCCTCTGCGGGTCTGGGGGGTTCTAGTAGGGGCAGGGGGGCGGGGGTACACCGAGAAGGGAGAAGACTACACGCCGAGAGGAGGGGGCTGGAAGTCTGAGACGCTTCCAGCCTGAAGGGGCCGGCGGTTTGGCCACAGGACCCCGGACTAACTAGCTTGTACCCGCGCGGCTAAGTGAATGGGATGGAGCCGGGACCGTCTGGCGCTGGTAGGTCCATCTTTATTTGCTCCTTTAGGGCTTTTACATTGCATTAAATCCGGATACCTGAATAATTACTGCAGATATTGACCGCAGTTCAAAAACGGGGCACCGTGGCCTGGCCTTAGCATCAGGGAGGTTTGGCTGATGGCAAACCCGTCCGTTGCAACGTTGGGGAGAGAGAAGGGGTTCTCTTGCACTCTGCATGCACAGCATTTTGTACCAAAATGAAATTATTTATAGCGATAGACTGGTCTTTTGGTGCTCTGACAATGTCCTCAGCCAGGGGCGGGGGCAGGGGGGTCGTGGGAACCTCGGCGAGGAAGAACGAGGTGAAGCCCGCCTTCAAGCAGCAGCAGCAGCACAGCAGCAGCTGGCTGCACCCCTCACACCCCAAACTGCAGATCCCCACAGAGCAGCAACCCCTTTCACTATTGGGTTATATTCACAGCCTTTAGGCAGTCTATGCATGCACACATTTGGGACATAAAAACAGGCCAACATCTGCAGTGATGGATGAATTATTTATTTACATTGACCCAAAAATAATTCTCATTTGTGAAAAATCCACACCTGTGCTGCTGGAGTTGATAGTAGATAGTTGTTTTTTGGACTATGAGAGATGTGTGTGTGCATTGCATTTGCATGGGGCATCTAGATCAGCATGCTTCAGTTTGATATCTGCTACCGTTGCCTAGTGAGGCGAACACCAGCTAGATTGTCTTTGACTTCATGCCCAGGATTGAAGTCCACACATTGTGGAATATCCTGAACCCTTACATGCATAATACCCCCTTGAACTAGTCTTGAACCAATTCAGGGCAGGTCAAGGGTTTAGTGTTGTCAGTATTTTTTTGTTTTTGTAAACTGCTTGTAGACCTTGTTAACCAGCTGTAAACCCTCTTGGCATATATTGAGTTTTTTCTTTTTTTTGGATTAAATTTAGCAGCCATTCAGGACACTGAATTTAGAGCTTCTCAATGAATGGGCTTGTTTTTATTTTTAGGGTGGGGGAAGGGCCACTGCCCCCCCCCCCCCCCCCCGCAACTCAAAGTCTGTGCTTTTGTTTTTTGAAGTGTGATGATTCAACTTGTTATTTTCTAAGATTGGGCTTATTGCCACATTGAGCACATGGTCAACAACCAATTATTGAGAGAGCCAAATAGTTTGGCCGAAACAATCGGTGCATAATTGGCTATCCCTTCTCAGTCATGCACTTGGCCTGTTGTGATCCCCCTGATGTGAGATGATAACTTCCTGTTCACATCCACTACTGTTCCACATTCTGGGGGTTTTAAAGAGCTATTTCACTTTTCAGCATGCACTTCCATTAAAGTTCAACTGCATCATCTCAACCATTGCCTACCCTGGGGATCCGCTATAAACACAAACACAAATTCAGGATTTTTCTCCCCGGCTGTCAATATGAAGAATTGTAAACAGGCAAAATAAATTAAAAAGTTCACATTCAGGACACATAGTGTAATATTACCCCGTGTCCCATACTCCTTGTTTGAAAATGTATTACAAGTACTAGTTTTAGACAATGTTTTCAAAATGAAAATAACCCAATATTGCTGACGACAGGTCCCTGAAACGACCAACCGTTCATGAACTGCTGTAGGAGAAGGTGCACTTAAAAATGTACACGTTCTCCCAGATATCACTTTTTAAGTAGTAATTTCCTCTTCAAGTGCGTTTGCCTCGGGGGTTATTGCTAGTTCCATCACTGTAAAGACAGTAGGTAGTGAGTGACTTCATGTTGTGATGCAGGGATGCAGCACTAAAAGCACAGAGTTGGTTTGACTGGGCTCCCGCCGCCAGGGAAAGACTGCTATTGTCTGGGGATATGTGAGATCCCTGGCTCCACTTCTCACCATCTGCCTTCACTGGCACGAGGGTGACGTGTGTGTGTGTGTGTGTGTGTGTGTGTGTGTGTGTGTGTGTGTGTGTGTGTGTGTGTGTGTGTGTGTGTGTGTGTGTGTGTGTGTGTGTGTGTGTGTGTGTGTGTGTGTGTGTGTGTGTGTGTGTGTGTGTGTGTGTGTATATGCACGCTTGCACACACACTCGCACTCATAAATACCGTAAACCTGCCTAGTGTCTGTTTTTACCGTGTCTGTCAAGCATGATGTGTATGAGCCCTTGGTTCTACACACACACACACACACACACACACCCAGAGCAGAGCACCTCTCTGTTTATTATCGGGCTAATGTTATTCTCCCTGTCAGTTTGGTTTCTGGAGGTTTAGTAACTGTATGAGTGGTATGTTTGACCCCAGCTGCTCTTTAAAGCAGCGCTCCTCCACTCTGGGAGACACTGACGACTGGAGCCACGGCCTGATGTGGGAACGTGATCACTGCAGGACCAAGAAGGCCAAGGTCCCTGTAGCACGACCACGGTCACAGCAGCCCCCCCAATCACCTCCAACACACACACACACACACACACACACAGGTCCCCTGATCTCCATGACAATGCTGTGTTGCCGTGGTGTCTCCATGGTGAGGCTGGGAATGTAGAGGGGGCCCCCCTGTGTTTGTGTGTATGAGTGTGTGTTCACTGTAGCAAGGGCACTCCCTCTCTCGCACACCCGTGTGTGTGTGTGTGTGTGTGTGTGTGTGTGTGTGTGTGTGTGTGTGTGTGTGTGTGAGTGTGTGAGACAGAGGAGCAGGGCAGCTGGGGTCTTTGTTGTGGTGGAGGGGGCTGTTCTCTGGGGACCCAGAGGTTAAGACACTGGGCCCCTCTCAGGCAGGAGTCACGGCTAGTCTCACATTTAGCAGCCAGTCCAGGACCCCTCTCTCTCTCCCCTAGACCTTCTGACTGGCTCAGACTTGTTTTCACACATGGCGCTGGTCTGGACACTTGCTACTCACTCATCAGCTCAATGGAAGTTGCACGCTAAGGGCTGATTGGGAGTCTTTCTCCACATGAAATCATGAGCTGTACAAGCTCACCTAAACCTATAGGACAATATAGGCCAACTCAACAAGATTGATACAGTATTTAAAGGAGCCCTGCTATTGGCTGTGCTGGGCCTGGTGAGCGTGCACCTGCATGTTTAGGGTAACCTATATAGCAGGGATGTGATCAGAAGCACCACAGAACTAGAAATGAAATGAACGGGAGTCGTATGACCTAGAGTACCTAGAATCTAATCGACACAGATTATTACACCGTTATAATCTCTTGGATGTAACGGTGAAAAGGTGTGTGTGGTGAAACCGTGTTGAATGAAGTTTCTCTGCTGTGTAACGAAGCATTACTCTAATATATTCCATTAATTGTCATTCCACCATCTCTCTCCCCTCTCCCCCCCCTCCCCCCGGTCCTCCCAATCTCTTTGTGCCTCCTCCCGTCTTTATGTCTCGTCAATATCCTCCTGTGTCACCCTCTCACCCCATCTCTTACCCCTCCTATGACGTACTTCTCTCCACTCTGCTGCCCCCCTCCCTCCCCATGCTCAACTGTTTCCTTCGCCCTGTTGCTCACCTATCCTCTCCTCTCTCCCCCTTCCTGTCTTCCTGTTCCTGCCCCTCATTGTCTTGCCCACCCATCATGCCCTCTTGGCCCTTGCCCACGTTTCCTTCCTTGGCTCTTGCCCACTTGTGTCTGCTGTTCGCAACCTCTTCCTTTGCTCACTCTGCCACCTCCCACACTTAATTTAACCCTTCTTGTTCCTATGTTTGCTCTGCCCACACTCCTACATCATTTCCTTACTGTTGTGCACATCCTACCCACCGTCTCCTTGAACCTCCTCCCCTGCGCTGTCTGTCCCCTCCATGACTGTCCAGTGCCCATGGGGGCCTTCCCCCCACCCCTGCAGCAGGTGTTCCAGGCGCCCCGCCGGCCGGGCATGGGCACCGTGGGCAAGCCCATCAAGCTGCTGGCCAACTACTTTGAGGTGGAGATCCCCAAGATGGACGTCTACCACTACGAGGTGGACATCAAGCCCGACAAGTGCCCCCGACGAGTCAACAGGTAAAGTAACAGACCCTGGTTACACCCTATAGGTTGGTCTGTTGGTCTGTTGGTCTGTTGGTCCTGTTGGTCCATCAGTCTGTCCCAAAAACGTGTGTGCCGCTTTTCATCAGCTGTATCTATTGATCGTGAACTCGCATTGACACGAGTGATGGCCTATCGGACTTGGTCATGTCATTTAAGCCCCCGCCCATTTCTCGATTGGCTGTATTCATCCCGAAGTCTCATTGGGGTGTGTGGTCGCCTGTATTTATTGATCTCCAAGTCACATGACAGCTCGTCGGACTCAGAACAATCCTGAATCCGCAATGAGACATGGCTTGTTAGATTCAAGACAGTGTCCTATCGACTGGTCTGTTTTTCGATTGTCTATATCTATTGATCCTGAAGTTGGATTGAGGTGAGCGATAGCTCATCGGACTCAGGAGAGAGTTTCCTATTGATTAATGGTGTAATTTAAGCCCCTCCTTCTTTTCCAATTAGCTGTTTTATCATTGTCTGTCTGCCCGTCCCAGAAATCATCTGTATCTATTCATCCCAAATTTTACATGCGTGATGGCTTGCCTTTCATTCAATAGTTAGTAGAGAGAGACAGGAAAGACTGGGTGAAAGAGGAGGGATGACATGCAACATAGGTCCCGGGCCAGATTCAAACCCAGGACGTCGCTGTTATGTGGTATTCATCTTAGACCACTGAGCCACCAGGCTGCCCCCAAAATATCTCTTTGGCTAGAGCTCCCTTTTGAAGCCGGAGAAAAAAAACCCAAAACAAAACATGGTGTGGCCATTATTGTTGACAGATTTATTTTAAGGTCTGTGCTGCATCAGTGGTCAAGTATTGATCCATTTTTTGCATGTTGCCTGAAGACTGATTAAACTCTTCTGAGAACCTGAAAGGAATAACGCTACGTATTTCATTTCCGTCGACTAAGAAAACCCTGACCCAGAAGTAGTGTCCTCATATAGCACTCTGTTCTTGATTGAACAAATTCAAATCCTTGGAGTTTTCCTCCAAAGAACACGCTGGAAGGATCCATGAGGAAGAGATTTGTTCTCTTCCTCATGAGCAGGGTTATGATCAGAAACACAAAGAGCAGGAACTCTGTGACCTCCTATTTGAAATTGATGGGAGTTGTTTAGCACCATGGAAGGACGAATGTTGCTCGCCATGTTGCGAGACCCAGTGAGGGTCTGAGGTAGCGGGAATGAGTTTTAGGGTTTGAGACAAAGGGTCCAAGAAGGCATGCAAGGGTCAAGCCCGCGTGACCTCTCCCTTTCAAATGGCTCCTCATCCCCCACACTTATATGAAGGCCAAAGCACCATGCATTGAAAGGTGGGGGCCCCTTGCACACCCACTCCTTTTGTCCTTGCCACTCCCCCACGACCATGAAATATTGCTTCCAGCAGCTGTATCCTGCTTGATCAATATCCTATCACCTTCAGAGCCCCCCTCTCTCCATCCCAGTAGAGCACCCTGATAGGGCGACGGGTTTAATAGGCAGAACGGCATCTGTTGTTGTCTCTAACGCGGCATAATTTGGCGGCGTCTCTTAATGCAATGTTGTGTTTGTGTGTGACGCCTCCTGCAGGGAGGTCGTGGAATACATGGTGCAACACTTCAAACCCCAGCTCTTCGGCGACAGGAAGCCAGTGTATGACGGCAAGAAGAACATCTACACGGTGCTAGCGCTTCCAATTGGGAGTGAGAAGGTGGGTGTTCACGGTGGCTTGGTGTTGCACCATTATCACCTCATTTCCCCCTCAGGGATCTGAACAATTCATCTTATCTTATACTGCATGCAAGTCTGCTTTTTCTTTCATTTTTCTTCAGCTATGTGTTTATATTTGCTATGTGTTTGTTCACTGTGGTCCTCTATCAAAACATGTCCGACAGTCTCCTTTAACTACCTTTCTTCTTTTTGCTTGGTCTCCTTCCTTATCGTCCTCCCTCCCTGCAGGTGGATTTTGAGGTGACCATCCCTGGCGAGGGTAAAGACCGAATCTTCAAGGTGTCCATCCGTTGGCTGGCCAAGGTGTCATGGCGCCTGCTGCAGGAGACTCTGGTCAGCGGCCGGCTGCAGGTCCCCCTGGACTCTGTCCAAGCCCTGGACGTGGCCATGCGCCACCTGGCCTCTATGAGGTAAGGTACACTGTGCACACACACACACACACACACACACACACACATAAAACATGTTTTTGCAAAGCTCATTTTTTGTTGACAACATTTCAACCGTGCATCAGCCTAGACAGGTTAACGGGGTCAGTCCATTAACTTGCGTCAGACTCTCCGGGGGTCAGAGTCACTAAACAAAAGATGCTTGTTAGCTGAGACGTGTGTGAAAGTGTCCACTGAACAACGTTGAGCAGGGGAATAATGATAACTGGCTTGAGTACATGACCTGAAAACGGTCAGAGAGGGTCTTCAAGCCACAGACTGTTGAGAAAGGGTCAGTTTGGTGATGATGTATCCCTGTTTGTGTCTGTTTCAAAAGAAATGTAGTGCTGTTTCCAGGTGCAAACCTCATAACTCCATGTTTTGTTTTCTTGAAATGATTGGTTGCTTGGTCCTCTAAGGGTTGAGAAACATTTATGACCCTTTTGCTTTATGAAACTCCCTCAAAACCATTAAATAACTTCAGAAATTCATGGTAATGTATCTGAAATGTGTTAAGTCATGAAAAGTTGACATTTTGGAGATACAAGGTTTTAACCTAAAAGCAGTGATAAAAGCTGTATTTCCTGAAACCTCCTAGATGAGACAACACCTTTACTGGACATGAACTCATGCTGATGTCATGCTGTGAATTCAGTCATGTCATTCTGTACACTCATCATTTGTAACCCCCCCCCCCTCACCCTCTCTCCCCAATTAGGTACACTCCAGTGGGCCGTTCATTCTTCTCCCCACCTGAAGGATACTACCACCCCCTGGGTGGGGGGAGGGAGGTGTGGTTTGGTTTCCACCAGTCTGTGCGTCCCGCCATGTGGAAGATGATGCTTAACATTGATGGTGAGTCACTCAAAACAAGCTCACTGATCTTGCAGACAATGATCTCAACGTGTTTTAATGACATTTCGTGACTAGGCAGAAGCAGTGGCGCGGAATAACCTCTCATGTAGAAAGCTAAAATCTAGTCCGAGTCCAAAGAGGATTTGAACAATCAGCTATGATTGACAACAATCACATCAAAAATGTAGGTCAGCGCCCTCCTTAATATTGGCTACGTAACGTTGAGTCACTCTGGATAGGGCCATCCTCAAATGTAGAAGCAAAAGGCCATAAAACATCTGGACAATCCATGCAAAAAACATACCTAAACCTTTTGTTGAGTTACTTCTCTCTTCAGTTGATTCATTGCTGCTTTCTATCCCCCTCTAGTGTCCGCCACGGCCTTCTACAAAGCCCAGCCTGTCATTGAGTTCATGTGTGAGGTCCTGGACATTCGTAACATTGATGAGCAGCCCAAAACTCTCACTGACTCACAAAGGGTCCGCTTCACCAAGGAGATTAAAGGTGGGCTACAGGGTAGGATGAAAGTAACTTCTAAATGCAACACCGCTCCATCTCTAAAATACCCAATATAGCTCCAGTCTCAACATCACATGCTATTTTTTTCCACATCCTCCTTGCTAATTTTCCACCTGGCAAATGCACATCAGCAACGTCTCCACACTTTATACATAAGTTGCCACACCATTTCTTGACATTTCAACATCAAAAAGTCAGTTTACATTTCCACATAATGTAATAATCATGATTCCTCCATAATCACCATGACTGTCGATCTGTGTGTGTTTATGCGTGCATGCCCGGCTGTCGCTTGGTGTCACCAGGCCTGAAGGTGGAGGTGACCCACTGCGGCCAGATGAAGAGGAAATACCGCGTATGCAATGTCACCCGACGTCCCGCCAGCCACCAGACGTAAGTGCACCTGTGATCAGCAGCTGACCACGTGTATGACCACCGCGTACAACGGCAACTTCCATACTTACGCAGTTCATACAGTGAGATCTGTGAGGTCTGTTTCTCATATTCACCACCAGGTTTCCCCTCCAGCTGGAGAGTGGGCAGACAGTAGAATGTACAGTGGCTCAGTACTTCAAGCAGAAGTACAACCTGCAGCTAAAATACCCCCACCTACCCTGTCTACAGGTGGGCCAGGAGCAGAAGCACACCTACCTGCCCCTGGAGGTGAGGAAAGATTTCAGGACGTATTTCCGTCTGAAAATTCAACTTTTCCATTGTAGCCGTCAAAGAATCTTTAGGTTTTAAGAGGAGTGATATTTTCAGATCTCATCTTAAGACCCTAAGATGGAGTGTTAAATCATAGCTAAACGATTTGGGTTGTCTGTACAGCTCCAAGTACATGGGCAGTTCAAACAGACTTATATGGTTCTTCGTCTGAAGGCTTCGGGATTAATCCATGTGGATGAAGAAACCGATTTCGCCACACTAACGACTTTCGGTTTGTTCCAGGTGTGTAATATTGTAGCAGGTCAACGGTGCATCAAGAAGCTGACCGATAATCAAACCTCCACCATGATCAAAGCCACGGCTCGCTCTGCACCCGACAGACAGGAGGAGATCAGCAGGCTGGTGAGTAGTGGAGACACCTGGTGGACGGAGGCCACTCAATGGATATAACGGTACCGCATTCGAATGATGTTTTGAAGTACCGGCAATCGTGTCAGGCTCAATGACAGGAAAGTACAATGAATGGTGTTCACTTTCCACAGATGAAGAACGCTAACTTCAACTTGGACCCGTACATCCAAGAGTTTGGGATCAAGGTGAAAGATGACATGGCTGAGGTGACGGGGAGGGTGCTACCGGCCCCTATCCTGCAATATGGAGGACGGGTAAGAAGCACTTAACTTAGGGCTGCGTATCAAAAAACTATACCTGTCGGTACCATACTGACTTTTGGTAGCTATTGATTTTAAGGTATCATAGTGGCAATTGGTATCCAAAAGGTTTCAAAATGTTGGCTTCTTAAGACAGTTTCTAGGTTATGGGTGTTTTTACTGAGGAAATCGATTGCATGGAGTGATTTATATTAAGAAAAAAAGATGGCATGTTTACTTTATCACACAAAGAAATATACGTTAATTTAGCAAACAAAGGAAATGATCTAATGATTCCTCTTCTCTTCCACAGAACCGTGCCATCGCTACTCCCAACCAGGGAGTCTGGGACATGAGGGGGAAGCAGTTTTATAACGGCATTGAGATCAAAGTGTGGGCTATTGCCTGCTTTGCCCCCCAGAAACAGTGCCGAGAGGAGGTGCTCAAGTAAGTACTAATGTGCAATAGCAGTGGTGCAAAAATGATCTTTGGATGCATCTTGCAGTTGATATTAGTAAGTCGAAGGATCTGTATATGATGCAGACGTTTCCAATGTGGAACAGGAAAAGTGCATCCACAACCACAACAAAAAGTGTTTTGGATTGGACATACCGTAAAACCTCCAAAAACCTCCACAGTTCTTAGTGGTCAATTCTGTCACTTTAGGCATACTGGGTACTGTAGACCTGCCAACAGTCCTTATTTGCCAACCACAATCAATTTGCAGGAATTTGTCTTGGTGACATTAATGCAGAGACATGAAAGTACCTCAAGACATACAATGAAGTAAGTGATGCATTAAATGCCTTTAGCTTGCTTTGCCGAATTTATTTCCTAACTACCTGGTTCTCAATCCCGGTTTCCTCTCAGGAACTTCACAGACCAGCTGCGTAAGATCTCAAAGGATGCTGGGATGCCCATCCAGGGCCAGCCATGTTTCTGTAAATACGCCCAGGGAGCCGACAGCGTGGAGCCCATGTTCAGACACCTGAAGAACACCTACTCTGGACTGCAGCTCATCATCGTCATCCTGCCGGGAAAGACGCCTGTGTACGGTACGGGATGTCAATTTTTTATTATTCTTGGGCCTAAACAATGGTGGGACTTTATGTTGTGAATCTGCTCTAGTTTATTTATTGCGCGTTTAAATGCTAAAGTACAGGAAGGAGAGATGGAAAAAACAGTCATTAAACCAAACCATCTGCTGTTGTTGAACGACCTTTTGTCAATTCTGAAGTTTGAAGAAAGGCAGTGAGCAGCCGTTGCCTCAGTGCTTTAGGATAACGATGTCCCTGACGTCTGAATGCTGACTTGTCCCCTTCAGCGGAGGTGAAGCGTGTGGGAGACACCCTCCTCGGCATGGCCACCCAGTGCGTCCAGGTGAAGAACGTGGTGAAGACGTCACCTCAGACCCTCTCGAACCTCTGCCTCAAGATCAACGTGAAGCTGGGAGGAATCAACAACATCCTGGTGCCTCATCAACGGTGAGCTTCTGTTGTTGTTGTCTTTCTAAATCTAAATCTTCATGTTATTTAACTGTCTTGCTTGCTAGAATGATGTAGTGAACAGCTCCATACTCGATGGCTAACTGAAGCAAGTATCTATATACTACTCTACTACTCAACTCTAAAAGCCTGTCCAAGGAGTTTAACATCCGATCTGGTGTTCAGCATTTCAGCCCCTGATCACCACACCCCTCGTCTGAAACCATGATAATTTGATAACTTCTCGAAAGCAACCTCGTAGTCTCTTAATGAATGAGTGTAATTGTATCTCCTCCTCCACTCCCTCTCTCAGGTCAGCAGTCTTCCAGCAGCCAGTTATCTTCCTGGGAGCAGATGTCACACACCCCCCTGCTGGAGACGGGAAGAAGCCCTCCATTACTGCTGTGAGTCTCAGAAATGCTACCCTGATTTTAACAAGCTGACCTGAGAACATGCACTTATTTGCCTGGGGGAGAAGCTGTAGTTGCAATTTGTCTGATAACTGATGTTTCTTTGTTTTATTATTATTGTAAGAGTGTCCATTTCAGTGTTCAGTACATTTCAGTGTACTTTCCAAGTACTAGAAGTGTTTTGGCTGATCCAAACACTTCAAAATACTTCACATGGTTGAGACATGAATCACTGAAGAACCAAGGCAACTCTTCTTGAAGTGAAAAGGTTTAAAACCCTTTATTAAATGACTAGTTCATCTTGTTCCACTACAATCCAGTTCAGTATTCAGTCATGTAAATAGACGCTGGTAACAAGGAAGTGGAAACACATAGTAGTGGACCAATAAGGGAGCCGGAAACTACCTAGTTGCCTTGGTTCTCCATTGATGCACGCCTTAATATATTCTCTGCCAAAGAGCACCTTCTATAGTGTGAGTACCCACAGCACTGCTTTCTGTTTCTAAAATCCTATTGAAATGTATATGGTTCTCTGTCTGATGGTTTCAATTAGTGGTGGAGAAGCAGACAGTCAGATGTGGTCAGGCAACAGGAGTCTGCCTAGAAAGAACATTTGATGGGAACCGTCTGCTGTCAAGATAGCTTTTTCTTCCTCAAAGCTTGGATTCACAAGAAATGAGGCCGAACAAGATAAACAAAGTAGTAGGAGAGGTGGTAGCGAAGGATAGAGGGAAACAAATGGTTCAGCACTGACTCATGGTCAAAAAGGAAATGACGTCACTCTGATCTTCGCCTGCCCTCAACCTCTGCTCGGCTGTGGTTGGCTGTGTTGTTGCCAAGCAATTATGACGAATGATTGAGTCACACAGGGAGAAGTTGGGAGAGGAGAGTGGTTCTGTGTCTGAGGAGAAATGTGGTGAAACATGATTGTAGTGCGCACTGTAATGGTTTGAGTAAAAAAGGCTGATGATGGCGAGTGTCCCACGCTTCCCAGTAGCAGCTAGGGGGTGCTAATGCACCAGTAGAATCACCGGAGACCGATGGATGTCTTTTTGACGATATTTTTCTCTGCAGCATGTTTTGTTTAACTTGTTATGCTTATTTTTTACTTTTATTCAACTAGGCAAGTTGACATGGCTATTTACAGCATTTGGGGGGTGAGGTCACACAGTCACCCGTGGGAGCTGTACATACCACCCCAGTCCTATACTGTTTTGTGTTCAACTCACTGAGCTAGGCTGAGCTCCCTCCTTTCCTTGTCTCTCTTCCAGGTGGTAGGCAGTATGGACGCCCACCCCAGCAGATACTGTGCCACGGTGCGGGTTCAGAGGCCCAGGCAAGAGATCATTGAGGATTTGTCGTACATGGTGCGTGAGCTGTTGATCCAGTTCTACAAGTCAACCCGCTTTAAGCCCACCAGGATCATCTTCTACAGGGACGGAGTTCCCGAAGGGCAGCTGCCGCAGGTATGTGGCGCCACGGCAATTGATATTGATGTTTTTGATTGATGTTTGGTGAATACATAAAAGGCCATGTGTCATTTTAGAGACTCTTCGATTTCTGTCGGCTTTGTAACTTGTTGAAAAGATAATGTGTTGTTTATCTCTCCATTGCAATCACAAAAACAGAATTTGTTTTCTGTATTGTCTCTTGTCTTTCACAAACAAGGAACATTGGAAATTACTTTGATATGATGGTTGACATAATAGAATCCAATGGATGAGTGTCAAAATGTGCGAGTGACTTTAGTTACATAAGGAAATGATCTAGCAGGACAGCATTTAATGTTTCTCTTAAACATGAACTATGTAAGCAATAACAGTTGGTTCACGTGTTTCATGGCTAGTGAATGATGGTCTTGTGTTGTGTAGATTCTCCACTACGAGCTCCTGGCCATCAGAGACGCCTGCATCAAGCTGGAGAAAGACTATCAGCCAGGCATCACCTACATCGTGGTCCAGAAACGCCACCACACACGCCTCTTCTGTGCGGACAAGTCTGAAAGAGTGAGTCATCTTCATTGTTTCTGGCTGTGGTGTAATCAAAATGTGCAGGGGCTCAGGATTATGCTTGAATGTTTTCCAAGACGCTAGTTGAAATTCACTGTTTGAAAAAGCTTTTCACATATCGTTGGTTTGTTAGTCTTGCGCAGTCCTAGTTTTCTGTTTTGATTTGTTATTATTTACTCTGTTTTGTTTGGTTTCTGTCCTACACAATGGGTTGTTTCTTTTGTTCTCTTCTCATCTGACGTTTCTGTTGTTTTTATGTACTAACAAATTAATTCAAAAGATTATGTAAAAATGAAATATTTGATAATTACCATCATGTGTTTGTGTGTTGATAGATTGGGAAGAGTGGGAATATTCCTGCAGGGACCACAGTGGACACGAGCATCACTCATCCGTTTGAGTTTGACTTCTACCTGTGCAGCCATGCTGGCATACAGGTGATACTACTAGTGTTGTTGGGCTCCACTGAGCATTAGTGGATATGGAATGTTGTTTTTCACCCAAAATATTGAACATGAAAAAGTGTGTTATATATTTGCTCATGCTTTTCATTGCCTCCCCTCTGTCTCTAGGGTACCAGCCGACCCTCTCATTACTACGTCCTATGGGACGACAATCGTTTCACTGCTGATGAGCTGCAGATCCTCACCTACCAGTTGTGCCACACTTACGTGCGCTGTACCCGCTCAGTCTCCATCCCTGCGCCAGCTTACTACGCCCGTCTGGTGGCCTTCCGCGCCCGCTACCATCTGGTGGACAAAGAACACGACAGGTTAGTGTGGTTATGAAAGATTAAAAAATACTAAGAATCCCCCCCCCCCAAAAGACAAAATCTATAAACCTGAGAGCTATTGGCGATCTGGGAATAAAAATAAAATCTGAAAATGCCCCGTGACATGCCAATGACCTTCTGCATCTTTTCTGTGTGTAGTGGAGAAGGCAGCCATGTGTCTGGTCAGAGTAACGGTCGGGATCCCCAGGCGCTGGCCAAAGCTGTTCAGATTCACCACGACACCCTGAGGACCATGTACTTCGCCTGAGCGACACCGACGACCATCGTTCCCTTCCACCTCATTCCTACCTGAGTGGGCAGACAGCCCACAGTAAGCCACCTTCCACCACCACCTCATCCCCATCCCTTATTCCCAATGACTGCCCACTACACATACTCCACAGACCTGCCATTCCTGACCGGGCCAAGTCAGCTCACCCAAAAAACATGAAGCCCATCACCTGTACAACACAGGCAGACTCTACAGCCTCATGCACTCTAAAATGGTTATGAATATTATTGTTATTATTGTCCTTTTTGTTGTTTTTACTTTACCAGGACTATTGCTCTTTTTATGTTGAATTTTTAAAACGTGGGTATTATAATTGTAATTGTATTGTACACTACCTTCCCACTCCTATGTATGTAAGTATGCAATACGGATGGGAGGAAAATAGGCGGTAAAAAGAAAAAAGTCATGAAAACTTTTTTGACTGCCACCACGATGCTGCCTCTTTACCCATCCGAATGTCGGATGCCAGTGTTCCAAGCCCCCTGATATGGGGATCCTCCAGAGGGGTGGTAACACACACACACACACACACACACACACACACACACACACACCTCTATCATTTTAATGTTGTCATGAACTACATTGTTGTTTTTAATATGTTTTTAAAATAATGTTATTTTTAAAACGGCCTTGAGAAGTCTGAGGTATGGTACATTAGCACTTAGTGATAGCATGTAGATGCCGCCAGCCCTGCACATAAAGAGTTTGTTAGCATATGTGAGGCTAGCCCTCTGGTCTCTATATTAGCAGAGACAGGGGAAAAGAGCAGGTGTAGCATATCGTAGATACAGGAGTGAAGTCCTGCCACACTCGGTGCCGGTTGACCAGTCCCGTAGAGAATTAGCCTATAGAGGCAAACCTAGCATAACAATAGAGGGACCATTTGCATAGAGTGTATCAAATATACTTGCACCCCATGCACCTAAACCAGCATTATTAACCAGCCAAATGTGATGCCAACCAACGGAGAAGGGGCACTTAAACAGGAAGATACTCTTTTGTTTCTGTATGCATTGCTCTTTTAGGAATTATGAGGCACTTTTTTTCTTTACTCAGTGGTTTTGTTTTTACTTCAAAATGGGGAGACTTGTCTTGTCCTGAGGCTTGACACACAAATCACTTTGAAACTCTCACTCCCACACACTCTCATAGCTTTCTGAACAAAGAGTAACAAAGGCAATAGGCAAGGTCAGCTCGTTCGAATGCAGGCAAATATAAGTCTGTGATCACGAAGTGCTGCAAAGCTGAATTCCCATTCAGCAAATGACCTTGCTGTGATCATTCTGCACATTCCAACATCCATCACCGTGCACTCCGCTGACGTCCGCCCACACACCTCTTTGCATACCCACACACACACCCATGACACACCTCTTCCAGTTTCACACAAAGCTCTTCCCTCTTACTTCATGCAGGCATTTACAGACACTAACTATACACAATCTAGCCAACATAAGCACACTCACATCTCTGCCTTTTCAGTCCCTCTCTAAGCATGTAGAGACCATCCTCTTCAAATGCACTTGCCCCCTTATCTCCCCCTTACCCAAACTCCCCCTTACCCTCTCCCCATGCTGCCTATCCCCACTTGTAACGTCACATACCTGCGTCATTCCCTGCCTAACCTGTGATAGACGATCCCCATTGGTGCTCTGTGTGCATGGGCAACACAGATAGGGGCTCGCTACATAGGGTAGGGTGGCCATTATTATTACTACTTAATATGCCCTGCCTTCACATCTAGTCACTTTCTGGCTTTATGAAGAAAATGCATGTAACTATTTTTCCATGACTGGATATTCTGAGCCACCTTATTTTGGTTTCCTTAGTGGTAGGAGCCTCAAGCTCACCGCTGCCCGTCAGTCATTTTGCCTCGATTGTGTAATGGTTAAAGACTGCTTATTTTGTTTTTATTGTTTTTTTCCTGTATTATTATTATTATTATTATTATTATTGTTATTATTATTGTGACTAGTGTCAGAGTGTATCCTCAAGAGGGCACTGTGGGGACAGTCTCAGATTTCCACCTCAGTTGCCCTTTAAGCGCCTCAACTCTTATCTGACGGTTAGAGCCCCTTTGAGCTGAAAGGGATCAGAAGATTGAGATCAGATGAGTTTGATTTTTAAATCACATTTGTGAACTTGCATAATCAAAATGCCTTTGTACACCGTTTTACTGATCCATCATGTGTCCAAGGTGATTTGTATATATAAATATATATTAACCTGTTATGTATTTTGGCTCACCAGTTGCCGGGCCTTTCACAGTTGGGGCAAGTGTTCCACCCACCCCCCACTCTGTGTTTAAAAAAAAATAATTTCAGTCCGGGGAAAAGTCCCAGCACCACTGAATCCAGATGCAGTTCTTCACTCACTGAAGCCACAAAGCACCTTGCAAAGAGGGGAGACAAAATGGGAGTCACCCTGGAAATGCATCATGTGGACACCGGCGAGTCCGCTCCTCTCCACACAGCCTCACTGACTAAGCAATATGAAGCCACTGATCAAGAACAGTCCTTGTCATAGCACTTCCCAATAGATTTCAATGAAAGGACATGGAAGCAACTTATTTTGGCTCTGTGTATGTAATAGTATGGGAACTCTGCCGGGGAGGGTTATTTTTTAAAGAAAATAAAATTGTTTTTTATTACGCCTGGTTGAGTTATTTTCTAAAGTGCCAAAAAAAAAATTATATTTAGCATTTACTCAATTTATTTTTTCAGGTGGACTCTCTAATCACGTACAGGAGTCCTTCAACACCAACACACTAGTGGCATTTAGTAAGGTTGATGATGTATGAGCTTGTGAAATGACGTTGCACATTGGAGTACACGACTTTGCTGGAGAGTAATAATCCTGAACTCCCTCACATTTGAAAACATCACATGCCTTTATTGATTCATAGACTCGGATGTAAAAAAAAAAAAAAAATTCCCTTTTAGCCAGTAATTTATTCTCATGATTGCAAACGTAGGGTCACCTATGAGTAAAGGCGGAGTTGCGCCTTCTGACGCATGGCGACACAGAGCCCACCTCTTCCTGTCGGTGTCAGAAAGGCAACTTCACCATATTTAGCTGGCTTGCCGAAGCCCCGCAGAGTTGATCTGTCAACCAGACTGGGAATCTTGACACTTCTCGGCGGATACAACCCGGAGTTGACAGCTTTGTTTCGGCACCGTGATACCAACTACAGCAGACGATATCGTTGGTGTGCGCTGCTCGGGGAACGGGCCTGTGTCAACGGCTGTTTTTAACGCGATAAAGTGGCCGTCGTCTGTCAGAATTCCAACTATCCAACAGCCGAGCTAGCCACCTAGCTAATTATCGCAGCTAACCAATCCCTGTCCGTGCTGTGGACAAGAATTTGTGTTCGCGCTGTTGAGGATCAGGAATCGGTAGGACTTCATCTGAACCCAACGAACCCGCTGCGATGATATCTTGACAGCCCGCCTCGGCTTTTCTATCCACTTTCCCAAGCCTGGCTAACGAGCTAACTTGGCTAACGGGCAGGTTTTCCAGCGTCGTTGAGCAACCAGCCATCGCCGTGGCAGTGAATTCTGATTGGATACGTTGACCGTGTGCGAACGGCGGTGTGCAGACACGGGGACACCAAAGACCCCCCGGCCGGTCAAAGAAACGGACTCCCGGACAAGAGTCGGGAAAGGGCCCCTTTTGACAGCCCGCGGGGAGGGCAGCTAGTAGAGACCAGGACACTCGGCCACTCGGCGCCGCAGAGGCGTTGCGCTGCCGAGGGAGACACCGGATTGAACGGAGGGAGAGTCCCCAGCTTTTGACAACTGTGATCCGGGGGCGAACCGGGCAGGGACCTCATGAATGGAAATCGGAACTACAGGTAACATATTCTATCGGTTTCTTCGTAGGCTAAGTTACATTACACATGTGAACATATGGGGTTACAATATAACCGTGTAACTGACAGGACCGTGTCTAAAATGCCATCCGGGCTGGTGGGGGTTAACGCCTCCCGACTCAGGTGTGTTTGACAGCCGGGCCAGGTGCTCGGTGTTTAACCGTAACCAGGGAGGTTGTTTTACGTGTTACTGTCATTTTGCCCAAGCGTGAGTCACAGTCGAAACAGTTTCATTGAATCTGACGCTTCGCCGTGTGGGACTGAATTCAGTTTGTTCTGTGAACTTCAAGTCAAATATCGGGCCGTTGTAATGAACTTATAGTCAAACCTCAAACAAAGCCAGTTCAGGCTCGCGGACGAAAAAAATCATCCATCATCAGGGATTAATCTATCAGGTGTTGTGGCTAAACCCGATATTCTCATGAAGCCGCTATCATTTCATGGTTTTAGTCAGTGAAAGTCGACATGGTGCAGGATGAGATGAATGTGTTCATCCCCCACCACTTGGGTACTTGTGAGAGGGGGTAAATTATCTGTCCTAGCCCGTTGCCTCCCACTGACCCCAGACTGAACTCAACATGTGTGTTGGGTGGTTTCTCCAAATGGTTTCTCCAACCATTAGATCGATCTGGGTTTAAAAATTGGCAACTAAACATTGTTAGTGTCACGCTTGTGTACTGCAGTGACCTCAAGTAACCTTGCAAATGCCTGACCTGGTCCTGGTGATAAAAACCCCCGGCTCAGCCCACAAGAGGAGAACTGTCTCTTTGCCCGTCATAGTGGCAGTTAAACAGTCTGAGCTGCCTGGCTTTGTCTCAGCTGTAACGGAAGCTTTCCACTTGTGCAACCGTAAACTGAATGGCAGGTACTGCTGATGAGCCAGGGACATATGATACAGCAGAGTTATTCACACTAACCCCCCCCTCCCCCCAGAAGAGTTCCCTCTCTGCTCTGTTGGCTAACCGACGGACTGACTAACCACTGGGTTCCTCAGGTGGGACAGTTCCCAGTGTCTGTAACGGAACAGGAGGTGTTTTCCCATCAGCCAAGCAACTAATGGCTCACAGTTAAGACCAGGTTGTGTGTGTGTGTGTGTGTGTGTGTGTGTGTGTGTGTGGGGGGGGGGCGGTGGGTGGCAGGTGTGTTACATTGAGACTGTGTGTTTCGGAGTGTGGCTGACCGTTTCAATTTGCAAGACATTGGTGTGTAGATACAATCCGATTGAATCATGTTTTACTATATACATATATGGGTTGTGCTTGTCAGGTCTTGATATTGTGTGTGTGTGTGTTTGCGCACAATTGCTTATCTCCAACCGCCAAAGGACCACCGTGAGCCCTGTGCCTGGGTGAATGATTGAAAGGGGGCCCTCCATCAGTCAGCGGCTCAGAGAGCGGCGTGAGAAAATGCAAATTGATTGCACAGCCAGCTTATGAACTGACAGCCACTCTTCCAGTGGTCGTCCGAGCAGCAGCACATGTGGCATGGAAACCATGGCTCTGGTGAGATTAGCACCGGGGATAAAATGAGTACGAGGCTTTCAAGCCTTAAGCAAATCAAATCCATTTTGATGTGCTAACTCTGTGGTATGAAGATGCTGCACTGACCAACGGATCGACACTTGATACTGAAGGGTTTTTACTTCCTGGCTGAGCTGCAGAGAAAGAAGTAGTCAGAACTAGTCAGGATTACTACTAAGTACTTGATTATGAACATGACCTTAACCTCACTAGAGGCCTCATAGATGACCATAACTGTAAATGGAGAGGAAAAAAAAAATCTTTTCAAATAGGGATGTCCCAATCAACTGCTTTTGTCTCCGATACCAGTCTGGGTTATGAAAGGTTGAGTATCTGTCAATAGAGAGTACTGAGAGGGGCCGGTCATCCAGTGCAATAAACTCTTTTTCTCTGTTGTCAGGTAATTTTATCAATATTTTTCAGTGTTTGCTGCTTGGGCGCAGACGTGATTCAACTAGTAGTATTGTAATTAGCTCGTAACACTGGCATTACAAACATTACAATTAGCGGTTTGACTTTCGATCTCCGGGTTAAACTAATTCCAGACTGCAGACATTTCAAACCATGTGCTGCAGTGCTTGTTTACTCCAAATACTTCTTTTACCTCAATTTGCATGAATGGATGAGGCGGGGGGGATTAAATAAATGCTGTTCATTTGAGCGTAGCCCACATGATGTGAAACGAGGAGTGACTGTACATGAGCCTAGGTGCTTCCTGTTGTAATGGAAACCCTCCCTGCTGGCGGCATCCACTGTACATATGCACATAGCATACAGAGAGATGAGGTTTACTTGAAGACAATAAGACATGGCTGACTCAGTATAATAGGGACCCCCCCCCATGCTTGTCACACAACACTTGGTAACCAGGTAGTGACTCAGCCTGCTACGAAAGGCAGCACAGGTGCAGCATTGGAGAGGAATGGTTTAGTTTCAGGGATGATGTTTTCTTTGGGTTACTTGTGGGGGGGATGTCTCAAATGAGGCTAATTCCTGCTCTTGTCCCTCTGATGTCTCACTCTTGTTCTTCTGCCAGTCTCTCTCTCTCTCGCTCTCACTCTCCCTCTTTCTCACACTCTAGCTTTTTCCCGCTCTTTTTTTGGTTCACAAACAGTCGCCACCCCCCTTCCATTCCTTGGTTCCTTTCCCTGTCTGTGCCTCAGTGGGAAACTTTGACTTCCCTGTCACTCCTCCAGTAGGGTGACTGTGTGGATTTGGTCAGGCCTTTAAGGAGGGCTTAGAACTTGATTTGCAGTCTCTCCCTATAATACTCAGTTAATTCAATTCAAGACCATTGAGAATAGACCCTTCCCCCATCCCCCATCCCCAGCCACCCATAAGGCCAACCATTGGCATATTGTGGTAGGTTTCTATGGAGAATGCAGCTTGCCGTTGCTCTTTGGGCTCATTGTGGCAGAGGGAGACGCCCGCGGCTTTATTTTGCCAAAGAAAAGCGGGAACCCCTCCTGTTGCCCCCCCTTGAGTTTTCAAATCTGCCGCCACTGAGTGTTTTTTGAAGCTTGATCTTGTTTTGGCGTGCCAATGTTCATTCCATTACGGACAAGTAGGAGAATGTGTTACTCCGGTGTTTCCTCTTGGGGTCAATATGGATTCTGTTCTATTCTAAAATATTCTAACATGTTCTATCCTTTCTACTCTAATGTATTCTAACATGTTCTATTCTATTCTAAATATTCTAACATGTTGTTTTCTATTCTAATGTATTCTAACATGTTATTTTCTGTTCTAACATGTACTTTTCCAACAGAATCTATAGTGTTCTCACTTTTTCTATTCTATTCTAAAATATTCTAACATGTTCTTTTCTATTCTATTCTATTATCTTCTATTCCCTTCACAAAAGTGCATCAAGTGCCCATAAAGGACCTTGATTTTTAGCTTAGTTTGAAAACCCATGTGATTGTGTTTTCCTCTGTGGGCTCGTGTGGAATGTCCCTTTTCATCTTCTCTAACAAGTCTTAATTAAAACAGCTCGGTGTTGGTGTGGTAGATTGAGAGGCAACTCTGTCTGTGGGCCGACGCATGCTGTCAGAGTGCAGGGCTGACGGCAAACTCATGTGGGTGGGCTCCGTAGAGGGAGGGAAAAGGCGAGAGAGTGGGAGGAGGAGGAGGAGGAGGAGGAGGAGGAGGAGGAGGGGGAGGAGGAAGACTGGGGGTTGTGATGTGTCAGTGAGATTAGAGGCCAGACCAGGCTGTTGCTCTCTTCTTTTCCACCTCCTCCTCCTCCTTCTGCTTTCCCCTTCCCGAGGTCTGTTTTTGGGGGGAGCTGTGAGGGGCACATTGCAGGGGGAGGTTGCCGACAGGAAGAGAGGGACTTTGGGGGATTGAGCACAGGAAGATAGACAGAAGTCGGCCTGTTTATCAGTGGCAGGGAAAACGATCCAAAAAGCCCTCTTCCTTATTTCATATAGCCTTGGCACTAGGGTTGTTAGTGGATGGCTTCCCTCCTCTGTCCCACAAAGCCACCCCCCCTAACTGATTTAACTGAGCTTTTCTGTAAATTTAACATGGAAAAAACAAGATTTAAACCAGAGTGAGGCTGATGAGTCTCACATTAGCCAGGCATGATGAGGGGTTGTCAGTTAGCTGCTTTGCCAACATACATAGATGATGCCGGCTCTTGTTGTGGGCTCAAGTGTGTGTTTGCGGTAATTGTTGGTGCCTTTTTAAAAAATGAGCCAGCTCGATCCATCTTACTCGGAAATTGCCGACAAACTGCACAGGTACATGGTACAGGATTGATTTAATCATTTTCAAACCAAGGAAAGGGTTGCAATTCCACGTACGTACGAAGTAGCCACCGCCATGTCTGTAACGCTGTGACTGTCTGTGAGGCGACCAATCGGATTGGTCAGAAAAAGTACAACCGAGAGGAGAATGGGCCAGTGGCAGAGCAGAGTGGCAAAAGCTTATCACCAGGCGTGAAATCATTTAATTTTTTTTGGGGGGGGGCAGTGACTGAACTATCAACTGGCCCAAGTCAACATTACGTCAACGCCCTGGTTGGCCCAGCAGGACTGCAGAGACAGAGGGCTCCATTTAACCTGCCCTAGCAGAATCCCCTGGCCAGCTTAATAGAGCTAGACCATTCACTGTGTGCATGTGTGCATCCATCAGGCTGCTCATACCTTTGCCAACACAGCCAGCACATTTTGTGTGTGTGTGTGTGTGTGTGTGTGTGTGTGTGTGTGTGTGCTTGTCTATCCATACTGCTACTGACTCAAGCCTGGCTTCTCTCCGTCTCACTGTATTTAGGACTCTTATGCCCCCCACCCCCACCTGTCCTTGCTGAACCATATCTTCACTCCCCCGATTGAAAATATTTCTCTCTCTCTCTCTCTCTCTCTCTCTCATGGACATTCTTTCTCTCGGTCATTCTCTCTTTCTCACACTTCCTGTCATTTTCTCTGCATCTCTCTCACACTCCGTCTCTCTGCCTCAGGTTGCTCCTTAGGGATATTAACAACATTTTCTCATGTTGTTGTGACTGACCGAGCCCCTCTCAGTACGTGGCTGCCGGCTGGTGTTTTTCTGTGGCAGAGAGTGGCAGTGACTCCCATGGGTGCCTGAGGGAACACTCTGAGGTGGATGGCTGTGTGTGACGCGCATCAATCCCTCTGAGCCAGCTGTGTGTGTGTGTGTGTGTGTCTGTGTGTGTGTGTGTGTGTCTGTGTGTGTCTGGGCCCTGCCTGCTGTGACTGACGCCATTGTGCCTTGCCACTGAGCACTTGCCCTGTTCCCACAGCCCAGGCCTCTCTGGATTAGACACACAACAGCTGTATTGTGTGTGTGTGTGTGTGTGTGTGTGTGTGTGTGTGTGTGTGTGTGTGTGTGTGTGTGTGTGTGTGTGTGTGTGGGCGGGCGGGCTTGTACGTCTGTGGACGTGTGCACTCGTTGGCAGCGTGGAGAGACTGAACAAGTTCAACGTTTGTATAGGGGAGGGGGTTAGCAGGGATTGGATGTAGGCCTGGCTTCTCACTATCCAGTTGTTCTGGATCACAGCCCGATGTGTACACTGTGACTGTGTTGTGTTGCAAAGCAAAAACCACAAGCAACATGATTTCATGTTGGTGAGTTGATATTGATATCTTCATTAGGGCAGCACAATTATGTGTTTTATGTGTGTGTGTGTGTGTATTATATATCACAATTTGAATATTTGTAGAATATTGGCAGTTAAGTAAAATAATTTGGTAAACAACCTAGGCTACAGAATGATTGGCTAGTTGTGTAATGAAAAGGTAACAACAACGCTCTTTCAACAACACACATTGGGCCTCATTCACAAATGTTTTCGTAGAGTGTGTGTGTGTGTGTGTGTGTGTGTGTGTGTGTGTGTGTGTGTGTGTGTGTGTGTGTGTGTGTGTGTGTGTGTGTGTGTGTGTGTGTGTGTGTGTGTGTGTGTGTGTGTGTGTGTGTGTGTGTGTGTGTGTGTGTGTGTGTGTGTGTGTGTGTGTACTAAAACACGAACGTGGGATTCATGAAACGTGCAGGAAACCTCAATTTGTTCATAGAACAGGTGTATATTTGATGAATGCCAATCGTTCGTAAATTGGATGTGCGTGCCTGTTGAAGCCGCTGTGCAGGTAAATGCTGTTCAACACCTTAAAAAGCTGCAGACTGAAAGGGTCGTGTGCAAGTAAACCAGGGGAAAGAGGGAAAAGAGGAACTTGGCGGAGCACGAAATGGAAGTGTTGCGCTCATGCGTGCATGAGAAAGAAACAACAGAGTTTTCAGAAGCATCAGCAGCGGAGTCACAAGAACTGATAAAAGTAAAGCATGCCAAGAAATTATTAACGCTGTCAATGCTCTTTCAGCAGAAACACACAGAGCCTTCCCACATGTTTCCAAACACACAAACACATTTCCGCATGTTTCCAAGCACTCGTAGGATTTGATCGTACCAAACGAACAAATTCAGATAGGAACAAAATGATGAATCCGACTATGTTTGTAGAAACGTTCATACTAACGTTTTACAATCAAATCTGATCGTACGCATGTTTCGTGAATGAGGCCCATTATGTCTAAGGCTCGAGTCACAAATTCTATTCTGCCACATGGACTTGATGCAATTTCACTGAAATTCCCTCATGGAATTAATTTCATTCATGGTCAAGAGTTTTACCGCCTTGCGTCCCTCAGCCTCAGATCACAGGATCAGGAAATGAGAAACAAATTGAAAGACAGGGAGGGCAGACAGTCTCTTCTCTCTCCTGTCCGTCCTGTAATCATCTGAACATTCACACACATACGGTGCTTTAGAGTAAACACAGCAAGGGGAGGTTTCCTTGAACCTGTACTCACTACTCAATGACACAATGAAAACTCAGCTGCAACTCCACGTGGACACGTCAGAGGTTTTTGTCTATTTGATATAGCCGGCTAGTGTGTCATCTGCCAACAGCACAGGTCATAGTATCCCTGGTAGGCTGCTGACTTATGAGTGTGCAGTGTTTAGACTTGCTGAATGTTCCTGTGTACTCACGTAAGGGATTGTACCGCTTCCCACACACTCCGCAAGCCTGGGAATGCCCATTTTGACACTTCTGAATTCAAGGCCTTAGTCATCAGACGCAGTAACGTTGCCTACACATTTTGATTCTGTAGTTTTCCCTTAGCTAGACCCAGTTTTATCATGTTACATAGGCTTATTTGTTGGTGTGATGATCTCCCGTGTAATTAGGTTAACATGAATAGCCCCAGTACGTTACGCTTGCCTTTCTGAAGCACTCCTGGTCCTGAGCTTGCCTTATATGGTCCGTGGCAGTGGGTGACTTGAGGACAGAGCTGGTTTAGGACCTGGACGCTCCAGACTTGAGTAGGCTGCTCTCCCCAGCCACCCCACCTCCTCCCCTGGCTTGGTCATTCCTCCCTCCCTGGTCCACTCATTCCTGCTCCCACGTACAAGCGCTTTTGTTATGTCTGGTTGTGGAGGGTACAGGGACACATAGTTGCAAAGGACGAGAGATGGGGGGGCCGTTGTCTGATAGGCATTGCCGAATCGTGGGTACATCTGCTTTCAGAGTACGTAGGAGCAGTCGTGAGATATTGAATGTTAAATCGTTTTCACGTCCTAGCAAAACCTTTTCATTTTGTAGAGAAACTGTACCATTTCATTTTTGACCCACATAAACATTGTCAAACATTTAATTTCATGCACATGCTTGTATGAATAAGCTTTCTTTTGAACCGCTCTGTCAGATGAGACCTAATATTTACAACATCACAATGTCTCAGAACATTTCTGCGAGCAGCAGAATGCCCAGAGGTCTGCTGTAATGACAGGAAGCTGAAGTATGCAGCGTGCTATGAGCCAAATATTATCACGATGGTGCCGGTGTTTTGATTTAGGCCCACACAGCTTGTTTGTTTTGATGCCTGTTTGTACGTTGGCATAACCTTTTTAACTGGCACAATTAGCTGGTTAACTTTGGATTCCTACCAGCCTCTAGCCAGTAGAAGAATTAGCTTCTGGCCCTCCCTGTTTGTTTGGTTGTTTGTGTTTTTCCAATTAAAATAAGAGATGACCATAGATCAATATTATTATTATTATTATTATTATTATTATTATTATTATCATAATTTATTATCATTTATTATTATCAACAACAACAACAATAATATTTCATATTAAGCTCAGGAGAAGTTTCATATGCTCACTCAGCATTAAGTGTAGGCTAGTATTAGTTACTCGGAAATTTGGTGATTTAGAAAGCGTATTCTACTGTCGCACACTTTGTAAGTTGTTCTGGATAAACGCTTAGCTAAATGTCTAAAATAAAGATAAGGATAATAACTGTCCTCTCATATCTAAATGTCATTTTCAGTGTTGCAGAGCGCTCCGGTCAGGTCAGTTAGTGGGTGAGCTCTGAGATTTGGGGCTTGCACTCGAACTCACAATTGAGTCCTTCAGTTGGTCTCGTATTGAGAGTGATTCCCTCTGACGGTTGCTACGACGCTGGCCGTCTTCTCTGCTCTCTCTTTACGTTTTTCCTTTTTTGTTTAATTTTGCGCTTACCCTTTCTCTCTCGGTGCAACCTTGGAGTTTCCTTTGTGTGTGGCCATGTGTCGGGAATGACGCTGCACTCCTGTTTGGTGCGCTATTAAGCGGCTTGCGTGCACATGAGTCTGATAGCCCTTTAGAAGTGCTTTCTGTACAGATATGAAACGTTTGGCGTCAGAGAGGGCTTGCGTCTGTTTTGAAGAACATTAACGACAGCGTGTGTGTTTGTGTGCTAAATGCTAAAAACGTGTATCTCCTTGTGTAATACCAAAACTGCAAACTCGGTGTGGGTGTGCATGTGTGTACAGTGGGTGGGTAGAAACCCAAAACATAAACCCACTGTGTTGGTGTTTATTTATTTATTTATTTTTACTGTGAGGCCCGGTGGTTGCCATGGAGAGTTAGCACGTAATCTGCTGCTGAATCCAGAAGCAGGATGCTCCACTGTGTGTTTCCCTCTGCTTGTGGTGGCTCTGTGACTCATGCTGAGTGGAAGTCGGTACAGTACGAGGCCTGCCTGCCTGAAAGGCAGATGAAAGCAAGAAAACACCAACCCTGCCCACTCTAATTCCACCACTCCCTACTATCCTCCTACTCCTCCCTAGCTGGCTTCACCAGCCCCGCCACAACACAAGTCCTTATAGAGTGAGATCTGTCTCGCATCTGAATAAATCCAAAATGGAGACAAATCCATAATAGGCGTCTGTCTGTAGCCCATATAATAAGGACTTATTTGTTATTGGGTCTTAGTGTGTCCTTCTTCTGTCACTATGCGTGTGAGACGTTGGGCTTACCTCACAAACCTGACTGAGGGCTCCAAGGGAATTGCCATTACAAAAGTGTGTGTGCACGTGGCTGTGTGTGTGAGGGGGACAACTGTGGCTGGAATTCCAGACTTTCCTCTCTCTCATCATTTTATCCCAGCAGGCTATCTGAAACAGCAGGCCAGCAACCCCCATCAGCCCCATCAGCCTCCACTCCATAGCAAGAGCAGAAGATGAAAAATGGAAAAAGGGAGCATGGCAAAAGGCTCACACTTCCGAAGCCCAACCATAAACAAACATGGTTGTCTGGTGTGACAGAAGGTTTCTGTTCTGTTATGGGGAGGTTTTTAGTGCCCCTTCCTGGGGCCCTAAAGTGCAACATCACCCACACATGTGAGCCTATGAGTCAAATCGGTGATGAATCACTCTGAGCCCTGACTCTCATTTATCAATGACACATTTGGGGCAGTTTTTTCGGTGGAGACTGGAGAGCACCAGGCCTGAGGTGCGAGACTGTGGAGAGAGAGAAAGAGAAGTTGAATAAAAACGAAAAGAAGAAAGCGGCAGAGGTGGGAAGGATGATGAAAGGACAATAAACAAAGCAACGCATGCCAGGCAAATGGATGAGTAGCATCTGAGCTTTGGTTTGGCGGTTGCATAAGAATGGCAGAATGTCTGATAGTATCTTGAGATCAAACCAAGCAATATATTGGCATGTCAGCCAAGCCGTTTGTTTTCTCAAGTGTAATGTGAAAGGCAAGCCTCAGCAGACCCAAAATAGCTCTGAAATGGTACAGTGAATTAAGTGGAAGTTAACAGAACTCTGTGTCTCTCTGGATCAAAGTGACTCATGTCTAAGACATCCCTTGGTCTGTGTGTGAGTGTGGGCGTGTATGGGTGTGTGTATCTGCGTGTGTGTCTGTGTTTTAGACGTGCACCGATACCAAGTTTTAAGAACCAATTCACAGACGTGAGTACTTTTATTAAATAGACTACACAAGAACCTTTTTCAGTACTAAATGGCCAATTATCACACTATTACAGGCATCTGCATCCATTTAGTTTTTTTATTCTTTGATCAAATTATGCCCTGACCATTTATATAACAAAAAAGCCCCGTCCATGGCTTATTTATATAACATAATTTCATTTTTTAAAGTGACAGTGACAAATTTTACCCTTTTTTTTTTTTTGGAAGGCAGAATCACTTCAGCACAGCTGCAGATTGCAATTTTAGTACGACCTAGCTCAGAGAATCACCACATTGCAGATATTTTTCCTCAGACCGATTTGCTGATCCCAGTACAAGCATCTCCTGATCCATACATACAGATACTGGTGCACCTTGAGTGTGTTTCCATGTGTTTGTGCCCGTGTGTGTAATTGTCCTGTACTGTATCGGTCTGTGTGCGTTTGTGCAGTTGTTTGCTTTTATGTTTATGCACCACGATACACTCGTGCACGTGTCCAGGTGTTTACAGGTGCTTACAGGTGCTGACTTTGTTTTTTGTCACAGCTGCACATTGCGCATTTATCATTTTGAAACTGGCTGTATTCTCCCCTGATATATCTATATGTTCTCTGTACTTTCCTCAGATGTTCCAAGAGGTCAAATCAAGTTTAAAGTGCATTTTACACAGAAGTGTCACAATATACTTTGTACTTCCACTGACAGAAAGAAAGAAAGAAAGAAAGAAAGAAAGAAAGAAAGAAAATACTTTTTTTTAAAGCACACAAAAGGAACAGATTCACACAATACAGAAGAGATAACAGAACAAAATGGGCAGCACAGCAACATCCAGACCCAACAAGTAACAATGTTGTGTGTGTGTGTGTGTGTGTGTGTGTGTGTGTGTGTGTGTGTGTGTGTGTGTGTGTGTGTGTGTGTGTGTGTGTGTGTGTGTGTGTGTGTGTGTGTGTGTGTGTGTGTGTGTGTGTGTGTGTGTGTGTGTGTGTGTGTGTGTGTGTGTTCTGTAATATTTTGAATGTGTAAGTCAGTGTGTTTTATGATTTCATGTGTTTTCCCACGACAGTAGCAGGGGAGTTACCTTGACATTTGGAGTTTTAGTGGGGGTTTTCTCCACCAGGCGGAGGGGAAAGCTTTCTATAGTGCCATTGAGGTTAACCAAACAACAACTTGTTAGCATTACTTGGACTGCTAACAAGCCATTAATAGTGATGGTAGTTGAGGGACAAGAAGTAGTTCTGCAAGTCCCTGGAGAAGAAAAATAAGACTGCATTTCAAAATATACCTTTAAACATCATTCAGTTCTAACATAGTACGCCCACTTCATATAACATGACCGCTCTATAAACGATATATATGATGAATAGATGTTGATAGGAAGGTTGAGACAAGGTACGTAGCTGCTACCTGCGTCATTTTGTGACATCGGGAACTAAATAACTTTTGTGTTATCAGCTCCCAGCAGTTCCCAAAGCTGTTTTAATGTTTCAGTTCAGTAATATCATATTGTTAAAATGTTGTGCTCGTTTGGGTTGACGATGAACCTGGCCACCTCCTGCACGCCGCTGTCCGTCCAGTGTTTTCTTAGATGGATTCTAACCCTAAGTGACAAAGATGGATGAGATTTACAACAAGCTTTCTTTTTGTCTGTCTTCCCCTCCCTCCCCTTACTTTGTCTCATTTCCCCTCCCTCTCCTCCCCTCTTGCTCTCCTCCCAGGAGCCGTTGGGGCCCAGTCCCTGTTCACCGTGCCTCGGCGGCCTGGCTATGGCACCATGGGGAAGCCCATCAAGCTGCTGGCCAACTGCTTCCAGGTGGAGATCCCCAAGATGGACGTCTACCTCTACGAGGTGGACATCAAGCCTGAGAAGTGCCCGCGACGAGTCAACAGGTAGGGTGTACCTGGTGTTCTGAAAAACTTCTTCAGCAACTTTCTCTTAGTTACATTTTAGAAATGTAGCTGATGCTTCAAAGCAGAGCGACTCGGGATGAGTGGACCGGTAGGAGTTCAATGTCTTGCCAAAGGACACATGGATGAATACATTGATTGTTGTTGTGGTAAATAAATGGTGAAATACTTCTGTGTTTTAGGTACTTCATAGAACTCAAAATAATGGTGTGTGTGTGTGTGTGTGTGTGTGTTGTGCAGGGAGGTGGTCGACTCGATGGTGCAGCACTTCAAGGTGACCATCTTTGGGGATCGCAGGCCAGTCTACGATGGGAAGAGGAGTCTGTACACAGCCAACCCTCTGCCTGTGGCGCCCGCAGGGGTGAGCTGGGAAAATACGCACCACACACACACACACACACACACACACACACAGCCTTGCCCTTACCCTCTCTGCGCTCTCTCCCCCCCCTCTCTCTACTCATACAGGTGGACCTGGACGTCACTTTACCGGGCGAGGGAGGGAAAGACCGTCCCTTCAAAGTCTCCATCAAGTTTGTGTCTCTGGTCAGCTGGCACATGCTCCACGAGGTGCTGACCGGCCGCAGCATGCCCGAGCCCCTGGAGCTGGACAAGCCGATCAGCACCAACCCCGTACATGCGGTGGACGTGGTGCTGCGACACCTGCCCTCCATGAAGTGAGTCGCTGATGTCCCTATTTGGCCCAGTTTTCAGAGCACAATTTGGCAAAATGTTATGATGGATGGCAAAGGAGCTACAGTGGGGTCCAAAAGTCTGAGTCCACTACCATGAACTGTTTACTTTCATCAAAAGCTAATACTTTTTTTTTTACTCAGTTGATACTTATTTAGAAATACATTATTTAGAACTGATACAAATCTAAATTTTAGATCTTTGAGAAATGCTCGTATGAAATATATCTGAATATCTTGTCCGCACCACATTTGGTAAAGTTTTCTCAAATTGTTGTCACACCATATATTTCATATAAATATTAATGTATGTAATGTATGCTCCTAATACACAGTGTGAGTTGTTTTGGTCTTCTCAGAACGAATACCTAAATGAATATGGTTCTATAGGCGTTACTGTCGCTACTGCTACAACTTGGAGAAAGGACTTCTGTTGAAAAATAGTTTTATTATTAATTAAATTATTTTTGAGTTAATTTTATGTCTCGAGTTAATTTGATTAAAAATCAATAAAAACGACCAAACATCTTGACTGCAGAGTGATATGTGAAACAGTGGTCTGTTGTGTGAAACAGCAGGCAGAAATAACAGACCTCAGATTTCCTCATCAGACCATTGGCCATTCAAAAAAACAAACAAACATTGCTTTATTATTTTTTCAGAATTTGGTTTGCCTTTTGTTAGTCCTACTAGTGTGACCAAAGTGAGAATTAAATGGCACTACTAGAGGAGCCCTGCACTACAAAATAAATTGTAATTCTTGGTACCAATTCTTGGTTGTTGGTCCTCAAAGAATTCTGCTAATAACTCAGCATGCCGGCTGAATGTCTTCATGTCATTCTTCAACTGAAGAATGATCTTTGACACTTGTTTAACCGCTCCATAGTCACATTGACCCATCTTTTCATCATCTGTCACATTGTAAATGTAATTCCTAATGAACTGTCAGTCAAGGACAAACAGCCTTCCCCACCTCCATCTTCAGCCACCAAACTACAGAAAGTCAGAAGCCGATAATGTTGAGCACACTGAGCATCGATCCCTCTGATACTGAGAGTAAATATATTTGTTTTGTCATGGTGGCACCAATATCAACACTCTGATCCCAGCGGAAATCAAATACGGCTTATATGTGCTCTCACAGCATGCCATACTTGACCTCATACCATCTTCCACTCAATATCACTTTCCTAAGCCCCCGCAGCAGCAGAGTCCAACACCATATGAGAGGTGCTTTAATAAAAATCTGTTTCCAAGCCATTATTAAAAAGTGGGCATATCGACACCTTTCATTTGGCTCCATTTGCAGGCGTCTGGGCCCCAGTGTTACATTGGCATCATGACAGATCATGTCAGTCTGGGATTCACCGAGAAGCGCATAGCCCATGTAGCATTATTAATGTGGCTCCGGTTCAGAGCGGCGAGGTCGATGAGGCCAGGCAGCCATCGTTGCCACCCTCTCATTTCATTGACGTAGCTTCAGACCGTATTGAGGAGCAGCTCGATGTGACACTGTACAAACAGCTATTGACCTACATTATCAATCCAGGTCATGTCAACTGATATTAATTTCCCATTTCCTGTCATCCCCTGCCCCCACCCTACTTGCCCCATGTGCTCATTCTTTCTCTCTCATTTTTGCTTTTTTTCACTACCTCTCTTGTTTTATCACGCCATTTTCCTTTGTTCTTTTCTTTCCCTTTTCTTTTATTCTACCATCTCCCCTAACTTTATTTTATTTTTTTCCTCTTCTTTGCATCTCTCCATCTCTCCGTCCAGGTACACTCCAGTGGGTCGTTCCTTCTTCTCAGCTCCAGAGGGCTACGACCACCCCCTGGGCGGCGGGAGGGAGGTGTGGTTCGGCTTCCACCAATCTGTGCGCCCCGCCATGTGGAAGATGATGCTCAACATTGACGGTGAGAATCAAAATGCAGAGTTTCTTTGGCATCAGCTGGACAATTGCCCCAATAGCTAGAACAGTGTAAATACAATGAAAGTTCATCATCACGTTTACGAGTACAGCACAGTTGTCCGTATATTCAAGTATCCAAAAAAAACAGAAGCACTGAAAACCATATCATCCCTAAGCCAGCCATGACTATGCAAGGAAAGGGCATGCATCACCTTGTGAGATAGACCTACTCATAGACTCTCAGTGTTTTCTTTGACTATCTTACTTTCTTACAAAACACAGAAATAGTTTTATCTGTTGCATCTTTCACATCTGAGGAAATGTTGGAAATTAGATTTTTAATAATTTAATAGATAAAATGCCGTTTGTCCCCCATGATGATGGGTATGGTGTTCTGACTTTTGAGGACTGTTAAGTGTCTAAAGATATGCTATCTAACCTTGCATGTATGAATCGCTAATGCCTCACGCAGAAGAGTGCTACCCATTGGAGATGGACTAGGTGACTGTCTGTTGACTGGGAGTCGTGTTCTACATGTGCAGTCTGTTTATTATTTGTGGAAAATGGCAGAGAATGGGTTCTGCCATGTGCACACAGCAGGAGGTTGTCAGAGAGCAAGTCTCTGATGACGGGGGGGGGGGGGGGGTGTGGGTGTGGGTGTGTGTGTGTGTGTGTGTGTGTGTGTGTGTGTGTGTGTGTGTGTGTGTGTGTGTGTGTGTGTGTGTGTGTGTGTGTGTGTGTGTGTGTGTGTGTGTGTGTGTGTGTGTGTGTGTGTGTGTGTGTGTTGTTGTTGAGGAACTTGGAGTAAGGTGTGTTCTTGGCTGTATGGGAACTGACTAGTTGGTTGCTGTGGAGACAGAGGGCAGTGTGTGTGTGTGTGTGTGTGTGTGTGTGTGTGTGTGTGAGAGACTGGGGGTGGTGCTGGGGTCAGGAGGGTAGCTATGAGAGCGTTTTCTTGAGACAGCTTTTGTTTTGCTCCAAGCGCTTGAAGTCTCTGTCTCTGTTAGAACCTCTTTCTCTCTCTGTCTCGTTTTCCCGCCCTCTCAGCCTCAGAAATCACTTGGCCCCCCCTAGTCTCTCTTCCCCTCTAACAACAGGCCAGGAGGCGTCCATCTGCAAAGCATTCTTTTTTTCTACTTCTTCTGCTGTTTGCTATTGTGTACTCAAGCAATAAAAAACGTGGGAGCATGAAAAGGGCGCGAATCGGCTGCCAAGAAGAAAACTATTTGTGGTTCATTGCATGCATGCATGCATGCACACACACACACACACACACACACACACTACCTCCCACACTTTGTATCATGGTTGATCAAAAGAGCATGTAGCAAATGCTTTTGATGACAGAGAAATGACACCTTTCGGTTTAGCATTTCCATGTCTGACTCATAGACTCTTCCAAACAGACAGAAGTCAAAACAAAACAGAGCGTGGGAGGAAGTAATTAGAAGAGATGTCACTTCCTGGCAATGGTGAAGGGTCCTATATTTCATGGGGCAGTCCAGAGTGTGTGGATGACAGGTACCTGTAGTCGTGTCATGTGTTATTTCCACTGGCTCACTCACGGATGTCTGCTTGCAGTGTTGTTGTCACCCATGCTGTCAGAGAAGTTTCTCACATCACAGCAGCCGAACCAGATTTATCATCTACAGCTTCTGCTTACCTCAACACCACTCTCTCTCTCTTTCCACCTCTGGATCTCGCTTTCCTGTCTTACTCCCGATGTCTGCTCAGAAGTAATTTTACTGCATTATATTTCATGGCGCTCTTGAGTTCTCCTTCTGAGATCCACTTCAGCTACTGGCTATGAAACCTGTATTAGCCTCCCATGTAAATGTATCACCATCAGATACTGTATAAGCTAATGTATAGATGAATTGGCACATTAAAGAGTCAGGCGATCCTTCATCTCAAGTTGATATTGATAGTGCTGCATATGTTCCATGTTCTCTTTTTTTTGATAGCCCTTATCCTCACTCTGTATTGCAGTGTCTGCCACGGCCTTCTACAAGGCCCAGCCAGTCATCCAGTTCATGTGTGAAGTGCTGGACATCCACAACATAGACGAGCAGCCTCGCCCCCTCACAGACTCACACCGGGTCAAATTCACCAAAGAAATCAAAGGTGAAAAAGAATGTGTTCAGAGTGTCTGTGTGATATGGGACTGATAAATGTGTGGTGTCAGGGGTGTGTGTGTGTGTGGGGGGGGGGGAGGATGGGGGAGCATGTAGCCATTCAGTCATTCACACACACACTCCTACACCACTATGCCACTCCAGCGCTTCGTTATTCACCAGGTCTGAAGGTGGAAGTGACGCACTGTGGAACCATGAGGAGGAAGTACCGCGTCTGCAACGTGACCCGCCGGCCTGCCAGCCATCAAACGTGAGTCAGCCATCCGGGTGAGGGAAGAGGAGACTCTGGGTGGAGTATGTGGATACGTTAGGGGGGAGGGGGGAGGGGAACGCGGACCAAAGAGGATATGATCACAGATTCACCGCCAAACCACATAATGGCTGAGTCATCTGACAGCCAAACGGTCAACATTAGTCATCCATTAGTGAAGTGGCTGTTGTACGCAGCTGCTCATCTGCTGTGTTTTTGTTCATAGCAGGCTTTTACATCACCACATGGCCATCAGAAGGGTGATCCATGTTTACGTCAATATGCCATACTAGTAGGGAAATGCATGATACGCCACGAGAATACTATGAGCAACAATTTACTCTGAAAGCTAAAAAAAATCAGAATGAAGTCAAAACACCAAACCCTGGAGGCACCTGAGGATTGCTCTAGTTTCACGTTACAAGTCTCGCTTCCTTTCTGTTCTTCACAGAGCTTTGAATTTGTAAACCAATGCACACAGGACTTTTTCATTAAAAGTCTTTTTGCATGTGGTTACCAGTAGTTTATGGAGGGGGGGGGGGGGCAAGTGGCGAGTCGTCTTGGCACTGTGTAAAACATTGTTGTAAAACACTAAACCACTATGGGACATCACATTTCAAATTCTACTCCAATCAGCTTGAAGTGATTTAAACCATATCATGGTTTGTTAGCCTGCTCACAGATACTGAAGTAATATGGTAGCAAGCCAAAACCTATTGCTGTGCCACTAGTTACACATCTTGGTATCATAAAATCAATGAAGCTGATTGATTTGAGTTGTCCTGGGTGGCGTCTGGTTTTTGACACACGTGTACCGTTCTCCCCCCAGGTTCCCCCTACAGTTGGAGAACGGTCAGACAGTAGAGCGCACTGTAGCCCAGTACTTCAAAGAGAAGTACAACCTGCAGCTCAAGTACCCGCACTTGCCCTGTCTACAGGTCGGCCAGGAGCAGAAGCACACCTACCTGCCCCTTGAGGTGAGACAAGATGAGCTATCCCACTGTGGGGAATCTCAAATGATCTGAAATTTATTTAGTTTCAAAGTACGGTGACATTTGTAGTATATGTTGTACTAGGTAAAAAAACAAAACCTGGATAAATAATGGTTAAAATGGTTAAAAAGCCTCTGTTTCCTTGCAGGTGTGTAACATAGTAGCAGGTCAGCGGTGCATCAAGAAGCTGACGGATAATCAGACTTCCACTATGATCAAAGCCACAGCTCGCTCTGCACCCGACAGACAGGAGGAGATCAGCAGGCTGGTGAGTAGTGGAGACCCCTGGTGGACGGAGGTCTCCATCATCATGCTCATAGACATTTGAACGCTCATACTGCAGTGTCCAGTATATTGGTGTAGTAGCCAAATATTCCTTCAGTAGTATACTTCAGTATCAGTATACTTACAATACATTCCCTCACTGTGGTACTTATTTGGTTGCATACTTGATTTACTTTGTGTTTGAACAAGTAGTCAGTGGGTGAATACTACCTAGGAAGTAGTATGGTTAATATTGTGTCCATTATATGTCAATGATGGTAAAATAAATCATTCACCAAACATGTGAGGCTCAATGCCTTAGTGTTTTGGATTCTGTCTGGAGTCTAGTATGCTGAAATGGTCAGTATAGTGACTATATGGAGCATTATTGGCATGCAGCAGATCCTGTTGATTTCAGCATGTTATATTTGGACACAGCTACCTAATTGGACACCACACCCTTGATATGGAATGTCAACACTTCCTTGCCATGCTGCTTATCTTGACATATCCTCGTCAAATTGTCATGAAGGCAGAGCTTATTTTGTAATCGCCTCTCCCAGATGTTCATTATGCATCGTTAGTAGAGGTGAATCCATGCGCTTGTCCATTGCAGATGGCAGGTAAAGACCAGGTCTACCTAGGGTCAACAAAATGCCAGAGTCATAATGGCCTTAATGTGTGTTAACCCGCTGCACCGTCTGAGCAGTGTGCTGTCTGGGGAGAGACTGATAGACAGCACGCTGCCTCTGGCCACCATCAGATTAGCAATGCTCATTTAGCTCTTCTTACCTTATTAAAAAACCTCTCCCCATCTCTTCAGTCAGCAGTGAAATGACTTGGTCTTGCTGACAGGAAATCAGGGTAGACATCACCGTGGTGGTGTTTTCATTTAGATGCGCCATTGCTTGAAACTGACAGGGTGTTGCGGCTGGAATAGCAGAGGATGAGGATCGAAAGAGGACAAAACAAGCAGATAAGCGGCGTCTGTCAGAACTACACCGCAAACTGGGTCATTGTGGCAGCTCAGTGGGCTGGATCGTCTGCCCTGTGCTTGCAACATCTTGTCTCTTTCTTGTCTCTCAAATCTGTCGACATGCTTGTAAAGCAGAAATGCAATCAAAATAGTCACTGTAGGAGAAACTCCTTTTAGTGTATTGTGTAGGGGCATAAAGGAATAGAAGGGCAAAGGCATATGGAACTCCAGTTAAGTACAGATAAGCGATGGCAGGGTCTCGTGACGCTATCAAACCTAAGCTAGAGCCGTATTCAAACCCATGATGTCAGAAGTACATGGCGTTGAAGGAGTCTCACCTTTTACTGAACTGAACTACTGCTGCACTTTGGCTCCATCCCCAAGAGGAATTGTTAAGAAAAAAAAACAAATTTTGCTCTCTAACCACTAAGCCACCCTTCCATCAACTCTGCTAATCTCACCTTGTGTTTCCACCCTTTCTCACCCTGCTCCCCCCCCCTCCCCCCACCCACCCTACAGGTGCGCAGTGCCAACTACGAGGCTGACCCATTTGTGCAGGAATTCCAATTCAAGGTGCGCGACGAGATGGCCCACGTGACGGGGCGTGTGCTGCCCGCCCCCATGCTGCAATACGGCGGCAGGGTGAGCACAGAGCACTTTATGGTACCCTTCCTTTAAATCACACCCATTCTCTCTGTTTGTCTGACACGCTTCTCTCCTGTCCCCCCCTCAGCCTCTCTCCCACTCTCTCTGAGGGGAACTAACTCACTGGCTTCTGTTTGGACTTGATGGTGTCAGTCTGTTTGTTTGCTTTGTTGTCTGTGGTTGAGTCTCGAAAGTGGAGCCTCTGATTCCTCGTGCACAAATTATTGCCCACCTCTTAAAAAAACACAACAAATGATTCCTTAATCCCTTTTAATGTATTTTTGATGCTGACAGGGCAGCACACTTTTTTGTCCATCAGCCACAGAGGTTGAACCGGCTCCAAAGATCACCAGCCAATTTCACGATTTTACCAACTGCATCTTTGTAAATAAAAAGGAATATCCAAATGGTTGTTTGCCTGTGAAAGTATCAGGCAGAGTAGACAAACTTAGCAGATAGAGCCAAAATATTTGCCTGTCTTGGTGCTAATTGCCCTTCCTGAAGTCAGTATGAGAGCACTCAAGTGATTTGATGAAGAGGCATCCTATTGAGACTGAACCACTGTGTGGATTAACACTATTCATCTCCTCTCTCTTCTAGTCTGGGTAAACAACAAGCAGACACACCTTTACTGTTGTACATTTGGGTGTGTGCCTTACTGATAACTATTTGTGACACTATGCACGCTACGCAGTGCATGCCACACACACCAACTAGTCTGTTACATCAACAGTGTACGCCACACTAAGACATTAAGTTCACATACAAACCACTTGGTGATGTTTGTTGTTTCTGATAGAAATATGATGGAGCTTGTGTATCCATTTAGGTTTTCATCAGCGTTTCACGTGCTGCTCAGTTTAGGGCTGTTTGCTGTTTTTGCATGTATGTTTACTGGAGTAATTTTTCTCTGTCATTGTGTGTGTGTGTGTGTGTGTGTGTGTGTGTGTGCGCGTGTGCGTGTGTGTGTAAAAATGAGTGCTAATGTTTTAAGGTGAATGTAGAGCGTGTGTTCTGTGTGTGTGTGTGTGTGTGTGGGTGTGAACAGTATGAATGTGAGTGTTTACATACATAATCATGAGTACATGTGGTGAGACTGCAATGTTGTTTCAGAACCGCACCGTAGCCACACCCAGCCACGGGGTGTGGGACATGAGGGGAAAGCAGTTCCACACCGGGGTGGAGATCAAGATGTGGGCCATCGCCTGCTTCGCCACACAGAGGCAGTGTCGGGAAGAGATTCTCAAGTGAGAACCTTTGACATATAGGACATAAACAAACTGAGATTCTGTTGTTATTCTGGGTGCAGCAGTGACACTCAGTGAGATTTATTAAAGTGTATACTGGGATTAAAAAGGAAATGGCCACCATATACACTTGTAGATTCCCATCCAAAGCACGTAGTTTTAAGTGGTTGTCAGTCAAGATCTATTCTAAACATTTTCTATTTGTTGTCATTTTATCTTCTACTTGTTTTTTTTCTCTGTAGGGGTTTCACAGACCAGCTGCGTAAGATCTCAAAGGATGCTGGGATGCCCATCCAGGGCCAGCCATGTTTCTGTAAATACGCCCAGGGAGCCGACAGCGTGGAGCCCATGTTCAGACACCTGAAGAACACCTACTCTGGACTGCAGCTCATCATCGTCATCCTGCCGGGAAAGACGCCTGTCTACGGTTAGAAAACTATTGATAAGCAATATTTTGTTAGAGCCCAGAGATTGTGTAGTGGTTAAGACTCCCAGCTGGTCTGAGATCTGGTGCAATATTCTTAAAATATTCTTTCCTCCTCATGTTCCATAATGTCTCGATAATGAACATACTAAGAGGGGTGCATTGTACCCTCTATAAATAAATAAATAAATACACATTCTATTATACCGTATTACATATTTTTTTATCCTCATTTGTTTCTCTACCCGTGAACACCTGTGGAGTGTTATACTTTATTGCACTATACTTAAAGTCCTTCGACACTAGCTCCTAAACCTTCAACCTTGCTGCTGAATGTTGCTGAAATGTTTACCAGTGGATCGGTATCCTTTTGCTTTTCTGAATCCCAAGGTAGAGGGCTAGATCTTTAGTCCTTTAACATCTAATAATATGATTTTCTTGCTACTTTATCAATTATGAGGTAATTTTGCATGTTGTCACGTGTTGAGAAGAAAGACAGTGTATAAAATGACATTTTAAATTTTGTTTTTTTATTTTTACAACCCACAGCGGAGGTGAAGCGTGTGGGAGACACCCTCCTCGGCATGGCCACCCAGTGCGTCCAGGTGAAGAACGTGGTGAAGACGTCACCTCAGACCCTCTCGAACCTCTGCCTCAAGATCAACGTCAAGCTGGGAGGAATCAACAACATCCTGGTGCCTCATCAACGGTTAGTGCAACCACACTTTCACTCATACATTCAACATTACATATTAAGTAATGTTCTAGGATGCTTTTGCAGAAAAGGCCCTCATGGCATTAATGTTTCTATAATATTTTTTTAATGCTCCAGTTGCATCTCATATTTCTATCACAATAGCTTTATTTGCCATGTGTACAGCAGTTTGTCTTGATACTGAGATGACAAATTACAGAGATAGACAGTACATACTGACACACATGGAACATGGATGTCAGGTCCTGACATAGTGAGACACTGTATGTAAGGTCTTGTAACACAATGTTCAGTTTAAGTCTTTGTTCTGACCATTTCTACCTCTCCTGTCCGGCAGACCATCAGTATTCCAGCAGCCAGTCATCTTCCTGGGAGCAGATGTCACACATCCCCCTGCTGGAGACGGGAAGAAGCCCTCTATTGCAGCAGTGAGTTCCCTCTTCATTTTCCACCTTCACCGCTGGTTGAATTGATCAACTTGTGTGAACTGTTGTATCTCATGTTCATGTTCTCTATCCGTCTGTCCTCACTCTTTTCCACTCTGTTCCTTCCCTCTGTCTTCCAGGTGGTAGGCAGCATGGATGCCCACCCCAGCAGGTACTGTGCCACAGTGCGCGTCCAGAGGCCCAGGCAGGAGGTCATCCAAGACCTGGCTTCCATGGTGCGGGAGTTGCTCATCCAGTTCTACAAGTCGACCCGCTACAAGCCCACCAGGATCATCTTCTACAGGGACGGAGTGTCGGAAGGCCAGTTCAGACAGGTCCGCTTCCAGTCTCCTTCCACACAAACTAGACCAGAGTTGAACACCAGCTGCTACCAGCCAAAATGCTGGCTAGCGGCTTGCAGATGTGTTTTTTTTATTCTGCTAGCCACTTTAGCAGGTAACCAGACATAATCTAGCGGTAGTCCTCAAATGTTCAACAATATTGTTGTTTTCTTCCCCTAGGTGCTGTATTATGAGCTGCTGGCCATCCGCGAGGCCTGTATCAGCCTGGAGAAGGAATACCAGCCAGGCATCACCTACATTGTTGTGCAAAAACGCCACCATACACGCCTCTTCTGTGCCGACCGCAACGAGAGAGTGAGTCACCCACCCACCACACACACACACACACACACACACACACACACACACACCAGAGTAAGACAGCTATAATACCCTATAATGCTAGACTGTTACTGTTACCCTCCCTGACACCACATTACCTGTTTGAAATGGACCTCCTTAATTACCTTTGTTGTCAGTCGGAGGTTCCCCCTCCTAACCCCTGTAATTATATTCGATTAAAGCATTAGGGCCCAGTGCAAACTGAGAGTTGTGGAGTGACACTCAAGGGCCCCAGAGTAGGACTCTGTTAGTAACAACCTTATTTGCAGTGCAGGCACTTGCATACAGACGGCAAGGCAGCTCTCTAGGGCATTAGCCTTTTAATTGGTTGATCTGGAGGCTCTCGGTAAGCTGTGGGCCCGCCCATCAAATAGTTCCTTTTATGAAGAGGTCAGGAAGTGAACAAATTGTTGACGGAAAGCCCCAACTATTCTGTCGTCATTAATTGAACCAACTGAGGCAAATTAGTCATTTTTGTTCCTGCTGCTTTGTCTCTGCATGTTCAATTTTTAGTTTTGATGCTGAAAAGTGGTAAAAATAGCTGTAAGGGGAAAAACTGGCCTTAACTTTGAATGCTCTTCTCCTCCTGTCAGGTTGGACGTAGCGGAAACATTCCTGCTGGTACTACCGTGGACACAGATATCACACACCCCTACGAGTTCGACTTTTACCTCTGCAGTCACGCTGGAATACAGGTTGGAATACCATCCACCGTCTGCTCAGTTTCCTTTAGTTAATGGAAGGTAGATGCTTAGGAAGTTGAGATTCCCCATTGGGTATAAAATCAACTGTCTTTGTCTGGGGAATCAAGTCTGGTGGTTCATGATTTTCAAAGTACATATAACCCAAAGGTGTCATCCCTTCTCCCAGGGCACCAGCCGGCCCTCCCACTACCACGTCCTGTGGGATGACAACTGCTTCACCTGCTGATGAGTTCCAGCTGCTCACCTACCAGTTGTGCCACACTTACGTGCGCTGTACCCGCTCAGTCTCCATCCCTGCGCCAGCCTACTACGCCCACCTGGTGGCCTTCCGCGCCCGCTACCATCTGGTGGACAAAGAACACGACAGGTGAGGAAGAGAGAGGGCGAGAGGGGGCGAGAGGGAGGTCAGCTGCAGCTAAAAAAACAGTTCCTTCTTCTCCCTCCACTCCAGTGTTTTGATGGCAGTATTCACTTTGCACTGTGTACCCATTACCTGCATGCTCTTACTATCCACCCTTTCATCATTAATGATCCTCTCCTCTCCTCAGCGCTGAGGGAAGCCATGTGTCTGGTCAGAGTAACGGTCGGGATCCCCAGGCGCTGGCCAAAGCTGTTCAGATTCACCACGACACCCTGAGGACCATGTACTTCGCCTGAGCTACACCAATCACCCCCAACCATCACCACCCTTAACACACACACAGACACGCCTCTCAAAAACACACACAGACACAACCATGCATGCCTGGCCTGCCAGTCAAGGAGTCCTCATAGGCGCGAGTCCCGCTCCCCTCCCCACCCCCCACCACACACACCAAGTCAATCCGGACCTGACACTGTGCAGAGGAAGGCAGGGAGGAGGGAGGCGGAGGAGGCCCCCCCACACTGGACTGAGGATGCAAACGCTGCTTTAAAAACAAGAGAGAAACTCAGCACTATTATGCAATATTAAACCAGCCAACTATTTTATTTTCCCCATCCATCGCCCCCTCCTCTACCCCCTTTCCCCGTCTGCCTCCTTTACTTCTGGTTCTGTGGGTGTTTTCCATTTTGTTTGTTTTCACCTGCCCACCTCCTAATGTCTGCCCTGTGTTTTGGCGCACTCTTTCTTCACATCTGCGAATCTGCCCCTTTGCCATCACATCCTTTACAGTACCTCAAGTCAGTTTGAGCAGCAGCACTTTTGCATTTTGTCAGTTTTACTGTACTTTGTTTTGTTTTTGTTTTTTTCCTCCAATGGTTGAAGAAAGGAAGCAGAGAATGAAGGGTCAGATTCTGGGGTTATAAAGTAGTGATTTTGTTTTATGTACAGATTGGTACAGGTCCTCTCAGTTGCCACTGCTTTTTTTTTCATTTTCCTGTGTCCGATCTCTTTTCCCTAGTGATCACTTTTCATTAGTCTGTCAATTCACCAATTACGTGTATGTCACCTGTAATTTTGAGCACAGTGCCACCTGTAGGCTACGAGGCAAAATGCCCCTTTAAAGGCAAAACAAGGGGTTGTATTCTTATCATGAGATTTCAGATCAGTTTTGATTCATGTTGAGCCGTCAACTAACATATGTAAACAGTGGCACAGATTATATTGACTGACACTATATCAATTGCTCAATAGCAGCCATCTATGAGTTTTTATAATGTGTAACACTGTTATGTGACTCTGCTTGTGATTTTACTTCCACCTCATGTGGAACATTTTATGATTCTAACTTTTTAATCATTCTTTCAAGTATTTATTAATTTTCTCAAGCTGATAAGCTCGTGTTTTTAATATTAGTATTCACCATGCTTTCATTCCCACTCAGCGCTTTCTTTATCTCACACTCCCCTCTCTCCAGTTTGAGACGGTGGATACAGTTAAATGGCAGATCATGTTGATAGTTTCCTCTAGTGCAATAATCAGTTAACGAAGGGAAGAAGATTTTAGGGGACTAGCAGTGGAAACTCGAAAGAACAGTAGCGCATCTCATTTGACAAAAATGAGTTTTTGAAGAAAGGAACATTTGCTACATACATGGCACTTTCATGTATTGGTCCTCTGAGAGGGGATTGATCCGTCTGGTTTTGGAATACGTCGTTGTTGTCAGGCAAAAATCTTTTAACTGCAGTTTCGGTGATGTTTTTATTTGACTTGAAGGATTTTATGGGCCTTTGTGGGTTGAGAAAACTATCACCCTTGGGATGATGAAACCCTTTCAAAGCCCATTTGTGTGATTTCCAAATTCCTGGTCGTCAATTTAAAAATGAGGCCGTTTTCTTAATTCCTGAAAAATTCCCATTTTGGAGATAGAAGGTTTTCACCTGACAGCAGCAATGTAAATATATAGGCCATAATGGGGTAGTATTCAAGTGCCTGGTGGAAGTGAAGGGTTTAATGTTCAGAAGCTGCGTAAAGTATTTACGGAGATCCCATTTCAGTAGGGGACACATGATCAAAAGTCATATTCCGACAAATGGACAGCGTAAGATAGTTTGAAGCAAGAAGGCTTCACCTGATGCCTCTTATTCTCCCCAAAAGCTTGGAGAGGGAGGTGAATTCCGTCTACTGACTTTTCTATACATCTCATTCAAATCATCCCAAGATGATTATATAGATATATTGTGTTTGCCTACACAGCAGTTTCAGCTGTTGGCTTTGCTTAGCAGCAGTATTCTAGCAGAGCAGGCCGAGCTTTATTGCTTAATCTTCATCAGACGTGGATCTAGCTGCTATATTCTGTTTGTACTTAAAGGGCCAAGTTCATGGATATGGATTAAGCCTGGTCATAAACTATTTCCTTCAGTAGACGTTTCCACTGGGTGGAACTTCCTAGTCCAGGACTAGGCTTACTCCATGTCAGTGCAACCAGCCCAAAGTGAGTTGGGGTTGAGACCGGCTTCAGAGCCATGCCGAGGAGCCAAGTGGATGACTGACATTTTAACCCCAATGATAACTGACTGTTGATGCTACTATGAAATGACAGGGAGTGTGTGGAGTATGGTCACCACTTAGCTCCTCATTGCCTTTAGTGACCTGAAGCTTGTCTGCGGGTGTTTTTACAAGTTAAGACCATAATCTGCACTAAAAGAAGCATGTGTGTCGGGACTGAACACAGGCGTGGTGCTATTCTGTCTGAATTTGAATCTGAACCTGAACCTCTCTGAGTCTCTGCATGGGAAGGTGGGGAGAGTAGAAAATATAGACACATATAGTAAACCTTGCTCAGTAAGGTACATGAGAGGGTTCTACTGGTATTGCTAGTGTGGGCGAACTCTGGATTTAGGATTTTGTTCAGCGGTTATGGTGAACAATGAGAATATGTATACGGTACTATGGCAAAATGTTCTCAAGGCAGAGACTGCCCCTTGGACAGTGAGGTGTAATTGTAGGGTCCTGCATCCCCTCGCTGTTGTATTCGACTGCCTTTCCTAGGCTAGCCTTCCGGTGTGGAAGCCAGTGGGTTTGAGCCTTCATGATTTTCACTAGTGTCTGAAAGCCTTTTTAAAAGCCAGATTGAAAGTATATTTGTACATTTTAAATTATGTAATGCACACCACTTATTTTTGCTAACAGAAAAGTTCTAAAAAATGTAGTCTAGTTATTAATCTTAGTAATAATTGTATCACGATAAGTAATGGTTAAACGGTATCATAACAAAGTTTTATTATTGCAATAGACTGTTGACTTGTTCCTGTGTCACTGTATTACGTATAGTGTATCTGTACAGTGGTGGGGTTATTCAACTTAGTGACGTGTGTCTGGACTGTTATACTGTTATTGATAGGGATGTGGACTCAACCACCTCTTGCTTTGATTTGAAAAAAAAAAAAAAGAAGCAGCAAGATGTTAAATGCTTATTTCTCTCCCTTTTTGTAGATGTTCATACAGTCGGAGGTTTGCGGTATACGAGAAAATCCTGAAACCGTTTGAATCTTGAAAGGCTTCGTTGCGAACCTCCCTATTGGAGCGACTTAACAGTAGAGTAGAAGTGGAGTCAATTGACCTATTGGGCAGAATTTCTGCTCTCGAATGTTCTCGGCTTTTCTTCAACTGGTGCTGACGCCCGCTCCATATTGAGAAGGGGAGTGCAAAGGAATGGGCCAAGTGGTTGTGAAAGTAATTGTTGATCCACTTCAAGGACATGTTTGATCAAAGAATAATGTACCAAGGTTGGTTCTCCATGCTTTTGTGTTAAAGCCTGGGGGGATTACGTTGGCTTGCAACCTCTGTTGCTTTCCGCCCCTCTCCTTGCCCAAGCCACTTCATGTGCTCACGAATACAAAGAGTTGGCCTCCCGGCAAATCTGCAGTGTGACAAAGCCTATAATCTCATTGTTGCTCCCTTCCCCTTTGCTCCTGACCGTTTACTCCCTGTGCCAGAGGACTACATTCCACGGCCAGTAGAATCCCATCCAATCCCCCTGGGAGGTATAAGAAAGATTAGGACGCAAGGACAAAAGTGAGGTTTGGTCAGTAAGCATATGACGTAGTGGATTCTGGGGTCCATTCAAGTATGATGTGTGATTTGTTAGGAATCAAGGCTGATTATAGATAGCTCTGTGTGTATGTGGCTGGTTATGTTGTATGTCGGGTGAAGTGCCATTAAGGGTTGATGACGCGTGAGGATCGGGATGCATTTATAACCGACTGATCTCTGCTGTTTCTGATGGATGTTAAGGCAGTTGTGTATACTCTTGAGGGCAATTGAACACATGTTTACATAGCAGATGTGTTTGCCTAGCTTTCAACCTGCTGAAACGTCATCAGTTCTGCTTTGCAAATGTTAGCCAGTGGAGAAGTGACCTAACATGAGCAATTGGGGCCTGTTGAAGTGTATGCTTAAAGGGGCACTATGACGTTTTTGAATTTTAGTTTTTTTAGTGTTTTTCTTCAACAGACACAAAGTCTTGATGCACGTCCTTCATTTTCCCTGAAATGCCTTGTTGGTTTTGTAAGCATTCCTCATGGAAACAAAAGGGTACGCTGAGCAAATTTGCACCTAGCTGTGCCCTTTGGTTCTCAATCAGGAATGCTAACAATGCTGACAAGCCATTTGATGGAAACCGAAGGACAAACATCTAAACTTTTACCCACCACGTGTCGACTGTCTGGTGAAGAAAAATAGCCGACTAAACTTCAAAGGGTCGCCGCCTCCCTTAGTAAAGGTAAACTCCATTTCAAGTAATCAATAAATATCCCAGATTTTGGTTGTTCTCTATTTTGGGTGGAAGGTAGCAATGGAGTGAGAAGTCCACAGAAAGTGCCTTTCCTCTTGATGGTGCTGTAAAACGAAAGACAAAATGTAAAATTAAAGAAGTAGAAACTCCTCTTCAAGAACACATCGCAATGCAGGAACGGCTGCATTTTACACTCGCAGTACACATTTATTTTTTAGAGACGGAGATACAAACTTGCGTTCCTTTATACTAAGACATTAAGCCTACATAGAAATAGAATATATGCCAAGTATATGGTTGTGGTTGAGCTTTTCGCGTCGTAGTGCATTTAGAGTCTTGGACCAATGGCGTCGTTGGTACAGTGGAATGTGCATTGGGGGAGAAAAAAGAGGGCGGAGTTGACACTGGCATGGTGTGACGCAGCCCGGCCCATGAATGACAAACATAGCACAGCACTTTATAGACTGCCACTCTCACTCGGACACATAGCCAAGAGGTCTCGATCTCTGTCCCTCCAGTCCCTTCCTCCTGCGTAGAGTAAAAAGGATCAAAGCCTCGATCTGAGCGGCGAGACGAGGGGGATAGTCTTGCCGAACAAAGCGGTCGGTCATGAAAAGTGTGCCTCATGCTCTTGTGACTTCGCTGACGGCTCGGTTGAGTCAACCTCGCTCTCGGGTGGTCGTTTTTTCCCCCTGAAACCACCTCTTGACACTTTGTTACAGCTAGGGCTGGGTGTCGGAGAAAACGATACCTATCAGTACCGTGCCGATTTTTGGTATCAACATTTTAAGGCATCCAAAAGTTTAACAAAAGGGTCAAAGTCGTGATAGCAGATTATTGCATTTTCTTCTTGTTGATGGGCATTTTTACTGGGGAAACCCACTGAGCAGGATTGAATTCTGACGGCCGAAACAAATGTTAAACAGAAAATCATTTAGTGTATCGCACAACGAAATATGCTTTCATGCAAAGGAAAGGTACCCAAAAAAGTGTCCTTTTCGAACCCATGTCAGTATTGAAAAACGATGCCCAGCCCTAGTCGCAGCCCATGGTGTTCTTTCATCCTAGTGCAATGCCCTGCCATGTGTCGTGTCCCTGATGGAGGGAATGTGTGCCCAGTAGTATCTCTGTCTTGGAGCGGTAGGGTGTCGACTGAAAAACCGAGGGTGGTCTGTAGTTCTATGGGTACCTGTTCAGTCCAGGGGGGTGAAATCTTTCTATTACAAGAGATCTCAAAAACACTGCACCTCACTTACCTTGGTATGCTGCATATGTTATACTACATGAGAGAAAAACTGCAAATATTGCTTTTATTATGACATATAATGCTTGAGTAATGCCGGATTGCGATATTCTTATACAGTAACTATTTTAGAGACAAAATAAGTATAAGTGTAAAATATTCTTTGTTTTGTCTTAACACTTATCCGAATACGAAAAATTGTTCTTGAGCCGACTTTATTTTGTTGTCCTATTTAAATGTGTTGTTCTTTAAATATATATATGAAATATATATGCGAAATATTTTATGGTGTATTTATTGAGAGTGCATACGAGCGGCTGGAGTCTCCGCATCACATTGCAGCATGGTGGGGGTGGAGCCAGAAGGATGAGGCCTTAGCCCCTCCCCCTCCATGTTGACGCCTTATTCTCCCTAGACAAGCAAGCACAACAATATGGAGGGGGTGCGAGGTGGAGGAGACGGAAGAGGCGGAGTTGACCCGCTAGAAGATAAACAGACCCACGTGTCAGTTTTAATGTAGCAGGTCAATTCCTCATCCTCCCTTTCTTCATATTCTTTACCCTCCACTCTCCTCTTAACCATCTGAGAAGGCCAGATGCCAACCCCCCACATGTTGCAGCTCATCTCTGTTGATGAAAGGGAACCATTTCTGAACCACACTGACTTTAAAAGTGTTGAAAAGCTGACTTTCTTCATCCCAAGCTGCTAGTTTGTACATTAGCTGTGTCAATTTCCCCCCGAGCCAGTAGAGGGCGAGTTGGCAAAGGAAGACAACGGCGGGGAAGGAAGGAAGGGAGGGAAGGAAAGATGTTGCGAAGGCAGAAATCTATGGGTTATGGTAAAAATGTAGTGTAGGCATTGCTTTTGTCCTCTTTGCCTCTTGTCAAGTTTTTCTTGTGCCAGAACTTTTTACAGCAGGAATAGGTCTCATTCCACAAGAAGACACGCCTCAGCCTTAAGTGGGTTCTTACATTAGTATCAGATTTCTATGTGACTTTGCAATGCCTGTGTTGGGTAGCCTGCCGAGAAAACTAGCCTACCGACGTAATCTCCCCTCATTCCCCAACAGGCGTCCTCATCTCTTATCATCTCTCACTTAAACCACTAACAGTGCTACGGTACTCAGGTGAACTCTGTATGAAAAAAAAAGAAAAAAAACGTGTTTCATCTATCCCATTTCTACCGATGTAAGAACAGGAACCAGGCCTGGGTCAAACAGTGTTTTGGAAACAGCCTTTGTTTTAACCTGCGTGGTGTACCAGATGAGGACAAGGACAGTTCAGATATTGTCTCATAAATTCTCAACGACAGAAGGACTTTTATATACTTTCCAATGTTTGTACAAAACCTCCTGGTCATCGTTGCATTGTCCTATATGGCCAACCCCCACCCGTCTGACACCTAGGTAGACGAACCATAAAAGGCACAGCATTTAAAATCCTCTTTGACCCAGGTTCCTCCGAGTGCTGGATTACAGAGACCTGTGCCTGTACAATGAACCAAGGTGTTGTGATGAATTGCTGATCCTTTCTCTGTGTGTCTGTTGGTTGTACCTCGTCCCCGCCGAGGATCGGAGACATGGAGCTTTTGAGGGTTGTCGATCCTGTTCCAAAGCAAATAGGCCCTGCGTCCATTAAGCCGAATAATTTCTGGTTTAACAAATGTTTACTCTAATGTTTACGCCCACCGCTATCAGATGTTAACCTATTTTCAGACCATTCGCATTCCAGTAATGACTATGAACCAAATATTGCAAAGAGATTAGGCTACCTGATGCCGTTTTCCATTGTGCTCACAGTGGTGTTGAAGACTGATATTTGACAGGATGTGAAACGTGACCATATTGTATTAATGCTGATTGTCCAGATTGTCGTGAGTTTGCGATGTAGCATCAGTTTTGTGTCGCTCTCGATTCAACCTGAACATCTCGGGCTCTGATACCATCAAGCGAGGCACCAGCAGATGGATGTACGTGGAACAGTGACCTTTCACCGCCATGAGGTCCATGTCTCAGTCTCTCTGTATGTTGCAAAGACTCTGTCGTACCAACAGCTCTTTTCTTTTCAGTTTTAAATATCTCTCTTTCTTTTGTAACTCTCTCTTTTAGGTTGTTGACCTTTTTAGTGTTGCTTTGCTTCAGTTTGAAGTGTATCTTTCACTAATACTTGCAATAAAAAGCTTTGCTTTACCCTGATTGTCTTTGTGAGATAATGTCAGATGGAAATGTACATTACACCGTCTTAGATTAAGGGATTATGTTGTGAGTATTTTTAGTACTAGGAATAGTAATACCACTACTATTACTATTACTATAATATTGGAATGAAACAGAACAATGGAAATGGAAAGTTAAGCTAGACTCATTAATCTAGCCTGAGTGAAATTCTTAAAATCCAGTTTGAAAACAAGTTTTACTAGAAATAGGTCAAATTTATAGGCTGAAGAGCAGAATGATTTTTTTTTAGTGTGACGTCCCACTGCAGGCCTGCAGTGTTACCAAGATGATGATAAGACCATACAAAGTTGCTGCTGTCCAGGTTTCACAGTAGCCTAATACTTGTGTATCCTTTTCCCTACCCAGATATAGGGATTCAAACCAATCGTGTGATCACAAGGCCACTTCTCTACCCTTCAGGCTACTGCTGCCTCTATATATCATTGTCATTGAAATGTTGGTTAGAAACACTAATTTGAAAAACGTATATAGTCCCCAATAGGAGTCGTGTTATCTAACAGCTCTTGATTTGAGTCAGGCCTACTCATTTACTTCTAGCCAAACTGTGTCTCTCTGTGCTGTCAGATATGTCTCAGCAAAAAGCGAGGAAAAGTGTTACAGCGTGGCATCATGGGAGACCAATAACCAACAGCTAAAGATCGCCACCGAGCCGAGACGCTTCCCCTCATTAAAGACACGGCAAGACGGATGATCTGTGCGAGGCCAGCTGCTCTGCAGGGCGGGCTGCAGCACTGAGCACGTGCACGTGCCTTGTGCAATAGAATTCACTGGCATAAACAGAAACACATAGCATCGATACGATCACTGGGACAGCTAACCTCCCCTGACCCCAGTTAGATCCACTCCATAGATGACAGGGTTGATTGAAATAATGGGGGAGCCACAGTTCAGTCGGGCAGGCTTCCCTCTGGGGGCCGCTGCAGCACCGTGGGGCCCGAGAGCAGCTGCCACCGCTTCTGCACGCCTGGCGGTAACGCAGTGTTCATCACTCGTGGCATCACAACAGCACTGTAAGCATGCTCAAGTTAAACTTTCTGCCATCGGCCAAAGTGGCATGAGGCAGCCATGAGAAACCGACTGACAGTATTAACGAGATCAACAGGTGGAACCGAACCCTGGGCTCATCCAGGTCTGTACACCAGTGTGACTGGCTGAGAATAACAGTGAATCTGAGAGCCATAGTGTATTGCGTTACATACATGCTGTCACGTATACTGCACAGAGAGGGAAAATGAACACCAACCACCAGTTAAATGCTGGAAAATATTTGGCTGTGTCTGCTAAGTTTGTTTTACTCTACCAGCCACTCGTTGTTTGGAAGTTTCTTTCAAAAGTTGCAGGTAAACTTTGGACTCCACCAGCCACTGGCACTGTCGACTGGATGGACAGAGACAGAAATAGTTTCTGGCTCTAGATATGCTGTCATTCAGGAAGACACGGCTTAGCTTGTGTCCACGGGTGCAGCAGAGCAGGCCTTGGCAGACACAGTGGGGCGGCTGGAGGTGGTGGTGAGTATCTGACCTTGAGGGTGGGCCAGCGGGGATGCTGTGGATGCTGAGCTGAAGGAGGCCAAGCTGATTGAAGCCGCCCAGCAGGAACCATCAGCAAGACCAAGATGTTCAGCAGCTCTTGGAAGGAAGGACACAAACAGTCAGACATACAGATGTCTTGGCTGCTGGAGGGAGTTTTAGTTGTGGCTCAGGTAGTTGAATCATTGATCTACAAGAGTTGCTGATTGTAGGTCACTGTTTCAATCAAAGGCGTCGTCCTGTAATAGTTGTTTGGTTGTTTCCAGTTGATTGGAATGTAATATTTCAACAAAATATATAGTTGTAGTTGTAGAGGAGAAGAGTGGGGCTTTAGTTGTACATTTCTTATGAAAACGTTTTGCACCCTTGATTAGTACCATCCCTACGCAGCCGCATGACTTATCACTGCACTTTGACAACTTAGGTTTAGGGTTAGGCAACTAAAAGTTTGGTTAAGATTAGGATAAGGTTTTGGTCATGGTTAAATAAGAAAGATCTTTGCTGAAAATGAAATCTTAACTCACAGCAGAAAACGTCTTTGTTTGGCATTGAACCCCGGTGATCTGAGTTGGCAAGTATATGCTGTCAAAGAGAACCTGTTTGACAGGTTGTGTCAGGAATTAAATCTTAATTAATCTTTTCTATGACTGATTATATAACACGATAGTGACTTTATATTTTACAGGCACATCAAAAGAACAATCAAACAACAATCAAAATAATTCAGCTACTCTTGGGGAACAATTAACAAAGCTTTAATATTAAAAAACAACTCTAGCCTGTCGGAGGCCATGGCAGCCAAAACACTTTTTAATATTAAAGCTTTCTTAATTGTTCCCCAACAGTAAATTAATTATTTTGTTCGGTACAAATAGAAGAACTGGGTAGTTAGCATGAGCAGCGATAGCCACCATGGCTGAACAGACAAACTTCATCAACAGAAGATCCAAGGAGAAAGACGTCACAGTACTGGACTGTTTGATTGACAGGTGATCTCTGGCAAGTGCAGTGAGGAACACCACAGAAACACTAGAGATGACACTGAATTTAAAAAAATGAGGATCTCATGGATTATCACTGTAAGCATATCCAGAGAGGCTTTTTATTTCTCAGCCAGAAGAAATAAAAGGCCTATGCTAAGACTCTGACCTGAAGAACCTGAAGAATAAGAATGACACCCTGGATGTGGGCGTGGCCTGCCTGACCCTGGCAAGGCAGACACCCAACCTGTGTGCACCATGGGGAAAAAAATAGAAATAGTAGAATAGTAGAAATACATTTTCTGTCCCTGGTCAATTTATCCACAAAACGATAAGATATGGCTTCATCTGAAAAGTCAAACTATACTATATATTTATATAGTATATAGTTTATTATATATATTAACATGCTTTTTAAATCACCACCTTGAAACAACTTGAATATCAAATTGTGAAACATCATAACTATAAATGATAATACTGTATTATGTGTTGAGATGTACGTATGTGTGGTAGTTTTGGTATACAGCATTAGTTTCCAGATATGTACATGAAAAACAAAAGGAAACTTAAGTTACTGAAAACTTTGTTCTTCTTCCTTGCAGGTTTGTCATTTGTAACATCACTGGGCTGGTGTGTCACATACCCTGCAGTTCCAGCTCTCACCAGGAGTGGGAGCAGTTCACCAAGATCAGTCTGGCCTGTACTGAGGAGGAGACAGGCCTCTCTCCGCCAGGGCCCAGGCACAATAGGATGTGAAGGGTGTGCCTGTATTTTGAGAGGTGCAGTGCGAGGGTATGCTCTGGGTTATTAATACTGAAGGAAGTCAGGGCGGGGCTGAAATGGAATCTAAAAGCCCAAAACGACACAAGGAAGCGCGGCCGTGTTATCGGAGAGCTTTGGAAACGGGGTGTCATTAGGTGATGATGGCACGAGTCCCAAAGCACTTTATCACAGGATGATTGTGTCTGTGTTTCAATGCTTTATCTTGAGTGTGACACTTGCTACCTCTGACCTCCACCATTGATTCTGTCCAGAGGGTAAATGAAATATGGGAAAAACAACTTCGGTCTCACAGACAACACGCCAATATCTCCTGGATCCCGTTGATGAAAAATGACCTGGTAGCACAGGGAACCACCACAGACACAATCCTGCTCCCAGAAGGCCTGCGGCGGACTACAGTACGTCATCAGCACAAGGCAGGGCGTCCAGTCAGCAAATAATACCGATTTAATATTTCCTCTGTCTTTGTATATGTGAACAAACTGAGCGACTGCCTGCTTGTTGCTGAGTTCTGCTCCATCTGTTTTAAGACTCTTAAAAATCAATAACACAATCTGGTCTATTTTGATGTACTATAATTATATTTCCTTTATTATTTTGAGCTAACTCTCTTATTACGAGGCATTTGAACAAACACGATGGCTTGAGACCAAAGCAGCTCATTGCATGACGTTACTAAATAATCGATTCACAATCATGTTTTTTTTTAGCCTGGGGCTAAAAATGGCAAGTCACATTTCTTTTTAGCCCGTGGCTATAATCAGCCCAGCCCAGCCATGCTCCTTTGTTAGTGCTGGTCCCTATCTCTGTCAACATGAATATGTATAGTTCTGGCAAGGAAGTCCAGCTGCGATAACAATAAGGGAGCTGGACTGAACGAGTGGGGTCAACAAAGACCGGCCGCTGTTGTTTCTCATGGATCACTGTTCTTTACTACTCCACAGTGGACGTACAATACATCCCCCAAACAAGGAGAGCCTATGAATCAGCTATTGTGTGTGTGTGTGTGTGGGGGGGGGGAGCAGAGATGTGTGCTGAGCAGAGATGGTGATAAGATAGTGTTGAGTGGATCAGCAGACAATCTCTTCTATTCTATGGGCTGTAGGAATTATAATGGACCATTCAAACAGGCGGCGTATCTGTTGGACCAGTTCATTCCCAGCCATGACTCGGGTCACACACAGGTCTGGAACGACTGGAAAGGCATGGAAAATGAATCGGATTATTCCCAGCTGACAAAATCACAGAGAAATGAATAGGTTGACTCACATCACGCTCTTATTTACAGCTGATTCTGGGGAGTAGTATATACTGGCCCAGTATAATACACAGGTTTCGTTCTCCAGTGTGGTATGCAGTGAAAATAATTAATTTCCTGTTGGAGAACAATTAACAAAGCTTTACTATTAAAGCTACTATTAAACTACTATTACTGTTTTGGCTGCCATGACCTCCGTCAGGGTAGAGTTGGTTTTTAATATTAAAGCTTTGTTAATTGTTCCCCGAGAGCAGCTGAATTATTTTCATTGTTTTGGTTCTTTTTGAAACATGAGCCTGTGAGGTTGCCCCCCGTGCACCTCCATTATGGTACGGGCCAGCTTCAGAGGAGGCTCTGTGGCCTGTAGTTGCTGCTTCAGATGATGGATGTCTCTCTCTCTCTGGCGTTTCCACCTCCTCTCTAGTCTGGTGGGGGGGGGCTCGTAAGAGGCAAGAGAGCAGAAGGTGGCGTCACAATACAGTGGCTGCAGCACTAGCGGGCTTGTGAAAGCAGTTCAAATGAGGAAATCTGAGTGGGGGAAGTGAATAACGACTACTACTGTCAAAGTGCCTTTGAGCAGGGCACTGTGCCCCCAGCGGCTCAGTGGCCAACAGCACCAGGCTGTAGCTGTCCTGAGTGAGTGTGTGTGAGTTTATGGCTCATAATGAAAATGTTTCTTTTTTAACCATGTGCTATAATGTCATATAAAGTCATATACATGTATTTAATGTTTTTTCAATACATGGTCTACATATGCAACTTTGCAGATGCACATGTTGCTGAGGTTATTATTTATTTCATGTAGGTGGGTTTTAACCTTGTGGATCAGATCGAGAGCCTCGGGGTCTCTGCAGACACCGAGCAGCACTTGGACTGTGTGATCTGTATTCCACCCCTCTCGCTAGTCCTTTCATTTTCATTACATTACATCAGTGCCTTTTCCCCACCTCGGGATCCAGCCTCAGGCAATTTGTGGGAGCCATAAGCTGTATCTATTATTCTTGTATCTGTTTTAAGGTCTTGTAATGTTGAGGTCTTTTATAGTTACAAATGGAATCTCTTTGCCTGCTATATTTCAACATATCGGCACACAAAGCAGAAACAATCTTTGGGTAAAACTCCCAGAGGCACACCTAAACTTTCACGGCAGATGTTCAATTACCACCTCCTCCTCCAACCCTATCCAACCTGTCCTCAATTCAACCTCTGATTGTTTGGTGCTGTTTCCTCTATGAGATCCTGTGTAGCTCAGTGGAGTATCACACCACAACACCGCCTGGGTAGGTGATAAAAGTATCCTCCATGTTGTGTTTCAGACATATTCTGCAATCTGTTGAGGAACACCATGGGAAAAAACTGTTCTTCAAGCTGCAGGGTCTGAAGCTGCATGGTGTCCAGATCCACCCTCTCTGAAACACAGGTCATCACTGGGGTCGCCATCCCACTGCCACAGAAATGAGCAGGGACCCCACCAAGAGATTTATCCAGGGCTGTAGTCAAGACCACCTCAGTCGAGTCCAAGAACAGATCCAGTCTAGTCCAAGTAAAGACCAAGACCAGAGTATATGAAGTCCTATTCAAGACCAAACAGACAATCCAACTAATAAGTACATAGGATTTGAGTTTGAGGTCCATTACATACACAGTTAACTGAAATTCCTTCAATTCTTTATTGTGCCGGGGAGAAAATAAACCAAATAAACCAAATAAACCTGCAATTGCAATTACTGCAGTTTATTTTATGCATAACAAACAATGTTGCAGGTGTATTGTATCTTAATGTGCAGAACATTAACACATCTCCTCTCTAATTAGTGCATTACAGCGTTGGATTCACTGGCATCCTGTTTACAAGTGAACCAAAAGGAAGTAATGACCTGCTGTAGTGGAATGTGGCTTCCCCAATCTAAGACTGGGCCACGGACTGCATGCAGACAATCATTTTATTTCAGATCAAGTGGACAAAAAAAATGCATGTTGTCTTTAGGAAAAAGTAAAGTCTGGAGACCGAGACCAGGCTCCAGAACCACAGCCCTGGATTCATCCATATGCATCTACAGTAACACACAAGAAAACACACACATCAATCCAAACCTCTGAAAATGATAAAGCATTTTTTAAATTGAAAATGTCTCATTTCCTTTGAGTTGGCCAAGTAAAATGCTGAGTCGGTGTTTTCACAGTCTGTGCAGGGATTTTATTATGAAGGCAAAACAATTCAATGCATAGTCGTTACATTTTTACAGGATTTTTTTACAGTACATAATGGCAGGTGTAGTCCAGCAGGAGGCGGTGTGAGGGCATCGCTCGCACTTTAACCTGATAGGCATTTTTAGACTTCTTCCGTTTGCCAGCAAGCAGTTCACTCTTCACATTGTTCCAATGCACTGTAAGGTCATGTTGCTTACAGGACAGGAAGTTCCTCCCTCAGAGTCCAGTCCATTTCCTGTTCTACTCTGAGACCGAGTCTGAGTAACAGGAGCTTGAGAGATCAGAGAGAGATCTCGGCTCTTTTAGATGTCGTCATCCAAATGTTCATCCAGCCTCTCTCCTCTGCTGCTGTGTCTGTGTCTCCTGAGAAGAAACCAAATATCAACTGTTGATCAAACCGCACCGACCAACCGCACACTGGCTCGGCCAAACATGATAATTGTGTTGACAGCAGACAACAGGCTAGCCTGTCATGCCTCATGGAGTGGGAGGGAGCTGTGTCGCATTCTGATATTTCCATTTTGTATCCCTTTTTTCTGCCTTCCTTACGGGAGTACTTACCAGTATCTATTTCCTCTCAGTGTACGGCTTTATTGTCAGAGCCTGAAATGAGATTTGTACCAGCACGGCGTCGGTGTGCATTACTGTACCTCCACAGGAGAAAAGCCAGCACTCCTCCAACGAGCAGCAGTAGGATGACCAGGCACGTCACTGTAGCCGTCGTCCCTTTGGCTTCCATCTCACATGGTGCTGTCAGGCAGAGGAAAGACACACGGCACAATCAACCACAGGTCGCTTGACGAGGCCGCCCAGAGGGCTCGCTGCAACAAGTCTGCACAGACTCTGAATCCATTGGAGCTGTAACAGCAGGTATCCCAAAGCATCCTGACTGTGTCTTGGCAGATACAAAGAATTACATTTGTTTAGCCTGTATAGCAGCAGCATTAGTAGTAGTGCTTTATTGATCCTTTATCATTGAAACAATGCCAGTGACACAATACACAGAACAAAGTACGACCAGGACACTGATATAGAGAGAGGAATATCTAGGACATAACACACCAGAGTGAAAGTAAATAAGACGTCAATAAGCAGTGAAACCTTTTCTCTCTTATCAACTAGCCGGAGTATTTCTAGGACCAGCGTTACCGGTTTCAGACAGAAGGGAAGGTGAACCACGCTGAAGCGACTTGTACCTGCACTGTAGGTGGCAGAGCTGTAGCCCAGTTTGTTGCTGACCATGCACGTGAAGTGACCACAGAGGGGCGTGCTGGAGACAAACAAGATCTTTCCGTCCGTGGAGACGCTTCCCACAGTCTTGGTGATGGCCGCTCTCTCGTGGAGCCAGCTGAAGCGAGGGTCCGTCCCCCAGGACTCCCCACAAACCAGGGAGGAGTGAGAGACGTTGATGCTCACTGAGACGTGGTGCACAGCCTCTGGAAAGACAGATACATAGACATGGAAATGGGGGGTGAGACAGAGGGATGAGCATTGATGCAGAGAGGATGCAGCCTATTGAAAACTTGAGACCAAATAGCAATGCATGGAGGTGATGGTTAGATGTGAAGTGCTCAGTTGCTGGTGTTTTCCTGTTTCAAAATAAGAGCAATATTGGAATGTATAAGACAAAGACTCATAAGAATGGTTTAATACTGTCAGGAGAAACTAGCTCGGTTTTTAAGACAGCAATGAGGCTGGTGAGACATTGTGCTGGAGAAAGATGTGATGGAGAGCCATGGAAACCCAGTTAACAGATACAGGGAACAGTGGAACTGACAAATTGACGCAGGTAGTGTAGACGGATGAGAGAGAAGGCAATGATGCTTTTAAAGACAAATAGCAGCTAAGTCAAGACTGAACTGGTAATCACCAGCAAGGAAGAAATAAAGGGAAAAAAAGAATGCGCAAAAAGAGCCGAGGCAAATAGAAAGATTTAGAGTTTAGTTTCTTTGCAATATGAGATATCCATCATCAGAAAAAATGATGGCTGCCGGCATGAAAATAAAGCACATTTATTGTGGTTTATTATTAAAGTGACCTGTGTTTTCGAGGATAGAATCATCTGTATTGTTTTGAAATGCTGAATCCCTTCAGTTGTTGCACATCGTACCGTATTCTCTGACAATGCAATGCGTCGTGGTCTTCGCTCCCGTTTGATCTGTCACAGTCACGCCGTACACGCCACCGTCCTCCCTGGTGTACCCGTCCATCTTCAGTGTCGCCCCCTGCTGCTCCAGGCTCACGCGGCCGCTTGACCTCGTACCGGCGCACTTCGGGCTTTTGCCGGGACACGTGGCCAGCACCACTTTCCCAGGGGTAATTCCAGTTTCGGGCTCCCTTTCCCAGGTTACCATGGAGACCTCCTCGAGGGGCCCGTGCTCAATTCGGGCTTGGAGAACCAGACTAGCGCCGGGGATTACATGGACGGGCTCCTCATTCAGGATGCGCACTGACATACACTGGACCCCACATGGCGCTGAGGACAGAGATTGTGCCGTTTGTTATTGTATGCTCGTCAGTGTTGGATCCCTCATAAGTGTTTATATTCAGTTGGCCTTGATGACACATAGTATTTCATATGTATTAGTTTTGTCCATTTGGCCCTGGGAGGTACATATTTTGGGCAGAATGCGTCAGAAAACAAGACAAATAAATGACCCACATGCCTCTGTCAGACTGGACTGGCATTTCTACAACTTTATGAATACGTATGGTTGTTTTCTGCCACGCGACGTCAACCGATGATTTATAGTGCATGACAGCCATGCTTAATGTGATATCCATCAAAACACATTAATATCAGCGACCCAGGTAAACCCCTCTGAGTTAACCACAGGGATTATTAATCATGCATCCCCCGTGTGCTGCAGCTTGATAGATAAAGAGCAGAGGAGGTTCAAATAATGCAGCCTGGTCGCCGATGCAAAGGGGAGTCTACACCTCTTTCATCTACAAGGGAGACCGATTTCCTTGCATGTAGACGGAGAGCCTGGTGACCAGTGCAACAAGTGCCTCAAAGACGGCTCTGTGATCTTTCTTTGCTCCCTTGCAGCGACCTCAAACAATCAAGGTGTGCCGCTGTTACATCTGTGCGTAGCTTATTATACGGCAACATCAAACATCTTGAAGAAAGAAATGGAAAATAGTGGAAAATATATTTTTGTGGGTTTTTCTGCCAATACTCAAAGAGAAAATCCTCAAGGTGGTGGTTTCAACAAAAGCCTTACTTAAGAGAAGTAGCAGGGCAACTCTCCAGCACAGGAAATGTTGCAGATCCATTATACCTGCTGAGGTGGAAAGAGAAAGGAGACAGGAGACAGGAGACAGGAGAAAGGAATTTATCCATGACTGAGTGATAGCACAGTGCTTCCTTTGTACTCAATCAGCGGGGGTGCCACTACACCAAGAACCACAACACCACTTGTAGAGAAAACTTGACATTAAACAGTAAAATAACAAGCCAAAACTTCCCCCCAAAACACAAACAGTTGTCATCCAAATGTTTAGAGTATTTTCTTCTTTTAAATTATGGTTATTTTCTTAAAAACTATATTTTTAGAACTGCAACCTCCACCTGAACCAACTAAAATGAAACCCCAAGCACAACGGCTGCATAAAAACACTGACAGCAGCTCACACAGACCAATGCATGAAAATATCTATAACCTGCATTTCCTCTTTCTGTTTACCTTGAAATGATCCACACGAGGGCACAAGGCCAGTTTAACCACAGGAGCAGAAACCAGCCTCCTGTAGTGGAATTCACCTACCTTCCCAAAGTTTAGACACACAATACAGTTGAGCTGCTCTGGATGGGATTTTCCCTCTCTGCATTCACAGGGCTGTCCTCCCCCCCAGGTTAAGGTGCAGCACAAGAAGTCTCTAAGAGGTTTTATGGCCTAAAATAAAACAATATCTCATCGGTCTTCAAAGCACTTGCCATTGCATCACAAGCCCTATCCAGTAGAGAATTCAGCTGAGGACAGTCCCCAACCTACAGCTGTTGCTGCAGCGCTAAATTTACATTAAGAGCAGAGCTAAACGTTGAGCTAACTGTTGCGCCTGCAGGCTCTTTCCCTGCATGTCAGGTCCAGTGACTGAGAGGCACTTAGGCACTTCCTTGTTTTCAAGCAGTGCGATTTCCTCTCCCCTCCTTTTCCTGAACAGTAAACGCTGCTGCTCTGTGTTTTAAATGACGGGACTTTCCATTGTAAAATCAGCAGTCCTTATCAACACTCCCCCGCCCTCTCCCCCTCTCTTCCATCTGATCTGTGTCCAAGCCCATGCTCCTGCAGAAATGCAATATGTTAGATTGCCTGGACATGGATTTTTCACACCATTGTCACACTCAAACACAGCTGTAGATGAAATGTAATGGTATTCTTCTGAAGGGAAACCACTGACAATGCTGGAATTCTTGTCTTATGAAATAGGCTTTGTACTGCAGGTTTCCTATCCAACAGAGACTTCATAGCCAGTCTATTATCTGATTATTTATCTATCTATTCAAAAGGTGCATTCACAGGAATTGTGGTTGTGGTGTGTAAGAGGGAGACAATGCACTATTCTATTTTTCTTTTCAATAATTGATAAAAAACCCCAAAACAAACCCATTTGTCACTCACATGCAGCTGGTAAATACCCTAAAGGACACATGGGACTCACCAACCAAGACTCTCTCTAGTTCTTTTGTCTAGGAGTGTTGTTAGTTGGAATTAGCCAGCAGGTGGCACTAAAATATCAACTTGTTCTGAAGTCGACACCAAATACGTTTGGAGTAATGACTCTGGTTCCACGTGCAAAAACCTTAATGTCTGTTTGTACTTGACATAAATCCATGTCATTTACCACTGAAGACGTGAAGCTGACAATATAATGGATACGTAAATGATATTTATTGCATCTATACACAAACACTTTAATTACACCATCATTAGATATTTACAGCTGTGTGTCATTGTAGGCAGTGATGTAGTGGCAGTGAATGAAAAGAACTGAGAAATGACCTCCAGCAAACAAACAACCATTATGAAAAAGAACTGACATCAGTGTGATACTATTTACTCTGATGTATACTATCAATTTGAGTCGTACTCTTATCTCATAAGCCAAAAAAGGTGGGTAACCTCTATTCCACCAATGGAAAGGTGGGTAAAATGTGGGTGTTCATGCAGGTTTGCCCTCCATAACATCTCTGACTGCAGGTGCCGAGGTTGTTTGAACCTTCATGTTGATGTAACAGGCAGGAGGTCTTTGGGATCCTAACCCTAACCCTTGGTAGACAGACTATACAGTACTGGCGAGTTCACCTGCAGCCACAATCATGTCAAAGCATCATCTATCCCTGCAAAAAACAAAACTATCCTATGTAATATAACTATTTTTAGTATTTACCCCTTGTTACTTACTGCTAAAAAACTATTATGATGTAATGTAATATATAATATAATAATAATAATATAATGTATTTTTTTTAATGTTGAACAGCTGATCTGAACGTCCCAGGTCTCATTTCCGGCTACAACCATCACTTAAGACATTTCTGATTTGGGTTTTCATGAACAAATTGACACATTTTCATGACTTTTCCAAAACAATAAGACCATGTTCCATTTTCCATAATATGTCCAAGCGTGGAAAACCTAACTGTTGCATTGCATCCCATGACTTTTCCAGGTTTTCCATGCCCGTGGGAGCCTTGATAGGATAGAATAACTACGGGGCCCTCGAGCTGTTGCAGAGAAATAGCCGCGGCCTCTTTAAGAGAGCAGGTGTGTCTGTGGCAGGTATGAGCAGAGAAAAAGGAAGTGAGTTTATTAAACACATACAGATAAGATACCGTATTTCGGTACAAAATGAGCATGAGACCGGAGGTAAAACGCTTTGGTGAGTGTTATGGTCATATAAAAACTTACCACCAGCTTGTAGGGGATGATAAACTGAGTGTATATGAACAGCATGCTAACACGGTAGTAATAGTAACAGGTAAACATCCAGTCCTACCTTGTCATTTCCAGTGTTGGGCTAGTTAATGAAAAAACAATCAAATACATGACTCTTTACGGATTTTAAAAGTAATATATTACTTTACTTAGTACTCCCCGGGAGAAGTAATTCATTACACGACATGTAATTGTGTGTTATTAGTAGTTTTATCTCTCCATAGACCGCCCTGACTGAAGAGATGATCCGACGTGTACTTCTGATCAGCCTGTCGCTGGCAGGTAAAACCCCCTGACCACTCCTCCTGTTTTCAGAGGAAGAACAACGTTCAAATGCCTCAGACAACCCTGACTAGAGTATCTGTGGGGTCTACTGTTGGGAAAAACAAGACCGGGGAGAAACTCTGTGGTATTCCAGGCACGTTTAAAAAAACCAATTGCATTTCGAGCAGAAAGTCACTCCTTAACCGCTCTTAAACCTGCGTGTCTGCATTCCCGTCTGTGCACTGACTACAGAGTGATGTGGTGCCTTCAAGTGCTCCTCTGAAGTTCCCACTCCCGAGCTTCGCAGTTGTAAATGCGACTTGTCACGCATTCGACTGCTTGTGGCCGGAGATGCTATCAAAAAGGGTCTTGTAACAAATGTTGTTTTGTGGGTGTTGTTGTTTTATTTTATAAAATCAACCGGCACAGAGCCACTTTGTGCTACAGCACCTGGATATTAGCCAAAGGCGGTTGTACAAGCACAACAAGTTAACCATAGTGAAAATAGAAACATAATAATGATAATAAGTATTTGCATCAAATGCCAATCAATAACTTGTTGCTAAAACTTCAGTTTTAACATTAATTGTCGACACGGTTCCCATGCTCTCTGCAATTTATCCCTCAAGACACATCTCAACAATTCGGGCAACACGGAAATGTCCCACCTCTCCAGTTGTACTGCGTCGTTCATACTGCGATGACTCAATAATTCCAATATTTCCGATAGCACACGGAAGCGTCAATAGACTGCTGCGTCAGTAGTGGGTGTTTCTTCACGTCAGACTCATGACTTTATCTCTTTGCTGAAAAATCAACTGGGCTGTTGAAATTTTTAATCAGGCACTGAAACACTTGAGTCGTCTTTACTGTAACAGATCAGTGTGGGAGCCTGAATGCAATCCATCTCACTGTTGGCTCCTGTCATTTTATACTGATGCTCTGCAGTGCAAATCTTGTAAAGGCAGTCCAGTGAGACTGATCAGGGCTGTATTGATTTGATTCTCTATAATTAACTGCCCAGAGCATCCCTGTGTGGAAGCTTTATGTGCTTGTAAAGGGTATTGGAAATCCAGCCTGATGCTATACCCGGGTTTGCCTGTCTAAAGGTATAATCCCAGCACAAACAGAAGGGCAGACTGGGAAAATACCAAAACATTGGATTGGAGACTTTCTCATTTTCAAACTCATTTAATCTGCAAAGAGCTATGCACCACTGATTCTCAAGAAGAGACAGCAAATATGATTCTGACATAGCTAACATCAAGACAGCCTCACAGAAACACAAAATAGATGTTTAGATTTGGATCACTTACAATCCAAGAAAGGAGGGAAGGCTGTGTACCTTGCTAACTGTTTTCTCCCTCTGTGTACATCTATAGCTCTCACTGCTTCTCCTTAAATCCACTTTTGATAACTTAAGCTTTTTTCTGTGTCCTCATTCATTTAACCCTCTTTAGTCCTCCCTGCTGATGTGCTGGCCCAGGACCCGGTTCAGATCCAGTTTCAGACTGACCCGGTGCTGGTTCAGACTGGCACCGACATAGTCTTCACAGTACTGACTGTTTCTCAGGTCCTATCCATCACGTGGGAGTACCCCGGCGGGGACACCCCCCTGGGCCTGTGGACCGGAGGAAATGCGGTGGTGAACCCGGTGCCCCAGTACCAGGGCAGGGTCACCATCACTGCCACGCAGCTCTGGATCGGCAGCGCCCAGCTCCGAGATGCAGGAAACTACACGGTGGAGGTGAACCCCTTGGTTACCACAGGCCTCGGCAGTAACTCCCGATCGATACAGCTGAGGGTGTTTGGTAAGAGATAAAGGAGTGTGTCTGCTGGAGGAGGAGGGAGGGAGGGAGGGAGGGAGGAAAGGAAAAGGAAACCAGGCGAGGCGGGTAGAGTCTGTGGGCGAGGGAGGTTTGGGGGAGTGATAAAATTACAGAGGAACAGAAGGGAGTGAGGGATGAGTGGAGGGAGTAAGAGAATGAGTCAGGGAGGTATAATGAAATTAGTGACCCACAGTAGGCGAGGTAAAATTAATGAAAAAGGAGGAGGGAGTGAAGCGAGTGGCTCCTTTACATTATACATAGTCCAGCTGTATCTCTGACTAGCTGAAACGTTGCTGAATAAACCTCTAAGAGCGCTTCAGTCCGACGTGAGTGTGTTTTCCGTTAACGTACCAGACATCAGCCCACGCCGGTGGGGATGACCTCATGCATGCCTCGCTCATCCCCATTGGCACCGGCGCTGCTTCATAATGGGTGGCGGCGTGGCCCGGTTGTTAGAGAGGCTAGTCCTGTTTGCTGAAAGGTCACAGGCTTCCACTCCCACGACAGCCAATGCCTGTCCTGTAAGAGTCCTTGAGCGAGACACTTAACCTCCACCTAGTCACTCATAACTCACACGGGGATACGAGAGGCAGCCGAACGCCTTTTTTAAAGTGTAAATGCATGGCGGCTGAGTCACTAGCAAGAGGAAAGGGCTGCAGAAAGGAGCAGCGACGTGAGAAGTGGCTGCTCGGTTTGTTTGTTGCTAGTGCTGCTGCTCTCTTCCGTCCACACACCCTCTTCTCCCTCTCCAATTATTTAACTTAGGCTGCCCGCCAAGTGGCATCTCGGCTACCACTCGTGCCGTCTGCCCCTTTATTCGCCATCTGTTCCCATATCTGAATCCTATCCTCTCTCTCAACCCTCACTTTGATTACACAAAATTAGCCTCAGCAGAAAACACAAAAACTGCCCTTTATTGTTCTGTCACTCCAGCTTTTGAAGTGTGCACTCTCACACTCTGATGCAGGATAATGCATACATAACGGCACTTTCAGAGACCCTTTCTGGGTAATTCCGCCTCTGCAGCTCTTCGGTGAAGTCCTTATTTTCTTGTCTCTCCCTCCTTGCAGTTGCAGTGGCGGGGGCGAGTCTGTTCGTTCCCTCGGTGGCTGTCGAGGGGAGGAATGTGTCTCTGCGTTGCACGTGGACAGCCGGGACGGAGATTGCGGTCAGGTGGGGTAAAGGAGGCGCGGCTGTCAACGCCGACGCCAGGATCACCATCTCAGCTGGCTCGCTGGTCATCAACCCAACCAGGCGGAGCGATGCCGGGACGTATACCTGTACCGTTAGCAACCCTGTCAGCGCCAGCACTGCCACGCGGAGCCTCACTGTCTACTGTGAGTTAGCACACATCGAAGCAAGTGTCTGCTAATCTGTTGTAGCCACCACAAAGTCCACTAGCTTAACTGCTTATCCAGCATTGTTTAAGACATTGCTTTCTTCTTCTTCTTGCTCCCCAGGCAGCCTACAGTTACAATGGCCTTGTTTACAATATCACCTAGCTATTGTACAATGGCTTAAAGGTGTGAGGTATTTTGAGCTACCCACGCCACTTCAGTGGGTAGTGGTAGTAATGATGCAAGAGTTAAGGGGCGTTAGGGGAACCCACCAAATGTTATGAGATTTCTCTTTTCTTTAAAGCTTCTTGGACATAACACACCCATTCAAGTGTTTGTTGTCCCGATCACATCTCTAATTCTGATACACAGCAGTCGTCCAATAGGCCTCCCTTCCTTTAACATCTAAGACAGGTTTCTACATTAGCACTGACCCTAGTTCAAAGCCCAAAAGACAAACAAGTCAGACCTTGGGAATGTGAAAGTTCCACTGCAGCCATCCATTATTATACAGTACGTTTGACGAATTTCACTCCAAAATGAGATATTAACCATTTGGAAAACGTGACCCAGAAATGAATTGATGAGAAACGTAACGTGTTGACGGCAAATGGAAGCAAGGATTGGTAACTGTTCCAAAAACTTCAATTCTCAGAAATCAAGTAACGTGATGTCAGTGAACTGCCCACAGCACGCTCAGCATTTCAATAATGACAAGACAAAAATAAAGATCTTACCTAGTATAGCTTTAACTAAAAACTCTGATACATTTTAATGCATAGTTGGTCAATTTAGTCCTTATCTGACCAAACGATAATACTTCTGCAGACTGGGTCATCTATGCATTAGAGGTATTAAAAGATAAACCTCAGGTGGTATTTTTCTTTCCAAAATGGATATTTCTGAATTTCGGAAGAGAAGTCTTCATTTAAATGTGCTTGGTGAGGCTGATATTGTTGTCCTCTCGTTGTCACCGAACCAGATGGTCCTGACACCCCCGTGCTGACCAAGTCCAACCCGACAGAGTGTGTGGGGGGCAGGGGACGTTGTGGCGGGACAGACGGTGCGACTCACCTGTGTGTCCGACTCGCTGCCCCCTGCCCTCTTCTCGTGGCAACACGACGGACGGCCCGTCGCATCCGGCCAGCCGGACAGCGGGGTGCTCAGCGTCCAGGCTTTCTCGGCCAATCAGAGCGGCCGGTACTCCTGCGCGGCCAGAAACGCCATCACGGGAGGCACGTCAGAGCAGGGGACAGACTTGACCGTCGTGGGTGAGTTATGGTGGACGGCGACCTTTCTCTCTGTGACTTGGTAATGATGACGGTTTAGTTTTGGAAGCCCTTCCCTGTATCCGTCTTCGCAACGGGAAAGAGGGTACGCGGTGTATCTGGGGAGATTGATCTGGTGAAAATGTGGCCAAAGTCATTCAGTGACTTTCAGACAGTCTTTCCTCCCAACCCTCCACCTGTCTCTCTTTCTTAGCTATTACTCCATCATCCTTTTTTTAGAGTCTCGCTCCTCTTTTCCTTTTTTTTCCCCTCCTCCAGTCTGTCTTGGCTCCAGACTCATTATCTTTATTAATTCTGTCTCAGGCACATGTTTGAGTCCAGGGGAAGTGGCGGGGATTGTGATTGGCTGTATTGCTCTGCTGCTCTTAATCATCATAGCCATTGTGCTACTCGTGAGAAGGAGGAAGGGTAAGTGTGTGTGTGTGTGTGTGTGTGTGTGTATGTCTTTATGTCTGAATGCTGTTTTGTTAACATCAGTCTTTTCTTGTTTGTTCGTTCTGTTGAGTCAGTTTGTGAAATGCTTTTGATTCCCTCTTTGTGTGAATGTGTGGGCGAGTCTATAATTTCTATAATAACTTGGGCATGTTTGCCTGCACTAAAGTGATATTTGAAGGTGTAATTCCTGTTATTACAGTGTACGAGAGACGGAGGGATGCTATGGCATTGCAGAAGACCGACCCCAATCCTGGGCTGGCAGTAGTAGACACTGTAAGTGTAATACACTATAATGTTTACATAATGCACTATTGATCTGTCTTTTTATTTTGCCCATGTGATGGTGCTAAAGAGCTACTCACAACAAAACCCCCTCCCTTCTCTTTCTCTCTCTCTTTTTTTTTTTCCCCTGCTCCCATCAAGCCACCACATCCGCCGCCTCATGGTGGAAGGGATTTGGGCCAAGGTCCCCACCCCCACCTCCATGACTCCAACACACACATGCACCACCCAACCCACTTATACACAGTCGGGCGAGAAGGCCACGGGAACCCACGCTCACCGCCACTGCACTCCAACACACACCAACACAACGGCCAAGCCCACACAAACGGGCTCCCACGCAACGTTAACAATTCATACCCCCACAATGGCGTCGACAACCCAGCCTTCACGCACACAAACAGCCTCCCACACACGCAGCAGCAGCAGCAAACTCCCAGCATCCTCATACAGGCCGGCGCTGCCCAGGGTGGCGCCCAGCCGCCGACGGTCCACGTCAACCTCAACACTCTGCCGCACACCGGCCAGCCAAACGGCAACGCACACATGCCCGCCGTCCACGTCAATCTCAATTCATACCCAGCCAATGACTGGCCAACTCAACAGTCGCTCCCACCTCATAATGCTCGACACGATAGCACAGCGCTGCCTCTTATCAGCACAGCCAATGGCAGTGCTTCACAAAACCAACAAAACCAACTGATACAAACTGGACAGCCAGACACAAATCCCAGAATACAAGGAGGGCTGTCACATCCTGGTAACGCCCAACAGAACGGTCATTTAGACGCAAGTCCTCAAACACGTCCTGGACTGATTCCTACTAACTACACACACTACAACAGCCGTAACACTGCCCAGCGAAATGCCAACACGCAGACGTACCAACAAGACCCGATGCCCAGTACCAGATCTGGGCACAGCGTCCCAGCTGATAGAAACGCAGCGCCACGTGATGCCTCGGCAGGCGCCAACTCCCACCATCAGCAGATGCCGTGGGATCGCCTCCGAGGGACGCCAGCGTACCCCAGTGGCACGGTTCAAAGAGGGCAGATATCACGTGACTCTACCTCTGACAGTACACAATACACAACCCAGCCTTCCACACATCAGGCTAGGACGCCAAACAGAACTCAGCCCGAAGCGCAGAGACAAATCGCTTCACGGAGCAGAGCTACACCCAGACAAGATGCATTGTCAGTGGCCAGACAAACTCAGACCTTCCCCTCCACTCCTGGAACCGTCCTCCAAGGCCAAAACCCCCACAGAGCAACACAGCTCGAGGCTGCACAGCACACACACAGAAGCCCCCGTGCACAAAGGGAGAGCGCTCAGCAAGACCTCAGAGGTCTGCCTGAGAGCCAGAATGCCCCCAGGCAGGTATCGGTACACAGCAATAACCCCCAGGCGCTGCCTCTCACGAGCCACCACGCCTCTATGGGCCACGTCGCTGTGTCACAAGGACCGATGACACGACAGGGGACCGACTGTCCCACAGAGCCCCGATACAAGAGCTCTGGCTGATCCTAATCACCTCCCACAGGCACACATGGCCCAGCCCAGCGCTGCACAGACTCAGACAACACCACAAGGCTTGGGCACACGGACACGGGCTGGCATCCAGAATGCCAATCCGCCTCGCCAAGGCGGCACCGCTCCAGTCCCACACCCCTCTGCCCAGCCTAATCCCAGTAACCTCACTCAGGCTGCACTTCAAATGCACATGCACAGGGCCCAAACCTTCCAAAATCGCAACCAGCAGACCCAGGCCGCCCTGCACCATGCTGGACAGCAGGCTCCTATTCCTGGGGCCCCGCGTCCGCCAACTCCCCCTCCTGTCATCCCCCTCGCTCAGTTCCAGACCCTCCCCAAGCAGCGCACTCAGCACAAATCTCCAGCGAGGGGTCCTCAACCCCCCAGACACGTTGTTAACATACCTACAGCTCAGCGTCACCACCAGGTCCAGCAGCGCCCCACAGTGCAGCGCCATCCCGCCACCATGCACGCCAACCCACACCAACACCACCCTGGAAATGCCCACATGCATGCTACTGCACAGAGGCATGCCCATGCCCAGGGCCACGGGCACCCTGCCCACTTCGCCCACCCACACCAGGTGAGTGAGACACGGCATGATAGTTTGATATTGCAGCCAACAGATGCCATATGTTTATTGATGTTGCAGGTTTCCGCCACACGGCTCTGTATCTCAGATGTGCACTTACGCCTGTCATTTCATTTCATGTTTCCTGTATGCTTGCATGCCGGGAAAAGTGTGCAGTGTTCGCTCTTGCTGACAGTTTTTTTTTTTCTTTCTTTTCTGTAATGTGCATTTCTTGGAGGTCGCTTGACAGCAGCTTTTAGTGGCGCTTGCATTTCTTTGATTGACAGGCTTCTCCCCGCCATAAAATGTATTTAGTCTTAAGAATATTTGTGACATTGTGGCAGTTTTGAACGTAGAGTTGTGTGTCAGTGGTGCTTCTTGTACATGACACGTCGGCGATGAAGGGCTTGTTCTGTCTCTCCCCCAACAGACTCACAGAGGGAGACCAAGATGATGACAGATGTCAGCGTCCTACATTCTACAACCGTCCCAAACAAACAGCTGACAGACATGATCCAATATAAAACCAAGCAGGACTGACTGCACAAAGAACTCCATCATGACAAGCAGTATAATCTAGTAAAAACTAAAATCAGATTTTCTTGTAAGTAAAGAAATCTCCCAATGGGGTGCGATAATCTCACTTGTCTGAATACAATAGAAACAAGTGACAAATTATCTTAAAGGGTTTTGATCTGCTCTATTTATAGACGTTAAGAAGTAAGTTGAATTATACTGAAACTGCTGAAACTCCACTGACAGATATTCACAAATAATCTGATTTTAAGGCTCAATACGAGATTACATTCCGTTAAACTAGTAAACCCTGATATTTTCCGCTTTGCTACTCTCTATCACCGATTGATATAAAACAATAGTGATTCAACCTATTGAATCTACTTCCTGAGAGCTTTTACATTTGCTGTCGGATAGCTCTTTCCAGGGAACACCCAGCTCCCCCCACACAGCGCCAGATCAAACCCACCCCCCTGTATTATTTTGACTTCTCCAGCACTAGAGTCATGCATGAGACTTTGCCAAGAATCTCCACGGAGCAGACAAATTCAGTGATCCATTACTCCTGACCGGGCCTGTCCTCTCATTCGTTCCACCGTTGTAAGTAAGCGGTACCGTCTTGACAGTACACACTTGAGATGTTTGTGTGAATGTCTTTGTTGCTCTTATGAATAGACCGAACAATGGGAGTAAATTAGAAGAGACCCTGGATGAATTCAAACAGATTGGATGGACCTGGCCCCTGGGAGCTGTGGAAATTATGAAAGGGGAAAAAAAGAACAGTAGCGGTGGTCTTTATTTATGTGGAAGTATTTATTTTGCGCCTTCTGTTTACTGATGCCTCTCTTGACACTTCTCAATTAAGGGGATTCGCCTCAGTGGCGCTCGGAAGTAATGCTCAGCTAACTATGAAGGGGATCCCGTGAATGGATGGGTGCTTATTAATTAAGCCTTTTATGTGACTTAAATGATTTGAAAAATTATCACACCCGTGCACGAATGAGGTCAGCACAAAGAGCCGAGCCGCCACACTTTCTCCTGGAAAAAAACACAGTGCAACAATTTGCTCAGGGACTTCGGAGTATCCACTGGGTGATGTCTGTTATGGAATGGAATGATCAGATTATGTATTTATTGGTGTATTGTTTTTATTTTTTTATTTCAGGTATGTAGTGGTGGGCATTGATTATCATATTAATATTGATATGACCAAATTTGATATAAACACTAATATCAAAATGCATCAATTCAACGTCCAAAAGCAGCAATCCCCCTTCTCTTCTGATCCCACTCCTCCAGAATTGGCCTCTTAACAGTTAATGGGAAATTTGGACGTGGTTGGGTTTTGGTGTGGAAAGCATCTAAACTGGTAGAACAGTACCTTGAAAATAGGATGATTAGTAGTACATGCCACAGTGTCATGAAAAACAAGCATCACAACTAGTAGCAACATTTTGGCACCAACCAACCAATGTGCAGCAAGGAATTGCCAACCTTGTGATGAGTGGACAACCTGCTCTACCACGGAGCCACAGCCGTCACAGCGGCCCTGTGAAACGGCACTGCTTCCAGAAAACAAATACACTAATACTAATACGATACAATATCATGCTAAAACGCAGCAGATATTAATAATGAATAAATAAAATAATAAAGATGTGCCCACCGCTACAGGACTTTATCTTCTCAGGGAAGCTGTATGTATATGTCTATTGCTTGTGCTTTAAGAACTGCTCCAATGTATCAATGATAATAAAATATTTTTATTATTATCTTTGTCTTTGTATATGAACTGAGTCCAGTGTACTGGTGGACAAAACCTTTCCAACTCTAATGTGTATCCCATTTCCTTCACAGAGGAAATGGCGTGTCTAGACTATTCACTCACCCAGAATGCATAGTGGGAAATTACATTTTCCTCTACCTTAAAAAAAAAAAAGAAAGAAGAAAGCAAAAATGAGGATCTTTGGGTTTCTAATACAGAATACCTGTTGCCACTTGGTAAGTCAGACCATGGAGGCACCTATTTATTTTGGTGTGTCTGCATCACAGGGTTGTTTGCAGTCTGAACATATTTCTGCTCACTGTGACTATAGTGCTAATTATGCCCAGCGCCTGTGTAGACAGAGTGCTGTTGTTGATTCTCCTCAGCTAAATCTGTTCCTCCAGCATGTTGTGGAGGTGCAGAGTGTGTGTTTGGATCACAGCTCCATCAGTCTCCCAATCCCCAGCTCCCACTTGTACGTCACCTCTGATGAACAATCCTGCTGCTCACTTTTGGAGACACTTAACGGCGGTCTAGTGCCGCAGTGAGTGGAGATGGAGTGGGTTGGAGGACCCGGATGCTGGAAAAAGGTTACGGCGCTGCCCGGCGGTTCCAGGTGAAAGCAATAATTTATGAAATGTTTGGTTATTTTTTTTTTTACAAACACATTGCTGTGTAGTACTGTGCATGCTTATGTACTGTGTCTGGTGCACAGTAGGACACGGTGAAGCTCAGCCGCTCACCTTTCCTGGACCAATTTACATGTAAATCTGCCCGTGTTGTTTTAGTACACCGATTCACCGTGATTTACTGTGACTGCCGCAAGTAATTGTAATTGTTTACGCATCCCTTTGGAGGCATAAATTAAAGGCAAACATAATTCAACTGTGATATGTGCAAATAGTGCATTTTTGTTGTTGTATTGATGAATGCTTGCAGTTTGTGTGTGCGTGTGTGTGTGTGTGTGTCACCCAGCTTTCCTGATTCAAGTGTGGCGCCAGTGTTGATTTTTTTGCAGTAGACTCACACAGGTAAACCGCACACCGCAACATATTCAGTCTGGCTCATCAGCCCTACACATATGGAACAAGAGTGTATGCAGGTTTTCATTCCAAGCGAAGACTACATGAGATGATTTCACTGATTGGCACCTCGGTGAAACGACCTGTCTTTGATTGGAATGAAAACCTGCGTGCACTCGGCCCTGAGGTAGAATTGAATCAAACTCTCTGACATCTCCGTGTGAATAAAATATAATGATGGTGTGTTTCTGACCATTTATGCTCAATTTGCCCATATCAATTTGCCTCCAACACCAGTAAAAAGAAAGGGTCAGACGTGATGGGCCTCACGAGGCTCAAAAGTCGTTATTAACCCACATGTTCAACACCCGTGAAATCATTTGAGGGTCGCGCGTCCACGCCTGTCGAAGTGTCCTCGAGCAAGACGCTGAAACCATAACTCCTTCTCCACTGTCCCTCTAGTGAAACGTGTGTGAAGGCAATGGAACAAAAGCATAATTACTCTCTGTGCAATATTGCAACTGGAGCGTCTACAAGTGTGTCAGCGTGACCTTGTGGCTGCTGCCTCCGTCTTTCCATCTTTCCTGTTGAAATGCCCTTGAGCAGGACACCGAACCCCCCCTACCTGCTCACTCATTTCAAGTCGGCTCTGGATGGGGGGGTGTGTGTCTGAAATACAAGTTTTTAAGCCACAACAACTAGGACAGCCAGGGATCCGCTGCCTCGTCGGCCCACAAGAGGGAGCCAAGCGAGAAGATTTTCGTGGCTGTCTATTGATCACTTTCCCCCTGTTGTCCTGAAGGCGTTCACCATCTGTGCAGCTTTGGTGGGTTGCTGAAATTACAATACAAGCCATAGGCAAAGTTAGTCTTGACTGCAGTCCAACGGACAAATAAAACAGAAAGACTGCTCTGCTGTGTGTAACAGCAAGGAAATCCTCCGTCGTCACAGGCTGGTTTGAAGATTTACAGGTGAACTGCTGGTCCGGGTAATTCAAACTCAACGCTGTATTTCTTTCTTTTATCTCCTCTGGTTTCAGTCCAGTCTGCTCAGTATTTATACATACCATCTGCTTTTTTAGTTTGACCATGTTACTGACTTCTCAATAAAAAAGAAGAAAAGCTAAATGCTCATTGTAAGAATTCGACACAAAGCCTTTTAAAATGCTCTGAGGCCTTGAAGATCAAACACCGATAACACAAAATTGGTACGACAAACACGATTCATATTTGTTTTTCCCCCGTGGAGTCCTATTTTCTTTTGTTTCAGAGGCAGATGTTTAGAGCCGGTTTATCATCAGAAAACATATCCAAATAAGAACTGCTTAGCACAGCAGCCTGCACTGGAAGCAAAACTGAAAGTGCAAAAGCAGCAATGGATATCATATCCAAACCCAAATTACCCTTAAAAGCACGTCTGCAAAGCATTCTGGAGGAAAAAACTAGTTCACAGTCACGTATTGATTGCAATCACAGTGGAGGAAACCAATCGGCCAAAAGATACTTTTCATTTACAGAAATCTTTGTAGCAAATTCAAAGAAACGGCGGCGCACATACAGTAGATCTTCTCATAATGAAGGCCTGTGTTGCAGCACAACGCTGCCTCATGTCAGGCCAAAGAAGGAAATGGATGTAGAAAACTATAAAACAGATGTACGAGCTACTAAAATTATACATGAGCCAAGAATGGGAAAAAATGGGTCCGTATCCCAGGAACATCTTTTGATCAAAACGTGCAAAATGCTACTAAACATATGGGATGTATTGCTCTTCATTGCACATATCCATCTGTCTGTAATGCTTCTCCTCTTCCAGGCGGCGCTCTCTTTCATTCAACTTCAACAGTGCAGCTTCCAGTAGTACGACATCACTTTACTATAGTACCACATGCCAATAAAGGACGACCTCTCTTTATACTCCCTTTACACTGTTTGCTATTAAAAGGTAGTAGTTTGATACATATGTAGCTGGTGGGACCAATCCTAAGTTCCCGTCGGCATTAATTGCTTTGATACCTGCCCCTTTACACGTGTGTGTGTGTGTGGGTGTGTGTGTATATAAGCTACCAGAACAGGCGTCTTGTGGACAGCTATTGGCCGGGTCCGTCTGTTGTTACTTCCGTGTTGTCTTTGCCTGTTAGTGTTTTTAAGGATTGTGGCATAGCATGTGGTGAATCCCTGGCCTCCAGTCAATGTGCGTACTGCATCAATACAGGCAAAACGAAGAGTGGCTGTTCTCCGTCACGATCTGGTCCTCTTTTTATTAGTCCCCTGCTAAACGGATACCTTGCAGAGACTGTGCGTTTGGCTGTTTAGCCGCTGTTCTTATTTTACTATGCTGTTATGTGGTGTTTTAAATGTATTGTGACATAGATGCATTCTTTGTAACCAGCTTGTTGGGTGTTTTAACCAGACCTTGTCACCCGAGGCTGGCGAGCCAACTTTTTTGTTTTTAGTGTATTTAAAAACAGGGCATCCATTAACCTGCCTAACCTAACCTGTTAAAGCCAGGGATTTTACACTGAGGGCGCTAGACCAACCTTTTACTTTGCTGTGTTTCCACGAGAGTGTGTGTGTGTGTATATGGCTGATGGCCCATACGTGGATCTATTGCAGTGATCTTAACCTTTGATGTGTAAAGTTTGTTTTACTACTTTTTTCCCTCTGTTGAGTCAGCCCCATGTGTGTTCCCCCTGGTGGCTTCAGATTAGTGTTGTACTAGGAGTTTGGTTTTAATCTTTTTTTTTTTTTTTTTTTTTTTTCCAGTATAAAGCTTATCTTTATTACACTATTGATTGGAGCAATATACAAATGCATTACTGGATGAAAAAAATAAAAGATAAAAAAAAAAACAGCGGCTAAACAGCCGAACGCACAGTCTCTGCAAGGTATCCGTTTAGCAGGGGACTAATAAAAAGAGGACCAGATCGTGACGGAGAACAGCCACTCTTCGTTTTGCCTGTATTGATGCAGTACGCACATTGACTGGAGGCCAGGGATTCACCACATGCTATGCCACAATCCTTAAAAACACTAACAGGCAAAGACAACACGGAAGTAACAACAGACGGACCCGGCCAATAGCTGTCCACAAGACGCCTGTTCTGGTAGCTTATATACACACACACCCACACACACACACACGTGTAAAGGGGCAGGTATCAAAGCAATTAATGCCGACGGGAACTTAGGATTGGTCCCACCGGCTACACATATAACATTCATAGCAGGAATCAGAGTTGTGGTGATTCTTTTGATGGATGCTCCAAGGTCTGGTGGAACTTCAGGCAAAGCACACACACACACACACACACACACACACACACACACACACACACACAAGTCCAAGGCCTAACAATGCACACACACCTTACAGTAGCAGTAGACATAAGAATCACAACGTACCAGCAAGGGACGAGAGCTCAGTGGATAAATCCGGCAGCAGAGCCACCGCCGAGGAAGAGACAAATCTGTCGGCTGAGTCTCGATAAGTGGAGTTGCCGCGATGCTCCGCCGGTGCTCGCTAAGTTTTTGCAAGAGAAAGGAGATAAAGGAACAGAGCTTTGTAATTATCACCTTGCTTCAGCTAGCAGCTTGGGCCCCGCGGTATCGGCACAAATGTCAGGGGAGGCAGGGGTACGTGGTACGACGGGGGCCCCTGATTAGACGGCGGCCAGACGTGAGGACGGGTGTCACTGTACTCATAGCTCCCCCACCCATAAGGCCTTCAGTGGAGCTTTAAATACCCACTGGACTGGCGATGCTCTGCTATTAGCTTCTTCTATATTTGAACGACACGGGCAAGACAGATTTCATATACTCCTCGACTGATTACACTATTAAGGTCATGAGTTTGGGAGAGGGTTGTGAATAGAGAGCAGCTCATACACAACCCTTCACATCCTGTTATATTTGATTATTGGACTGGAATGAGAGACACCCCTGCTTTTTGACAGCATCATCAAGATCCCAGATTAAGAACGGGATTGGAAAATGTTTTTTCACTAATCCTCAATAATGTGTTGCTGTTTGGAGGAGGCTATCCCAAGGCTTTGATTGTTTGTTAGCGTATACGTCTGTTGTGTCCTTGTAAATATAAGGCCTCGGCGCTGGCACGCGTTACTTGATATGGACATGTCGATCTACTTTTTTGGTCCTGGCACCTCCGCCCGACTACTCCTCAAGTCTAAATATACCTTTTTGCACCCAAAATAGGAATTGAGGACAGTTTTAAATTGACCAATTAGCCAATTGATAATACCTCACTATTAATAAAACAGCCAATTGTGATTGTGGAGTCAAAGGGACAGCATCACAAGAGGTACTATCAAGAGTAAGCCTGGACGATAAGGGAATATTGATGAAAATAATTGGGTTATTGCTTATTTTCACTTGACTGTCTGCTGCAAAATGTGGTCCAGAAGAGGCTTGAGAATATTTCAACCCTCCCAAATGCCATTTGTCCATGTGACCTCGTGTTAAGTAGGCCTTTTGGGCCCTTGAAGGTGACATTTTCAAATTGTGGCAGGGTTCACTCAAATAAAATTGCTCCCTTTCATATATTTTTGAACAGCTCTTGATAAGGACAACATTTCCTAAGGCCGATTGAAGGTCTTGAATGACATTTTTTTTTGCTGACCTAAAAACGCCGTTTGTCCTATCACCCTAAAACTAGCAGCGTCTTCAAAGACTTGAGTCGAGTGAGCGAAAGGTCACCGAGGCGGGAATACATCGCAATGTACATTTTTCATATTCATCTTCAGATTCAATATTTGAACTGGCGATGCTTCTGAAGCTTGTGTGCCAAGCCGTAAAAGCCCAAATCTTTAATAGTCACTGTGCAACAATCTTCCATGTCTTTCCGTGTCTGCAGTTTGGTACCCGAGGTTTTGGGGTGCTGGTAGTTTGGGAGTCTTCAATATGTGTATTAAATGGGTGATAAACAGACACAAATGTTTGGGTGTGATTCTTAACTGGGTGATACCTGTGTGACTAATGCTTTGACTTAATGTTTTCAATGCCTTTTTATCTGAAAGAGAAGGATAACGCATGTACAATTAATGATGCACAACCAGAACAGGAAGAGATGAAATAATCAACTGGGAGCATCTCGTTACTGTACAAGGCTTTCATACAAATGAGGAGATAAAATCATCTTTTTTACTGTGTCAGAAAAAAAACAAAACACACAGCTTAACTGGAGCAACAGGCTTTGTACTGAACGTAGAGATGCAGCTTTTGAATGTGTTTTTGAAAAACGGTTCTTGCCAATTTACTGGGGAAAAACAAACGTTGTAATAAGCAGTCGGCAGATCATCCGTTTATTCAGTCGGCAGAATGGGAGCCGAACTCCAAACAGGCTCTGAAACAAAGGCAAACATACACAATCTTTACAATGCTTACATAAGGATGTTTACATTTTCCTCTTTCCCGTCTTCTCATTGGTCTAAAATCACCTCATCCCAATGGCAGCCAATAGTATTTGAACACACATAAGTGGCAAATAGTTTTTATTTTCTGTAATAAGGAAGTCAGCTTCAAACAGCATGGTATTGATATACCTGATATAAGGGGTTTCCCTACTACCAGAGCTTCTGCACATCCTTGTTAGGACGCCACCATAATGAACTTTATTGTCATATTTTCATTAATTACAGGAGGAGGACAAAGTGTTTGTCCGCTAAGTGTTTCCTCATTGATTTATTGGTAGCATCTACTTATCTAATGACACAAATTACAAATTGAATATCATGTTTTGGAGAATGAATAGCAATCGTCGACTTACTCCTTTTGGAGAACAGTATCAATATGAGCTCATCGCCGTTTGGCTTCGTCTGTAATGCTACTCAATATCCCCGCCGGGATCATTAAGGTTTCATCTTCACAGTTGCGCCCCGACTCTCTTTTCCAACCACACCGGTACGATATTAAAGAGGTACACACACCGTATATCTGTACTGTACAATTTCACACTTTAGTCAGGAGAACGGCAACTTCAAAGTTTCATCGACCTTCATGAATGAGTCTGATGTTTCCGTCTCGTGGCTCGGGTCCAAATGGGCCTCTCTTTTTATCTTGCCAGTCACCCGCAGTTTGTCTAAGCCATTGATTCAAATCTCTTACGCTCCCGTAATGAGATGAATTTTAAGTACTATGCTTTTTGATCTTTCGAGAAGTGTTTATCTCTGAGCTCCTGGTCTGAGGCTCCGCCGAGCTCTCCAACATATCATCTAGTCAGTTCTATTCATCTGCAGTAGTGCAATGAGTGTTTAAACTAGTTTCTATGGACATGGAACTGAGTAGAAGCATGTTGCAGAAGATCTTGAATAATAGTTGATGAATTGCGGTACGTTGAGAAGTAAAAATCTGGGTAATCAGGCAGATAATTGTAAATAAAGAGTAGGCAATCAATGGTGACCTGCTTTAACGTAAAAGCTGCACACCGTTCAGCCTGTAAACAATCATCAAGCCTTTTTCCTGTTGTGCGTGTTCATCATGATCAGCCTCACAGCGAGGAAGGGGGAAATCTCAAACATAAGCAACAGTAGGTAGTGCCGTACGCCGCGGGGTGCTTTCTGAACGTTTTCCAAAATAGATCCATACATTCAACAGCCTCGGTATCAGCTTTACTGTTCCCAGCAACACTAGATAACCCAATAAAAGCCCCTTGTCAGGATCCATTATGCAGGTGTCTGATTTGGCCTCATTCCCAGCGGTGGGATGAGTCTGAAAGGTCTGTCGAAATTGTTCACCGCCTTTAGCTGTGCCGCCTTCCTTGACAATTTATCTCGTTTCTATATTTAAAAAGACTGCATGGCCCAGACTTTAAGCCACGAGTGTGCTATCACTTGTTGGTGTCTTAAATATTAATTGCACGTGTCTGACAATGAGAGTAAAATACACAGGGGGAGCGCAGGAGACTTCCCTATTGGTTTTGCTGCAAAGGAAATTGATGTGATCACTGTAAAGCTGTTTATTTGGCGTGGGAGGGGAGCCGGGGGTCGGAAATCTATTTTGCCTCCATGGTTTTTATACTGTAGTCTTTTTTTTTCTTGTCCTCCAACAGTTCTTCTTTGGGCTAAGGTCATACTTGATAAGGCTGCCAGCCAAATGTACAAGATTATCTTTTCGACAGAGCGAGCTTTTACTTTATGAATGCGTCACTGGCAATAAAATAAGTCCAGCTACATCGGAATCAAAGTCACTCCTCAAATACCAATAATGTAGCTTAGCGGCCGCTGAACTCTCGTGTCAGGATAGGGAGAATTATGTTGTTATTTTTTTCCCCCACCACAAATACAAGGAAGCTTATAGGTTCATGCACTGGGTGTTAGCAGAGGGATTAGCAAAGAGGCTTCGGGGGACGCTCAAGCACAAAGCCACAATCTCTTCATTTTGAGATAGCTACTTGATTTAACACAATTAACTATTTATTTCAGATGCGCTGGGGTCTTATAGGGACGATGCAACGGGGTTTCAGTGGCAAACACTCTCTTCATGTCGGACCAACCCTATCTTACAGTCCCTTACAGTGTGGCTGGTTTGTCTCTTCTGATCTGTACCAACAAAATATGACGATAACAAGCTGCTGGGTGCATCGCTGCAAGATGCTGCTCAGATAAACACTTTAAAATTGCACAGATCGACCCGTTTATTCTGAGCAGCAACAGCCAGCTAGCTTTGCTAATGCTCTGCTGTCATGTTCTCTTATGTCTCTTGCGTTCATTTTTAAAACTCAACATACATAATGTGGCTTATGTACATTAGATTGTTGCTACAGTCCATCTAGGAGTGTTTTCTGAACAGACTCAAAGGTGACTATTTGAATGAAAACGTACAGTGCATTAGTGTGAATGAACATTTCTCTACCACAAAGCACTCAGGCAGTCTCTATTTATCTGGGTTGCAAGGTTCCCATGTAGGTGTTGCACATGCTTGAAAACTACCTCAGTGCCGTTTGACTTGAATAGAAACTTGGTGACATTTTATTTCCTTCCCTTTTCACTGTTCACTGTTTACATAATCTCCTTTGCACCGGGCTTCTCAGTCAGGGCCCTCATGCTTTCTAATTCTTCATCAATAGGGCGAAGCAGAAAGTCACACTCATTGACAACGTGATCATCTCCCACCTCCTCTTTCTTTCTCCTCCGCTCCCTGTCCTTCAAGACGCCCGAGGCTGCTGTAAACATGCGGTGGAACATGCTGCAGCGCTTATCTCCACTGTCCCCGTATGTTGTTCTCTGACACCATCGACAATGGCACCTTGCTTCTTACAGCCACCAGTATTGGACCTTGAAGAGGCCCTTCCTATCTATCCTACCTACCTATCTCTTTACATTACATTACAGTCTTTTAGCAGAGGACTTACAATAAGGGCATTCACTTTACTGCAGGTAGGTGTGGTCATCATATTGGACAACATTGACAGTATATTGGCAATCCAATATATCTGGCTAACCCTAATTCATTTAATGCTTTACTTTGACTTTAACTGCTCTAATAATCAGACCATTGTTTTGAGCATTTTTCCTCAAGCTTTTCCACAGTTTTCTTTTGTGTTCCCTCTCACAAATATTATTTTGCTACATCAGCTTTGTGTAAATACTTCCCCAACAGCCCAAAAAGCACCTACTATTGCTACTAATACTATTACCACTACTACTGCTACTACTATTACTACTACTACTACCACTACAACTACTAATTCTAATACTATCACTAGTACTACTACTTCTACCACTATTACTCCAACTACTGCTACAACTACTACTAATAATAATGATAATAATAATAATAATGCTTGAAGCTATTAACTATATGAAGTTCAGAGTTCAAACTAATCCATCCTTGCGTCATACGGCAGATTTCAGTGCTGCATATGAGTTTTTGCCGTGGAGCCAAAGAAAGGTTAATAGCCTAATATGAAAAATATTATTCTGTCCGCCTCTGACGATTGTATATCATTTTTTAAAGATAAGGGAAAGTAAAATATGGAATGTGAAAGTATAAAATGGGATTGTGTCTGCGTTTCTCTGTTGATTTACAATTCTCTCTCTAGCTAGGAGGATGAATTGTCTCTGGCTTAATTACTGGATGGGTTATCCCGCGGTGATGAAATATCGTCACGCAACACCGTAAAGTTTAAAACAGCTTCTTAGAAAATCTCTGATGTCACTCTGTATGAATAAAACGGACCCCAGCAGCTTGCATAACACAACGTGATCATCCACATTTACCTTCTAATAATGAACTAGTAAAATAATTTCAGTGCCTGCAACTCTGCATATTGAAATAAACTTTCTCTTCTTTTTTTCTTTCTTTTCTATTGTCACTTGCCTGAAGCGTAGTCTTATATGGTGCATGTAAAGCGCTGAAAAAAATCCCACTTTTTAATTTTCTTTTTTAATTTTTTTTAAAATACGTGTCCATAGCAGGGAGGGAAGGTCAGTGGGATAAACTTCAAAGCGGGAGGGTGTGGGTAGGCAGGTTTGACCTCTCTACCTCTTCACATTCCAATATTTAACCAGTTGAATCATTATAAAGTCAAGTGTTTAAAAACGATTTGTACGAACCGCGCTCGACCGAGAGTGCCCCACAGTGCTTTACATACATTAACCAACTTCAAAAGAACTTTGTACACCTTCGAGTCGTAAATATTTCAAAAGCTCTTTAATCTTACCTCATGAAATTTACCGTGATTCATCCTGTACCTATTCAGGAGAACACTTGACCCTACTGCTGTGGCAGAATACAAACTAAAGTCAGTCACATCCGGTCTCATCAGCCTGCTCCAATCACCCCCGTAAATCATGGTTATTATGATTACGCACAGTGTATCACTATCCAAACAGCAGATCTGTGTTTGGACAGCCATTCAGGTGGACGTGCTGCCCTACCTGCGATCACATGTCTGGAAAGGACGGACTGCTCTGACAACAGGTCGGCCTCTTTTGTGCCTTTTTCCCCTCTTTCTTTCTCTCTTTCATAACCAAAGGGTGCACATGTAGAGGCGCCAGGCCCTCGATAGCTGCAATAACCGAGACCAGACAGGCCCTGCAGAGCCGCCGTGACCACCCGCGCTGCTCATATTGCAAGGAAGGCCAGTTGTTACCACGGAAACGGTGTTTGGCGAGCGTGGGAGATAAATTGCAGCAGTATCTGCCTAATAATAATTTCCATTATCTGCACTGGATGTTTAGATTATCATGTAAATAGGGGGACGTGCAAGTCAACAGCAGCGCTGAAGGCTGGCGGATGGAGGAGATCAAGTAAAAACAGTGGAGCAATCATTACAAGTGGGTGTACCAAGAAATACATGGTGGAATAAGGTAAGCTGCAATTACTCCTTTCAGAGGTAGTCTCTTTTCAAAAATATTGAAATAGGAAGAATGTGGAGGTGGAATAATAAAATGTACAATTACATGCCGGCATCAAAGACGAGGAGGAAGTGTTTAGAGATGCTGAAATAGTCTGCAATTCTTCAGTTTCATCACATTCCACTGGTGAACAGTGGGAATTTCCCCCATATTAGTTACTGGATAATATAAGACTGGAGCGTCTGTCTTACACTCTTGATTTGATGCAGTGCATTACATAGAGGGTAAGGAACTAACCTTTCTTAGTCTCATCATTTCTTCACATAAATCTGTTAACTGTTTGTAGATTTTTTTTTTTTTTAAAGGGTCTACGATTGTCCAACCTCAGTGTTTATTTTGTATTTCTTATGGACAAATTAGAAACAGAAATAGCTTTGATCACTAAACCATAGTGTGTAGTCATTATGTTCATAAGATCCTCATTTTCACAACCTGTCCTGTGTTTGTGCATATAAGGAGGCCGGTGGGTCAGAGTTAATGATAAGGTGTTAGAGTACTGTATTTACAACATGGAGGAAGCAATAACACGGTGCTATTGTGGACTGTATACACACCCATGTGCCAGACCCAAACAATGGGTCCTCACTAACAGATGGCTCAGGTCTAAACTCTGTTGCAGGGACACGTTATATACAATGAGCTTGTTTGCAACTTTCACGGTGAAAACGTATAGCCGTGCTCTCTACGTGTCAAATGGACAATAGGCCAATATACTGTAGTGCGCAGTGTGGTAATCTTTCCCCATTCTCTCTTATCTGCAGAGCTCAAAGCCCTTGAGGAGACGATGAGTGTTGGTTTATCAGTGGGGATAGGAAAACCACGCTGTCTTGCCAGGTTTGTTCCAGGCCGTTGACCCAAAAAGAAAGCCTTCGCACTCCCGAGGTTCAGACCGCCTGACAGATCAAACCTCCCCGTGCTGGAGTGCTTTCATCCCCCCCGAGAGATTCGGGGACATAATGCGACACGTCTCGATCCTCACGCCGCTGAGTGACTGACTTACACCGAGGCCACCATGCAGCAGTGCCACACTGGGTTGTGCCTGTCTGTCTACATCATCACCTTCGTGACGGGCTTCCCGGCCAACGTCCTTGCCTTCTACACTTTCAGCAAGAAAGTCAGGCAGAAAGCCACGCCCATCGACATCCTGCTCCTCAACTTGACCATCTCCGACATCCTCTTTCTCCTCTTCCTGCCCTTCAAGATGCAAGAGGTGATGAACAACATGATGTGGGACATGCCCTACCCCCTCTGCCCGCTGTCTGGCTTCATCTTCTACATGACCATCTACAACAGCACCTTCTTCCTCACCGCCGTCGGCGTGGAGCGCTACCTGGGCGTGGCCTTCCCGATCCAGCACTCCCTGAAGCGCCGGCCGATGTACGCCGTGGCCGCCAGCATCTTCTTCTGGATCTTCTCCTTCCTCCACCTGAGCATAGTATTCATCATGCCCTTCATCGGCACTGAAAGCTCTTCGAATGTCACCCACGGCGTTGGTGGTAATGTTTCTGCTTACTCCGCCCCCGATGGTGTTTACAACGCGTTTTCAAATGCCTCCAATGTCAGCCTCGGCACCCACGGGCCCACAGAAGAGCCGCAGCCTGCCAGGGCGGAGGTGTGTTACGAGAATTTCACGGAGGCTCAGCTGAACGTCCTGCTGCCTGTGCGCCTGGAGCTCTGCCTGGTGCTCTTCTGCATCCCCTTCCTGATATGCAGCTTCTGCTACATCAATTTTATCAGGATTCTGTCCAAGCTGCAGCACATCGGCCGGCGCAGGCGTCTCCGGGCCATAGGCATGGCTCTGGGAACACTGCTGGTGTTTGCCGTGTGTTTCGGCCCCTACAACGTCTCGCACATCGTGGGTTTCATCACGTGGAGGAGCCCCGACTGGAGAGACAAGGCCCTGCTGTGTAGCACCTTCAACGCTTGTCTGGACCCCCTTATTTTCTACTTATCCTCCGCCGCTGTGAGAGGGACTGTGGGTAGTGTGATGGAGGGGGTTAAAAGTCGGCTGAACAGGTGCATGTCTTGTCACATGTCCTGGTCCTTTAACAAGACTGCAAAAGATAAGGGACACAAACAAGAGGAGATCAATGCTATCTGAGCCGGGCTGAATGGAAGCTGTGAGCGGTTGACTTCACTAATTTGTTATTTCTTAATTCCTGGAAGCAGGAAATTACAGCCATGTTTATGTTTTCACTACATGAGGAAATATACTGGCTGTTTACAGTGTCCATGTTTGACTCTCCATCCTGAACTTCCTATTCAGATTACAGACCGGATAGGGGGACCTTTGTCCGAGGAGGAGCAGAACTCACAGGCTGCAATGATTTCCTGCAATGCAATGTTGTACCATTGGCATTCAGGTGTTATGGTTGCAACGGCTACATAACAACACATGGAT